>BPTQ01000007.1:99028293-99517482 GCA_019973895.1 Chrysanthemum seticuspe
TTTGCCAGATTCTGTTTTCTCTCATGGCCAGCTTTATGTGGCATTGTCTAGAGGGATATCTCGTAGAACAACAAAGGTATTGGTTAAACCAGTCAAAGAGTTCCGTCAAGCAGGAATCTATACCTCAAATGTCGTGTATCAAGAAGTTTTACGTGACGAGTAACATGTGTTGTTAGTTAATATTTCATAATTGATGTAATCTTTTATTTTAAGTTTCATTAAATATTTTTCTATGTCGTTTGATATATGTTCATAATTTTTGCTAGAGTTGAATTATCACATGTTACAACAGTTTGTAATTACATTTTCATCCTTTTTCACGTTCTATTTTGAACGTTATACAAAACACTTACCACAATATCGTATATCGTTAATTATCTGCCGCTAGAAAACCGATGCCGCTAGGCACGGGTACTCGCCTAGTCTATTAAATGCATCTTATTATTCATCAAAGGTATTAAATGCATCTTATTTATCAAGTTTTAATTTACTAATATAGATTACTATTTTATTTTCTTAGAGTTTTTATGCTAATTCAATTCTTTGAATCTTCATTTATATGTAGGGTTATTTGCGGAGATCATGTATGCCGAATATGTTTAGGATAACTTGACTTACGATTCGTTAGTGTAAGGTATTGTTTTCAATTACTTTTAAGCAAACACGTATTTTTTTTTTAAACATCTATGTAGTAAAACTAAGTAAGAGAAACATAGATCAATATATAGTTTAACACCCGTCCGATATTAACCTACTAGAGGTTAATCTTGGATTGTCCCCATTTGGGACTACTTTTATAACATATTGTTTCATTTAGGACGTGAATGCTTATTATTAGATTGAGTGTTGTTTTAGAAAAAAATCGATATCATTTTTCCCTTACTCCTACGGGTATACACTTATACGTATACTTGGGGAGTTAAGGGGAAATGCTGTCGATTTTTTTTTAAATAATACTCAATCTAATAATAAGCATTCACATATGAGACAATGTGTTATAAAAGTGGGTTAGGATTGACCAAACGAAAACAAAATCATACGTAATCATGAGATGCATACGTCTTATTGTATATCTTATATTTGTGTTACAGATGGATCGTCATACATGGATGTACAATATAAAGCGAGCTACCCCCGAATACATGGAAAAGTTGTCTGATTTCATGAAAGCTGCTGAGGATGACCGGGTGATGAGCGGAAAAGATGAAATTTTTTGTCCTTGTAAGAAATGTAGAAATGGTGTATTATATGAGAGCGCTAAATATGTTAAAAACCATTTAATAAGAGATGGGTTTACGAGAGGGTACACTTGTTGGGATTTTCATGGTGAAGAAAGAGTTGCTAGTAACGCGTCAGTTTCTGAATGTAATAACAATGATTTGCCAATTAATAATGATCGTAGTAATTTGAATGACATGTTACATGATTTGGATGGTGATTTTTCACAAAAGGAGCACGCTAAATTTGAAAAATTATTTGTCGCCGCTGAAAAAGCGTTGTTTGTCGGTTGTAGAAAACTTACTGTGCTTTCTGCGGTGATAAAGTTGTACAAATTAAAAGCTTCATCTGGTTGGAGTGATATAAGTTTCACAAATCTGTTAGAGTTTTTGCATCAAGAAATGCTCCCCGAAGACAATGAATTGCCCATTTCAACTTACCAAGCTAAAAAACTAATGTGCCCCATGGATTTGGAAATTGAAAGAATATATGCATGTCCAAATGATTGTATGTTGTATAGAGGCAAGATAAGGATCTACATGTGTGTAAGGTATGTAAAACATCAAGGTATGTGCAAATAAAACAAAAAGGACCTAGCGGTGATGTGACCAAGAATGGCCCTCCTGCTAAATTATTGTGGTATTTTCCCATTATACCAAGACTCGAGCGATTATATGCAGATGCCAAGGAGGCAAAATTGTTACGTTGGCATGCCGAGGAGCGTAAAAAAGATGGAAAAATGAGACATGTAGCTGATTCTCTTCAATGGAGAAATATCGATAACTCATTTGAAAATTTTGGAGGGGATATTAGAAATATACGGTTAGGACTTAGTTCAGACGGAATAAATCCATTTGGAAACATGAGTAGTCGTCACAACACTTGGCCAGTTCTTTTATGCAACTACAATCTTCCACCTTGGTTATGTATGAAACGAAAATACATCATGATGTCATTGTTAATTCAAGGCCCAAAACAACCCGGGAACGACATTGATGTGTACTTGAAACCTTTAATAGATGACTTGATAACGCTTTGGGATGATGGAGTAAAAGTGTATGATGCAGATTCGAAAGAGTATTTCCAACTACGAGCCATGATTTTTTGCACAATTAGTGATTTTCCAGCGTACGGCAATTTATCAGGATATAGTACAAAAGGGAAAATGGCATGTCCTGTTTGTGAAGATTCTACCCACTCTGTTTGGTTACGACATTGTAAGAAAACGATATATATGGGACACCGAAGATCGCTTTCAAGGAATCACCCGTAACGTAGAAAGAAAGAGTTGTTTGATGGTAAAATAGAGCGTCGAGTGATGCGACCGCCATTGGATGGAGAAGCTACATGTTCTCGAGTTAGAGATTTGAACATTGTTTTAGGAAAAGGAAAAGAAAACACTGGTCCTCCTAAAGGTATTTGGAAAAAGAAATATATTTTTTGGGAGTTACTGGGAGCATTTGCAAGTTCGACATTGTCTTGATGTTATGCATATCGAGAAAAATGTTTGTGAAAGTTTAGTAGGCCTCTTGTTGAACATTCCGGGGAAAACAAAAGATGGTGTTAATGTTCGAAATGACATGGAAGAAATGGGAATTCGACCAGAGCTTGCTTCTAAAGTGATTCCTGGAAAGCGTGGTACGTATCTTCCACCGGCGTGTTATACCATGTCTAAGATCGAGAAAACTAAGTTTTGTCAATGCTTGCATGGTATTAAGGTTCCATCTGGCTATTCTGCTAACATAAAGAAGTTGGTTTCGATGAAAGACTTGAAGTTATCGGGTATGAAATCACATGATTGTCATGTGTTGATTACACAAATGATTCCTATTGCAATTCGTGGAATACTCCCAAACCACATTCGACATACCATTACAAAGCTTTATTTGTTTTTTAACATGATTCACTCGAAGGTGATTGATCCTGAGGTGTTAGATAAATGGCAACATGATGTTATATTAACGCTTTGTTACCTCGAGATGTACTTTCCACCTTCATTCTTTGATGTCATGGTTCACTTGGTATCTCATATTGTAGGAGAAATAAAGGCTTGTGGTCCCGTCTTCCTACGATACATGTATCCATTTGAGAGATATATGGGTTTCTTAAAAGGGTATGTTAGGAATCGAAGTCGACCAGAGGGTAGTATTGTTAAAGGATATGCTGCCGAGGAGGTGATTGAATGTGGTACAAACTATTTAAAAGATGTTGGAAATATTGGCATTCCACAAAGTCGGCACAAGGGTAGACTTGGAGGGGCAGGCACACTTGGGCGCAAAGAAGAGTCGATGCATCCAAATGATTTACACGAGGCACATTTTACAGTCTTGCAACATATGACATCTATTGCTCCCTACATATACGAGCACCAAAAATTTTTAAAAAATGAAAACAGTGAGAGGGACAAGATTTGGTTGGCTAAGAAACACAATGAAACTTTTTCACATTGGCTAAAAGAAAAAGTGAGGAATACACTACCAAATGTCGATAAACCGGTGGAGGAATTGGGATTCGGCCCGATACGTGTTGTCAAATATGAAGGTTACGAAATTAACGAGTATACATTTTACGATACACATTTTCAGAAACTAGTTAAAACGGACCAAAACGTGTAAAGATGGACGAAAACGTGAAAAAACGGACGAAAACGTGTAAAAATGGACGAAAACATGTAAAAACGGATGAAAACGAGAAAAACGGACGAAAACGTGTTAAAAAAGACAAAATTGTATAAATACAGATGAAATCATGCAAAAACAGTCGAAAACGTGCAAAAACGACAGTAAACATGTAAAAACAGATGAAAACGTGAAAAAACTGACGAAAATGGGTTAAAACGGACCAAAACATGTAAAGACGGATGAAAACGTGAAAAAACGGATGAAAACGTGTAAAAACGGACGAAACCATGTAAAAACGAATGAAAACGTGAAAGAACGGACGAAAACGTGTTAAAACAAACGAAAACGTGTAAGAACGGATGAAAACGTGCAAAAACGGATGAAAATGTGTTAAAACGGATGAAAACGTGTAAACACGGATGAACATGTGAAAAAACGGAAGAAAACGTGTAAAACGGACGAATACATATGTAAAAACGGATGAAACGTGAAAAACGGACGAAAACGTGTTAAAAGGGACGAAAACGTGCAAAAACGGATGAAAACGTGTAAAAACATATGAAAACGTGAAAAAACGGACGAAAACTTGAAAAAGCGGATGAAAGCGTGTAAAAACGTATGAAAACGTGAAAAAACGGACAAAAACGTTTTAAAACGAACGAAAACGTGTAAAAACGGACGAAAACGTGAAAAAACGGACGGAAACGTAAGAAAACGAAATTTTAAGTTATTTTTTAACGATCGTTAGTATAAAGGACCAAGGACGCAAGTTTAACGTAAGATAACCAAATTTTAAGTTATTTATTAACGGTCTTTAGCATAAAGGACTAACGATGCAGATTTTTTTGGTAACGGGTACACACAAAGGACTAACGATAGAGGTTTATTGACATAATGAGAAAAAAAAAGAATGCTACATACAATGAGAAAAAGTGGCAAGTTAAATACATTTTTGGGTGATTTGCCCAACTCTTTTTACCGATTAACTTCTTATATGGTTAACTAACGGATCATTTTTTTTTTTATTGGAGATTCAAGTATGCAATATTCTTGTACATATTATAAAAAAAAAGGTTAAAAAAAAAATAAAAAAAAAAAAAAGAAAAAAAAAAAGCCTTATTTTCTTTAGTGGGAAACGAAAAAAAGCTTAACACTTGGCGGGGGAAACAAAAATTTTAGAGGCTTCACAAGCGGGAAACAAAAAAAATTGTGCACTAATCCCAAACTCAACACAACAATACCCATTATCCTTTCCATTTTGTGAATCCCAAACACACAAATCCCCTAATTAAAAGGGTCCTCCTATGGAGGCACCCCATATAGGGGGTGGTTGCATTTTGTTGTGTCTCGATTTCCGTGCCAATCATTGGTAATGATTGGTTTCTCGATTTCCGTGCCAAGTCTTTTACTTATTTTTACAAGTTTTTTTTGACAACTTTTTGCACATGTGTTTTTTTTTTTACAAGTTTTGTTTTGGTTTTTTAGTTCTACAAGTTTGTTTTACAGCTTATTTTTTGTTTTGGTTTTACAGGTTTTACAAGTTTTTTAAGTTTTAAAAGTTTTCAAAAAATCGTAGTTGAAAAACATTTGAGGCTCAGTCCGAAGGTTGCAAAAGTGAGATTTTATCCCACTTTGCCGTTCATTCGGTCCATTCGGTTTTCATCATCGCCTCGGAAAGTTTTTAGGCTCAAACCCGAAGGTTGCAAAGTGAGATTTGATCTCACTTTACCGTCCATTCGGTTTTTATCATCATCGTCTCGGAAAGTTTTTAAAGTTTTTAAAGTTTTTAGGCTCAAACCCGAAGGTTGCAAAGTGAGATTAGATCTCACTTTACCGTCCATTCGGTTTTTATCATCATCGCCTCGGAAATTTTTTAAAGTTTTTAGGCTCAAAAATCATCATCGCCTCGCAAAAGTTTTAGTCACAAACTGCACAAAAGTCACAGTTCACAACTGCACAAAGTCACCAGTTCACAAGTCTAACAACACTGCACAAGTCTCAAACTGGTCACAAGTTACCAGTTCACATGAACTTGACATGTTTCACAAGGTTATACACGTTTTGAACAAGATTCTCAAAAGTTACCAAGTACTGCAAAAGTTCACAAGATTCTCAAAGGCAATGTACTAAGTTCACATGAAATCCTAGGCAGGCACCCAATATAATCCCAGGTGAAGCAACAACACAAACAACAATCAACCAACAACACAAACAACCACCCCATATAATCCCTGGTGAAAGCAACAACACTAACAACAATCAACCAACAACAAGTGGTCCAGAACAACAAACAAGTGGTCCAGAACTGCAACAAGTGGTCCAGAACAACAACAAACAAGAATAAGCAACAAGTGCACTAGCAACAACATACCAGTCCACCATGTCTAGTTCACCATTTAACACACAAGAGGTAAACAACTTATCAAAGGCTCAGATTAATAGTTTATAGTTCATGTTGGCTGCAAATTAAGTATTGCCTCGCCAAAACTCTTTTTAAGTTTTATTTTTTTAAAAAAATCATCATTGCCTTTTTTATTTCATTAAAGTTGCAAAATGACCTTGAATGGCCACTTTACCATCCAGTAATGAAATTTTTTGATACAAAAACACTAAGTTTTTTTATACATTACAGTTGCAAAGTGAATTAAACTCACTTTACCATCCAGTAATGAGGTGCCTGCCAAGGATTTCATGGGGTGCCTACGTAAGCCTGCCCACAAACATAACAAAAGGGTCCTCCTATGCAAACCTGCAAAAAAAGAAACAAAAGTTTTAGATCTAAAAAATTTAAGAACGAAACATTATTGTTTTTAAGAAAATCACCATATTCAAAATTTTTAGATCTTAAAATGTTTTAAAAAAATAAAAAAAGTATAACTTTTTTTACAAACCTCATAATATTTTCAACATCAGATAACTTAGAAGCATCTAAAAAAGTTTTAGATCTAAAAAAGTTTTAGATCAAAGTTTGTAGATCTAAAAACTTTAGATCTTCAATTTTTAGAGAGAGAGAGATAATACCACTAGGAGAGATAAAGACAGTGGCTAAGTCAGAGAATATCAACTGGCTAAGTCAGAGAAAACCATGTGCGCACATGGTTTCAACACATGGTATACACGGTCAACAAAAGAAACGCGTAAACCATTCGAGAACCACACACGTAGCACCAAATATACACACACACGTTTTTTAAAGAAAAACGCGTTTATTATACATAAAAAAAAACGTTTATTACTTTAAAAGTATTTTTTACTTTTAAAGTATACATAAACAAATTTTTTACTTTTAAAGTATACATAAACAAACTTTTAAAGTATTTTTTTACTTTAAAAAAAAAACGTTTATTAAAAAAAAAACGTTTATTATACATAAACAAACTTTTAAAGTATTTTTTACTTTTAAAGTATACATAAACAAACTTTTAAAGTATTTTTTTACTTTAAAAAAAAACGTTTATTAAAAAAAAACGTTTATTATACATAAACAAACTTTTAAAGTATTTTTTACTTTTAAAGTATTTTTTACTTTTACTCTCTTATTAAAAAAAAACGTTTATTATACATAAAAAAAGTTTTTAAAAAAAACGTTTACTTTTACAAACCCACCGTAACATCTACAAACCCACGGTAACATCTACAAACCCACGGTAACAACATACCACAAAAAACGAACCCACGGTAACAACATCTACAAACCCACCGTAACAACATCTACAAACCCACCGTAACAACATCTACAAACCCACGGTAACAACATACCACAAAAAACGAACCCACGGTAACAACATCTACAAACCCAAGGTAACAACATCTACAAACCCACGGTAACAACATACCACAAAAAACGAACCATCACGAATCTAAAACTTTAGATGTAGGGCGTGTCGGTGAGAAATACTGCGCGTGGCCTATCTTAAAATGATCACCTTTTCCCGATCTATCGTTTGGTATAGGAGGTGAAAATTACCGGTGGTGCGTGGCCAGAATATTGGCCGGAATATATTAAGTCACCGGTAAAAGAGATGAGAGAGTTTTTGTGTGAGAGAGAGAAAGTGATTTGAGTGAGAGAGTGGTTAGTGTGTGAGTGAGAGAGAGCGAGGGTTAATAACCCGAGTCACCGTTTTTTGTTTTTTTTTTAAAAAAAAAAGTTAAGTTAAGTTTGTATAAAAAAAAAAGTTAACTTTCTTTAAAAAAAAAGTAAACTTGTTAAAAAAAAAAGGTAAACTTTGTTTTAAAAAAAAAGTAAACTTTGTTAAAAAAAAAAAAGTAAGGTTTATTAAAAAAGTTTGTTGTGTTTTTATATTGTATAGGTGTTCGGTACTGAAGTTGATTTAATTAATTGGGTTCGATCTACTGCTGAATCGATTGGGTTTGTTATTGTTATTGGAAAAAGTAAAACAGATAGGGGCTATAAGTACTCTATCGAATTTTTGTGTTCTAGACATGGGACGTCTTCAAGTGAAGGTTTAGAAGATGAACTTCAACGGCAGACTAGTACCGACAAATGTAATTGCCCATTCAGATTACTAGCGAAATATATAAAACGTTTTAATGGTTGGATATTGAGGGTTAAGCGTCCGGAGCATAATCATAATTTTCCAGACTCGTTGCATGGTTTTTCACAGGCCATGCGATTAAAAGAAACTGAGTTAGTTTTTGTGAGGCAGATGACAAAACAGCGTGTAGCACCACGAATTATACTTTCTTCAATAAAAGAGATGGATCCTAATAACGTGTCTACGATTAAAACGGTGTATAATGCACAAGAAAAGATACGTCGCGACAGTCGTGGTGATTTGACTCCGATACAACTGCTTTTAGTACATTTGCGACGTAAAGGTTATACGTATTACCCTAGGATAAATGACCACACAAATGAGCTGGATGAAATATTTTTTGTTCACCCGACGTCATATGCCCTGTGGACAACATATCCAGAAATCATGCTGATGGACTCCACATACAACACCAACATGTTTAAACTGCCATTCTTTACAGTTGTTGGGGTTACTCCAACAAACACAACATTCTCAATGGCGTTTAGCTTTTTGGACAAGGAAAAAAAGCCAAATTTCAAATGGGTGTTGGAATGTGTTAAGTTGGTGATACAAGAACAATACTACCCGCGGGTTATCGTCACCGACAGAGATTTAGCGTTGGTTGGGGCATGCGCAGAAGAATTCCCAAACGCTAACAGATTACTCTGCCGATGGCATATCAATCAAAATGTGCTAAAGCATTGCAGACACAGATTTGATACGTTAAAGGAGTATGAGTCCGTTAGATTGACATGGGATTCGATGATTACAGCTCCGACCGAAGAAGTGTTCAGGCATTATTATCAGCACCTACGTGGTTTATTGGTCCAAAAAAAGGGTACTCGAATTGTTATTTAATAATACATTTTTTTATTATTATTTAATAAATAACTCCTCGGATTGTTTTCTCACTTTAGTAATCGCATGTTTTCTCAGATGTTTTACAGTATTTTCGTAACTGGCTGCGAGATTACGATCGCATGTTTGTGTCGTACATTACCGATCAATATCGCAGCTTCGGCCAAACAACAACATGTAGAGTTGAGGGTCAACACGCGCTGTTGAAGTTATACTTGGGCTCCACACAGTCCAACTTAGACACGTTGTTGTGTTCGGTCGACAAGATTATAGCTGCGCAAGAAACTGCGATACGAGCCTCTTTGAATATAAGCAAAATCAAGAAACTGCATGCTTGTAAGAGCACTCTGTTTAACGAATTGCGGTATAATGTTTCAATGGATGCTTTAAGGCTCATACTCGCAGAAAGTAAACGGGATATTGACCCACATGCATGTGGTCATCAGATGCGGTTAGTGTATGGTTTACCATGCTATCACCAACTGTATTGGCTTCAAGCAAACGGTATGTATTTAAAAATTTATGCCTACCAAGTTATTCTTTCCGTCAATCCCGATAATTATAACAAGTTCTTTTTTTCGAATACAGGATTGCCAATTCCGCTTGATTATGTTGATAATTTTTGGAGAACACTAAGCGTTCCCTGGCCTGTTGTCCGAAATACTCAAGAGCCTGATGAGCCTGATGAGCCTGAATATCCTCAAGAGCAACAAGGTCCTGAAGAGCCTGAATATTTTTCGTGTAAAGATGACGTACAGAAATTCCAAAGTGTTTATACCAGAGCATCGTCGTTTGTCAAAAAAAATATGTTAAACATGCTCAGAGGTATATACGCTCCTGAATCTGTGTCAGCCCAACAACCTGCTGTCAAAGAAAATAATCGTGGACGTCCAAGCTCAAAGGACAACAAATCCAAGTCTAAACCAAATCTCCCGGATTTGAACGATGACCCCCCCCACAAGGCACTGCAGAAGCTACACAAAACCTAAAAAAGTCCCAGAAGTAAATAAAGAATCTGCGAGACACAGTTCTTATGTGGGAGAGCCTTCTAACATCCCAGACTTAAACGAAGGACCTAACGAAGGACCTAGCGAGGGCGACTTAAGACACCACTTGTACGTTCCAGATCACTTTAGCGAATATTGTATGACTGAAATTCCACCTATTTTCCGACGCTGGATCCTAGGGATTTTTAACGTGGAGGGTGATGGAAATTGTGGCTATCGAGCTGTTGCCCTAGGTCTTGGCCATCAGCAAGAAATGTGGCCCACAATTCGAGCTCTTGCCAGGGAAGAGGTAGACAATCACGAAGCAGTTTACAGGGCAATGTGGGGTCAAACTTTTACATCTACACGTAACTCGATGAATTGGTATAACGGTGCAGCACCCCGAAGTTATTGGATGAGTATGCCAGAAATGGGAGTGGTTATTGCTACAGCTATTAACCGTCCTATTGTATGTATAACCAATAGACAGTCTCTTTTGTTACTTCCGCTTAGAGGTTCTCCAAATTCAGCCCAGTACTTGACTCCGGTTGTTATTCTTCGTGTGGTGAACGAGGAATGTGCTCACTTCGTTCTTGCGGTTCTTGACGAAGACTCACCACTCCCGTATAATCACCCACAATGGAGTTATCATAGAGATGCCGTGGCCGCGCAATGGGAACATGTGTTTACTCAACGACAGAGGATGTTTAGATATACGTAGAAAACGATTATTTATTTATATTGTAAATAACAAAACATGTATAGACGATTACTGATCTATATTGTAAATGACACAACATGTATAGACGATTACTGATTTATAGGAAACGACTCGTCATCTTTTGTTACAGATTTCTGCTCCTGCTCCGGTTCTTCCTCATGTTTTGTTACAGGAATCGGATGACATTCAGTGGAGGGACATTCATTGTGTCAACCACACACCCGCTCGTGTTGAGAGTCCAGATTATGTGCTTTCTTCACAATCTTATGTGCCTCCCTCTCCAGCTATATCTCCAGCTGCATATGAGGACAATTTTATACACCGTCCCCCGGTTCTTCCTCATCTACTGATACAGCCGTCTCGCGTTGATGTGTACGAGCGAGAGATTGACGGATTGAGGAGACGCATTTCAGAGTTAGAGTCTCGTGTGGGACAGATGGCAGTATCATTGGAGAGACTACGCATCGGGCGTGATTGATCTTAGTTTCTAGTTATATTGTAATTTTGTGAACCATGTATCAACTATTAATCTATAACACGATTGGTTATTTATGTATTCGAAGCTTCTAATTTTGTGAACCATCATATTACTAATTTATGTTGTGAATAATTATACAAATTCTTTTGGCCAGATGCAACAACAAAATCCTTACTTGTGTCGTTGTCAACGTGGATTAATAATTCAAAGAACATCCCACCAGCCCCATACTTGTGGTCTGAAGTATTATGCATGTCCTTTCTCAAAGGTAAATAATTAAACGTTTGCTTATTTGCGTAAATATATCAATAACTTGTTTGTTTAGAATACATTTCTTATAATTGTTTCGTCATGTAACAGCCAGGGACTAAAGACTATGGGTGTCGATACTTCATGTGGAAGGAAATATTTCAACAAAAGTACTTTGGTGAAGCCTCTTCTTCGACGCAGTGCTCAAACTGCGAAACTAAAGATACAACGATCAACATGCTATTGGCTGAAAAGACTTTGTTGCAGGCAAAAATAAAGGCGTTGGAAACATCACTGGAACTGGCAAGTAATCCAGTTGATCACGCATGTCAGCCGACTGGAATACTCTATGAGCTTATAGATGACATTAATAATCTTCATGTGGAGTAGACGTTGTAATATTGAAAACATTTGTTGTTTTAATTGTTTAATGTTTACATTTGTTGTTATACATTATTTAAAAACATAACGTAAAATAAATACCATATAAAAACACTACATAATTAAATACACTATATTTTAAAAAAAACACTACACTAATTAAATACAATATACACTACACTAATTAAATACACTAAAAAACACTACACACAATTATTAACAAAAAAAAAAAAAAAAAAAAAAAAAAAAAAAAAAAAAAAGTCAAATCGCCGTCAAAAGGGGGGTCCACACTAGCATGAGGTGCCTGCCAAGGATTTCATGGGGTGCCCACGTAGGCTTGCCCAATTAAAAACTCTCAAAACCCTAACCACTACCATACCCACCATCTCACCATATACCGAATTAACAATTTCTCCAACTAAAATCTCACACACAAATGGTAAGTTTCGGATTATTCGATTTTTTTTGTTCGGGTTTATGTCACGTTGTGCTAATTATCTATGTGTAGGCTATAATAGTTTGATGACATATGTTTATATATGTATACATGTAGATGTATGTGTAGGATGAGTTAAATTAGGTGATGTTTGGGATTTTATATTGAAGCTGTCATTTGCTACTTGAATTAGGGGCTGCTGAGTTTATTTTTTAGGGCTAATAATAATTAGGGGCTGTTTGGTCGTTTATGTTTAAGGCTTGCTTATTGTAGCTTATGATTAAGGATTTCTTAATGAAACTGGTTAGTGTCTTTGATTGCTTATTGAAAAGGCCAATGTTATAGTTTATATGTGGCTTATGAGCTTATATGTGTTTCGGCTTATATAACATAAGCCACACTTTTGTGGCTTATGTTATATAAGCCGAAATCACATATAAACTCATAAGCCACATATAAGCTTAAACGGGTTAAGTTTAGTTTCAATTTGTCTCATTTCCACTCTCTCGCATAAACATAAAAAGTTTGTAGGTTAGGCTGTAAAGTGCTTTAATTTTCTTTAATACTAATTTTCTAAGTGAATGTAATGCAATCAACTATTAGCGGCATGTTCTAAAGCTAGCTTTATACATGTTTGTAATTTCATGGTACTTGTCTTCTTAGGAACAAGATGAACCGACGGAACAAGATGAACCCGTGGAACAGGATGGACCCGTGGAACAGGATGAACACATGGAACAAGATGAACCCCTTGTACCACAACGGAAAAAGAGAGGACCTAACAAAATGAAGACTAAACCTGTGAAACCATTTGATGTAGTATTCAACATCCATGGCGAAGCCATAAATGACCACCAATGCTGGTTTGCAAATCATATTGGAAATATTACGAGGCTTAGGATTTCTATAGTCCACGAGACTTGGCGTCATGTACCGAAGGAACAAAAAGAAGCGTTATGGTTGAATGTGAAGGTATAGCTTTTCTTAAGTCTTTTGCTTATCAACATCAGTAATTTATATTTATATATAGATACATTAACATATAATTAATATGTTGAGTTCTTATTTCAAACAGGACTTTTTTGATCTTAAAAACAATGATGCTAGAAAAACAACAATCAAACAATGCAACTTAGCGTGGAAGAGATTTAAAACCCGACTGAAAAGTGATTTTATGGATGAAGAGATATATCCGACTGAAAAGTGATTTTAAGTAGTATGAAATTTCGAGAATGTGTGTTAATCACACTCCATCTTAGTGAGTAGTATAAAATCCGAGTTGGTGAAACTAGCATTCATTTAGAATTGAGAGAATAAAAGCTAGTTTGGATAATATTGACATTCTGTGATTAAGTTTGACAAAATAATGCAAAGAAAGCTGGTAATTCTGTTAAATGACCAGGTATTGATTAATTTGTATCTTCATTAATACGATTCATCCTTTTCTTTTGGTTGCAACTGTTAGGGAGTTTAAGCAAAAAACGAGGTATCTATTGCTATTACATGATTTTAGCAGTTTTGATCCATTTACTTATGTATGGGTAAAATACATAAACTCAGGTAGAAAGCAAAATGGCGAAAGTTTCCTGACGTGTATTCTTGATGCATAAAGTCTCCAACTCTTACTATTTAAAAATTCAAAATTTTGACCTGAGCTATTTACACGCCAAACCCGGCTTATATCTGGAAGTTCCCCATTTTGACCCATAAACGGCCATTCCTGACCAGTTCGACGTGACCATTTTGCCACTTCTGCTATTCTTACATTCTTAGGCTCTTTGTAGAGAACACTGATCAACAATCTTTTTTCTTTTTACAACATAACTAATATGGTTCTTTGAATGCACTTATCATAATGGGTAGATCATTGATTTTATTTCCATTAACCTGTTAATAAATTTCAAGAATCTGAAATTGATTTAAAGAATTTTACTTAAGCATATATAATGTATGACGTTTCAAACCCTTTTTTTAAGCTTATTTCTCACCAAAAAAGTTTCAAATTTGCTTTTCTTAAGTCCTCACATACCCACCTAGTGTGTCTTTAGTTAGTTTGCCATTAGATTAGTTTAGTTAGCTTTAATTTGCTCTCAAAAAATCCGATTTAGCCATTCCTTTGTTCTGTTATTGCAGCCACAATTGTCCCAACACCCTTTTGATTTTGATTTTTAATTTCTTTAATACTTGACTTTAGATCGTGTATTTTGGTATGCAACTAGTTTAGTAGGTAAGCTAGATGATAGTATTTTTTATATTTTTTAGTGTTAGCTTATTAGTAGCTTAAATTGATCTTGAAGTAGCCCCTTTAGGCTTGTTTGGGACTGTTTGCTGCAACATCAGCCTAGGTACCAGCTTATTTTGTGCTTATTAGTGGATCCCATTAGCTTACTTAGGATACCTTAGTGCTTCTTAGGTAACATAGATTAGGTGTACTAGTTAGTGGCTTAATCATTGCTCATTTAGTGCTTAATCTTTGCTTATTTAGCCCATTGTAGCCTTTGTCACATTTAGAGTAGCTTATATTCCAAACTGCTTATTTCTGTCCCTTGCAATCTGTTTTGAATCAGCTTATTATCTGTTTTCATGTACAAAGTTTTTACAAAAAGTTGTTTTTGTTAGCTTACTATTAGTTTCCAAAAGAAAAAAAAAATCAAAAAAAATAAGTGCATAAAAAGTAGACAGAAGCAGGATTCGATTGTTTGCGATTGTCTATCTAGACTAGTTATCGATTGTGTAAATTTTAGATTTATTTTATATACTATTGTTTTCTTTTTAAGGGGCTATACAAGTTGATGCAATCAAGTTCTAGCCGTTGTGGTCTATTAAACCCATATTTGATTCAAGGAAGTGAGTGCCTTAGCAACACTACGGGTGTAAAAGATTACTTGACGAGAGCATTCAGCTCTACCTATGACATTTTCCTTGCGCCATTTATAGAAAAGTATGCACGCTATTATCTCTAAACTGTTTATGTGGTTATGTGCGTATATGGCCAATAATTTTGTTTCAACTTTATCAGGGGGAACCATTGGGTGTTGTTTGTTGTATGCCCTAAACAACTTATGTGCTACATCTTGGATTCATATCAGAACAAGAACAAGAAAAGGACCGAGCGAAGCTATTGGCTTACAAGCTGCTTGAATAAGTTCATTGCAAATTACAAAGTTGTCGAGGTAAATTATATCACTATGATTAGATACATACAAACATTGTAAGTACTATCCTAAATATTGATTTTAGAATATGTAAAAGAAAACAGATGCAACAAGTATGCTTTGTTTTGTTTTCTTTTATAGCTCTTAACATATCTTGTATACCTTTTTTACATGTAGATCCCTTGGCATGACAATCGTCCATTTTCCATGAATCAGATTGAAGACACTGTCGAGAAGTGGCATCAATTATGTCCAATTTGATTATCATTATTGATAGGTAGTTGTTGGTTATGCCATTGTCTTTTGTTTAGGCATTTAGTATTTAACTTAAGATAATATGTGCGAACTCCTTTTTTGTAGAAGGCATTTGGAACGTACATACGTTTAGTGCTAGAACTCGTTATTATCTAAGTTAAATTCTGGAATATGTAATGACGTTTATGATTTAGTAGTTAAATTTACGGAATGTCGGATGTATTTGGTAATTCATGGATCAAAAGTTGTTTGTGCATTGCTTGAAATTGGAACATGAAATCTGGAAACTAGGAACATGAAATATGAAATCTGAAAACTGGGATTTGTACACGAAAGTGGTATGATTAAGAAAATCTGTTTTTGAGGAAAAGGCAATAGAGACAGGTTTTATTGATAGAAACAGGTCTATGTATATAAAATAAGACCCGTCAAACATTCAAAAACAGGTCTCGATATTGATAATAGGACCGGGTATATATCATGAAACCGGTCTCAGTTATGATAAGCAAGACCGGTTTTTAAACCGGTCTCGATATGGTTTTCACATGGAGAGCCCCCCACTTAGAGACCCCATCAAAAACAGGTCTCGATGGATTCTACAACAGGTCTCGAAAGCACTTATTGTAGTAGTGAACGAATTATATATTTGTTAGTTTGATGCTTGATATACATTCTTGTCGCAATTTTTATCAGAGAGTAAAAGTATTAGGGCCCGTTTGGTTTGTTGCTAGGAATGACAATGGGTATCGGATTTGGAATGAGATGGAATGATAATGGGTATGAAAAAGTGTATGATTACGATTGTTTATGTTTGGTTGATAAAATATGGTATGAAAAAGTGTATAGATATTTGAATTTTGTAGTGGTAAAAAGATGGCCCCACGGGAATGGATTTCATAGACACCAAATTGGTGTGTAATGAATCTATGACTATGATATACCAATTTCATTACCGGGCCCACAAAACAAAACAAAACAAACACCTACTATGACTTTGAAAGTCATAGGTTGATTCCCATTATGGGGAACCAAACGGACCCTATTGTTTACATGCTACTCGTACATATTTCAGTTTCTCATATCCCGACTTGATAAGATTAATTAAGTATTGCCGTTGTTGCTGTGTTTTACTTGATATAAGTTTTCTTTCAAGATTTTGGATTTTGAAATGTTAGTATGATTTATTCATGAGGCGGCTAGTTATATTATAATAATATATACTAACAAGGATCTTTGCACGGGACAAAAAGTAAAATCTTAAGGGCTCCGTTTTTTGTTAAACCGCACCCTTATTGGTCTATCAATAATGCAACAGTACATGAACAGGGCCAACAGTATGTTAGTGGGCCGTATGTGCGTTTCTGATTGGTTAAAACGTGTTGGGAGTTTTACTGTTCACCTCCGTTTTCACGTAATGACACCGTAATAGCAGAAGCTTGAGGTTTAACACCTCCAAGAAAAATCCAGGAGTCTCATTCTTTTTCTCCCAAACTAAAATATCTTCACCCAAAAAACACACACTAATTTTACCATCAAAACCCAGAAACGTTTCCACTACAACAAAAATCCAAACACCTGCGAATCAGTTGAAATCTTTATATCTATATATTATTTGCCAATTGCTCTCAACTCTCCACCACCTTCCAGAACAAGCACCGAAAAAAGCACACACTAATTTCATACACAGGTGGAAAAGTAATCAGATCAACCCTAATTCTCTTTTATTATTTCTTCAAATGATCATCAAAACCCGCAAAAGTAATGTTTTTTATTTTCGATAGTTTTTTTTTAATTCGATTTCGGTTTTGATTTGCGATGGTATGGAGTTAATTAGCGGTGGTCTTTATCTTGATAGCTCCGTAAGTTATATTCATCATTTGTCATCTTTAAAAAGTGTTTTTGGTATCTGATTTGTTTTTGGGTTTTTGGTGTATCTAGGATATTGTTGCAGATTTGCAGAATGCCATTCATCTTAAAAGTAAGTTTTTTGTTTTTTGTTTTTTTTTTTTTTTTTTTTTTTCTGTCTTTATTTTAATTCGTTCTTATACACTAGAATTTAGGGGTCTTTTGTGAACTGTGAATTGTGAAGACTACAGATATAATAAGGTGTGTTTGCATTAGAATACTATAGAAATTAAGAAGACGTTAAATGATTTAAGTGTTAGTTTGTTGTTAGGAGCTCTTACTGTTTAGATCTGTAGTTGATTTTGGATGAGTTAAGAGATGAATAGCAGTAAGAAAAAAAGAAGTGTAGACAGTGGATCGATCCCATTGTTAAGAAGCCATTACGTACGGCATCACGTACGCAGACTAAACTTGCTGGATCCTTGAAGTAATTTTCGATCTTGCTTAAGTGTTCTACCCACAGTGACATTTTAAGTGACAACAAAAGTTAACTTTGATAATGGAGAAATTGGGCGGGTCATGCAAATGGGTCAAAACAGATTACGGGTGCGTCACAAAAATGGGTCAAAACTAATACTTGAATAGAAATTGAACAATTGACAGACATAGACTGAGTATGGTAACTTGACTATGTAGGAACGTTTTCTTTTGATCTCATACAAGTTCCTTTACAAGTTAAAAGTGATACAAAAGACGATGCATATTTCTCTGCTGCAAATCTCCTTAATAATAATAATCTCATTGTTGTTTTTGTATTAATAAATCCCATAAGACAATTATAGCGTTCATTATTAATGCATATATTTGGAACATATTAGATATGTGAAGGTGTTGTTTTCCACTAGATGAGATTGTATGATTGATAATACTTCGGGTCATCTTGATGACACATTAGGTAATGAGAGGGTCTCTACTTTGTGCAGGTGCTGATGTTGGGTTGGAGAATACAAGTTTGTAATGCACGGCTAGCGGCTAGCTGAAAGTAGGATGAAAGTACCAAGCATCATTACAAAGGAAAAATACCTACGCCCTTTTGGGCAAATGACTTGGATTAGAGGTAACCAAGAGGCGATATAAACAGCCACTTATTGATGGAGTTTGTTTTTGTAATAGTACGCGTATATCAGAAGCTTTTAACATTAAATGTAGAGAAGATATTATCATTCGATTATGTTTTTCAAGGCACTAAGTGTTGCTTGATCTGAAAAATTACCAAACAAAGTAAATTATACTCATGTTGCAGTACATAATCTGCTCCATAAACCGTAGTAGTGTGTCCCATCTAACTTACCATTCAACTTTAGTAAAAGGAAACATTGATCTTACAGGATTTGTTTGGCTATGGATCCTCTAAACCTTTTTTATTCTTAAGAAAGGCAATACATTATATGACAGCTTTAAAGGCCATCTTGATATATTGCAGGTGTAGGTGAAAGTTCATCAACTGCTGGCAATGAAACCACCCAAAATGCCGCTTTGTACAGGTTCGAGGATGAAATAGAGAGGGATGTGGAAATAGAATTTGAAATTACTGAAGATTTGCAAAGTGAAGATGCGTTTCTAATTAGGATGTACTTATGCCATTACGGAGCTTTTATAGATATACTAAATATTTCACGTAGCAAAGCATGCAATTATAACCTCTTAAGACACGTATTCTGTCTTTTGAGTTTGTATGCTAACCTTTTCTTAGTACACTTATGTTTTAAAAAACTACAGGTGCTAACTATTTCATCAAGTGGCCAATGCAAAATGAGGATAAGTTGTGCACGTGAAATGAATTTATGATGGCTATATGAAATTGGTTGGCAACTGTATGTCGTGGGGTCATATTACATTGGATTAATGTGTTGATTTTGAATTCATTTAATTAAAGTATATAAATGTTAACCAAATACTTTTAAAGCATAAGACAATGCTACCGCTGCAACGCGCGGGCTAAAAGGCTCGTTTATTAAGAAAATAAACATTTGTCAAACACTTCTCGTTTCTTCTTTTGCATATGGCATTTATCGCAATTTACTTGTGAAACATATTTCTAAACCTATGTTCAAGGCTTTACGTATCTTTTTTCATAGTTAAATGCTTCCAAAAACCGTTTGACTTTCATTGTTTAGTTTTAGAAACAAAACTACATCAAAGTCAGCTTCATAAGTGTGGAACCCACTTTACCAACTCTCATCTATAATCTCTATCGAATATATTCTAGAGTACAAGAGATCACATATTTGTAGTAGCAAATGTACGTCATATATTACTTGTAATATTTACGTGTGATCATGAAATTGTAGTCTATAGTGCTTTGTAAGATTCGTAATCTTTGTTCTCACCAGCTAGAACTTAACGTTAGTAAAAGTTATACAAACGTTCTAGAGCATATATTAGATGCATGAACACACACACACATATATATATATATATATATATATATATATATATATATATATATATATATATATATATATATATATATATATATATATATATATATATTTTTCTTCTGAATATGTTAAATCTTCCTAACCGTGTTCTTATTATAGAAAGATCTGCAGATTCTATTTTATTATTAGTTGACTTTTCTCGTTTGGATCTAATCATACTAGACCAATTCAACTAAGTGATTGGATTTATCCCAAATAGTTACGTTATATGATCACTTATTCACTTGTGACCATGTAGCTTATGATAGGTAACATGTTACCTTCTTGTTACCTATATTAGTAACAAGATGAAAACACTAGCTAGTTTGCTTACTTTCATGTAACACAAACTTTGGATAATCACGTAAACTTTGTATAGCCATGCAACAATATCGATATCTTTTCTAATAAACAAGTTTAAGTACCTTGTCTTTTTGTCAATTAACAACTCTAGATGTGTGTTAACGTCGTATTAATAATATATGTTATAAAGCCTCCTTATCAAAGTTTAGGTTTTTTTTGTTCCATTTGGTGGCATGGTTGTAATATACTACTCCCTCCGTCTCAAAATAATAGTTCACATTTCCTTTTTTGGATGTCTCAAATTAATTGTCCACTTTCCTTTTATAGTAAAAACTAGGGAACTTTGTGGGGAAAGATTCCTTTTGAATGGTTAGAAATTAAAGTTGTCCCACTTTTATTAAATTGTGTGTTCCTTGTCTCATGACAATAATTTTAAGACGGAGGGAGTATGTTTCAATTGCTAAAAGAAAACAAAATTTGGATGTACGTTAACGTCATACATTTAGGGTGCGTTTGGAATCCTCCAATCGGAATGGATCTATGGATTTCATTCCGATTTAAGGTGTTTGTTTAGTGGCCCCGGGAATGAAATAGGTATATCATAGCCATAGATTCATTACACACCAATTTGGTGTCTATGAAATCCATTCCCGTGGGGCCCCTCTTTTCCACTACAAAACTCAAATATCTATACACTTTTTCATTCCCCATATTTGTCATCCAAACATAAAAAATCGTAATGATACACTTTTTCATATCCATTGTCATTCTATCCCATACCAAATCCGATACCCATTGTTATTCCTAGCAACAAACCAAACGGGCCCTTACGATTCACATAATGGCTAAAGTTTACTTAAAAAACCGTTTTTATTTTAGTAAAATAAAGACAAAAAGTGGGTCAAAATAGTGATATTTGAAACGCGCCATATTTGTTTGGAAACAGTTTTTCGGCTGCTTACAACGCTCTACGCGCCGGTACAAAACAAAAATAGTCAATAGAAAAAGTCAAATTCACTAGTTTTAAATCTACCAACTTTGATTCTTGGACAATTGTTAACGAATCTATATTACCACCTATGAGTGATTGAAATTGCTTAGTGAAAATATATAACGTGTTTTTTGAAAATGCATAATCAAATAAGCAACGGTGATAACACATGATTTTGAAATGGAAGTTAAAGTGATGTCAACACCGCAATTATACACATAGTATGTTGTAATTTATGCATTATGGGTATGCTATTGTGGTGTTGCCATCACTTTTTGTGATGTCAATATCAGCCCTTTTTTGAAAAAGGATATTGTACATGTAGGTCATCTAAGTTTTCAATTCTTAATATAACATATAGCTGCCTATTTATTGAAATGAACTTATAAACCGTTCAACTATAGGTTTGTTTTTGTTTTTACCAATTACGGCCAAATTTATGCTTTAAAACTATAAAATGTAAGTAAGGAACTAACCTTTAACTTATCCAAGCAATACGAATGAAAAGTTTGACGTGAAATATTGATTATACCTTTAATTTAAGTGTAAATTTATATTATGAAAAGTATTTTAGAATGGTAAAACTGAAATTTCGTGGTTGGGTTTTTTATTCGTATTAGTTTAATATGTTAGTGTTAGGTTAATTATTGTCGTTCAATAATTATCCATATTAAATTTGATCAGAATCAGTGTAAACGAAGATAAATACATAGTTTATTGGCATATAAGTTACTTTCATTTACTGGGTGACCTATATTTGAAAAACGTAAAAGTTGAGTGGCCTTCTGATATATTATCCCTTTTGAGAACTGGTGTTTGAATTTGATTATGTTGTTTGGTATCACAATAATCATATAATCAGTTTTCTGAATGCTTGTTAAATTATATAATTTAGCGAGTTATTTGATAAATGACCATAATAAACATCCTTATCGAGTAATTGAATTATCAGTACAAAGGCCTGAAAGAAAGTATTATTGCAAGAGGTAGTAGGAGATAATAAATTAAGGGTAATGTGGTAACTGCGGTGTGTTAAAGTAGGTACCCAATAGCTTTTCCAAACTTGAATTTTCAGCCTCTCGAACAATTAGATCTAATTATCTACGTTTTCAAACTGAAATAATCTATCATGCCCAAACGCAACCCCAAACACCCCCTTAATTGAAATACATGTTGCAATCTCACATTCGTATATAGTTAAGCCAAATACAAATTGACAAAGTAGCTAACTAAAAGTTAACTGCAATGTTTTTAATATCTTTAACAAGTTTCATAAAAGAATAATTCACCATGAAGAGATCGGAAATAAAAGGGTGATTAGATAAATGTTCATTTTGTAAATTCATAAAATTTTAAGAATTTTCATTAAGTACATTTTTCAGAAATCAGATATCATCTTCACTTATTAATTTTTTTTATTGGTTGTAATGCAAAAAGGTACATCTACTTTCATCTCAAATGAAACATATAAACATTCATTTTGAGATAGAAAATTAATATTAAAGGTTAGAATAATCAAACTACTGTTAGAAGGGAAAAAAATGTCTAATAAGAACTTTGTAAAAAAAAATCCAAATCTCAAGTCAAAATTATCCATATTAAACTTCAACCTTTAGACATGTTGAGTAAAGAAGCAAGTCAAAATTTTACCCCTCATTGTTTCTAGCCAATTACAGTTAATATTTTTCCATAAACAATGTTGGAATCCTTCTTGGTGTTTTACAATGTTGGAATCCTTCTTGGTATTTTGCAAATAAACCAAAAAGTAGTTACTTTGTTTGACTATTCTTAATAGCAATGTCCCCTCTTCATTTGGTTTATATAAAGTGAAAATTACTGTGCTACCCATTTATTAATGGGTGTGTCTGCACAGACCCACCTTTAACTTCAATCTCAAAACTACCCATCCATGTCGGGTATATATTTTCACTATATACACGACATGGACGTGTATGGCTAGGAATGATCTTTGCAATTAAATCCTTAGCAATGTCGGGTAGAAAATCCCATGTATACACGACATGGTTTTTTTTATTGTTGTTCACACCTTCCTATGCCCATCTAGTGTATACAATTACACGACATGGACTTTTTGTACACGACATGGGAAAAAGTAAAACTAATGTCGGGTATAGAGGACATTTGTACACGACATTGACCTTGTATATAAACTTGGATAAATTTGTAGGCTGAGAAAGAGAGTAATACAATAATTGTTTATGCAGGCCTATTTTCTTATTTTACAATAATTGTTGATAAAACACAGTGTAGAAAAAAAGTGTTATAAACAAAATATGTTGACGTTGAATAAATAAAAAAGTGTTACAAACAAAATATGTTGACGTTGAATAAATTATATGAGAGCAATAGATTTTTATTTTTTATTTTTTATTTTTTACCATCAAGCCCTTAGCAAGTTAATTTAGGGGTGTTCAAAAAATCCGAGAAACCAGGTATTAAGTATTAACTTGCTAAGGGCTTGATGGTAAAAAATAAAAAATAAAAAATAAAAATCTATTGCTCTCATATAATTTATTCAACGTCAACATATTTTGTTTATAACACTTTTTTTCTACATTGTGTTTTATCAACAGTTATTGTAAAAGAAGAAAATAGGCCTGCATAAACAATTATTGTATTACTCTCTTTCTCAGCCTACAAATTTATCCAAGTTTATATACAAGGTTAATGTCGTGTACAAATGTCCTCTATACCCGACATTAGTTTTACTTTTTCCCATGTCGTGTACAAAAAGTCCATGTCGTGTAATTGTATACACTAGATGGGCATAGGAAGGTGTGAACAACAATAAAAAAAACCATGTCGTGTATACATGGGATTTTCTACCCGACATTGCTAAGGATTTAATTGCAAAGATCATTCCTAGCCATACACGTCCATGTCGTGTATATAGTGAAAATATATACCCGACATGGATGGGTAGTTTTGAGATTGAAGTTAAAGGTGGGTCTGTGCAGACACACCCATTAATAAATGGGTAGCACAGTAATTTTCACTTATATAAAACCACCCTCAAATCCATATCTTCATTTCATATTTCAAATCCTCTCCAAACACAACACTCAAACACGAAAAACCATCATTTATTTATTCTTTCGATTCATTCAATTCTTTCAACAAAATATCTTAAACTTTGTCTATAGAAACAAACCATGACAATCAAGAAATCGTCAAAATCTTCTTGGCTAAATTGTTTCAAGATGCCCAAAACACACGAAGTGCTCGAACCCGTGTTAGAAAAAAAGCAAGAACCCGTATCAAAGAACTCGGTTAAGAGAATATCGTATACAGATATTAGTAGCTCGATGATATTGGAGGACTTATCGAATTCATTAGCAGGATCAAATCTATATGTTTTTACCCTGGCTGAACTGAAAGTCATAACTCAAAGCTTTTCATCATCAAATTTCTTGGGTGAAGGTGGTTTCGGACCCGTTCACAAGGGTTTCATAGATGATAAACTTAGACCGGGTTTGAAGGCTCAGCCCGTGGCTGTTAAGCTCTTGAACTCAGAAGGTGGACAAGGTCATAGAGAATGGCTGGTACGTATATTAACTAAAACGCGTATTATATACTTTATATTATATATGTTTCTGTATTTGGAAAGTTGATTAGGGTTTTCTTTTTGGCATGAATTTAACAGACAGAAGTGGTGTTTCTTGGTCAATTAAGACATCCACATTTGGTGAAGCTTATTGGATACTGCTGTGAAGATGAACATAGACTTCTTGTTTATGAGTATATGCCACGAGGAAGTTTAGAGAATCAGCTCTTTCGAAGTAAGTTCAAATTTAATCAGCTCTTAAAGTGATCTATTAAGTACAATATTTTAAAAACAGTACGGCAATACATATATGTTACTCCCTCCGTCTCAAAATTATTGTCAGGGGACAAGAATCACAAAGTTTAATAAAAGTGGGACCCCTATAAATCTCCACCACTCAAATGGAATATTCCTCAATTATATTCTCTTTTTCTTACTAAATATGGAAAGTGGACAATTAATTTGAGACACCCATAAAAGGAAATATGGACAATAAATATGAGACGGAGGGAGTATTAGTTATATGATATAATATCCGCTGGAAATTAAAGCGTAGAGAAAAAGTCATGCAAGCAAGCAGTTTATTTGTTAAAGAAAAACATGTTGATATGATCAACTCTAGCTAGTATGTTACTTGGAGGAAAAATAGCCCGTTTGGTTTTTGTTAATGGGAATGAGACTATTACTTTCAAAGTCATAGTCGGTGTTTGTTTTGTGGGCCCGGTAATAAAATGGGTATATTATAGTCATAGATTCATTACACACCAATTTGGTGTCTATGAAATCCATTCCCGTAGACCCCTCTTTTTTCCACTACAAAATTAAAATATCTATACACTTTTTCATACCATATTTTATCAACCAAACATAAACAATCGTAATGATACACTTTTTCATACCCATTATCATTCCACCTCATTCCAAATCCGATACCAATTGTCATTCCTGGCAACAAACCAAACGAGCTCTAAACAATTATAGGTGTGATTGAGTCCAACCTTAGGCCACCTTTGAAAAACACTCGTTTTAACTTATTAATCAACTTTCATTTTTAAAACATAATACAAATAACAATCATAATTAAGAGCGATACTACCAGTTCAAAGTCTTAAGTTCTAGAAGTAATTAACATAAAGTGTTGATCATTAAAATGATTTATATATACTTGTAACATACTAATGTTTTTTAGTTCTTTAAAACCTTACATGATTTTCATAATAGTTTTACTATAGTTCATAAACATTGTTTCTAACCGGGTTTAATTTACGTACAGGATTTTCGGTCTCTCTTCCATGGTCTACACGAGTGAAAATCGCTCTAGGAGCTGCGAAAGGGCTTGCATTTCTTCACGAAGCGAAAAACCCTGTTATATATCGTGATTTTAAAGCATCCAACATTTTGCTAGACTCTGTAAGCACTTTACAACAACATTAAATCTCAAATTTATCTTAGTATATTGTCTTTTGTTGTTTTAGTACTAATTAATCTTGATTTTTTTTATATTTTTTAGGACTATACTGCTAAACTATCAGACTTTGGTCTCGCTAAGGATGGTCCAGAGGGAGACGATACTCACGTTTCTACTCGAGTTATGGGCACACATGGATACGCGGCTCCTGAATACCTCATGACAGGTCACTTGACATCAGCAAGCGATGTTTACAGCTTTGGAGTTGTACTTCTTGAACTTCTAACGGGTCAAAAATCAGTTATGGACAAAACCTCCCGCTCAAACCGAGGACAAAACCTAGCCGATTGGGCTAGACCACAACTCAAGGATAGTAGGAAACTTAGTCGAATAATGGACTCAAGACTCGAAGGACAATACTCAGAAACCGGTGCTGTAAAAGTAGCAGAATTGGCTTACATATGCCTTAGCCATAGGCCAAAGGCAAGACCAACCATGAGGATGATTATTGATGCCCTCGAGCCATTGACGAAATATAATGATATGCCTGTTGGGACTTTTGTATACGTAGCCCCAACCGAAAACAAAGTGTCACCCCTTCCAAGTCCAAAGAATGAAGTGAACAAAGATGGCACAAAACATATCAATACACACCATCATCATCCCCATCAACATGATCGAAAGCACCGTAGGACTAGATCACCTGCAGTTCATTCTGAGACAATATTACAAAGAGATCTTAGTACCGGGATAAGTAGTGGGACAAATTCACCAGTGTAATGGATATTAAAACGGTGATAGTTCACATGTTTAGAGGATGCTTTTACATACTCGAATGATGCATCATAAGTTGTAAATGTAGAGATAGGCAAGCACAAAATTTTTTATTATCATCTTCACGTGTTCACACCTTTGAAGGATCATCCAGAAGAATAAAGTGATGAAGAATAGGCTAAGATATTAATGGATGCTAGAATCAGAAACGTTCATGAGCATGAACTTGTCAAAAGAACATCATAGCAAGCGACCTGATACCAACACACCATCTACTCATGTTTCTTGAACCTACATCATATCGTATGAAAATTACGATTTACACTACCTTATATCGGGGCATGACAAGTACCATCCATTAATTTTCTGAAGTCCAATGTTTGAGGAACGAGCTAAAAAGTTCCTCGAGGATGGTATTCATACGAGAAGTTCGTCCAGGCTGAGTTTAGACAAGAATCTTACAAGATTGAAGCTTATTTGGGTATAACGAGATTGAACGAAGCTGCACGGAAGTTCTTCATTGACATACACTGGAATGCTAGACATCGTCATGAAGTATTCAAAATAGCCGGATTGTACACTATATGTGTCTTTACTTATACAAAAGTCCCAAATAGCCGAATTGTACACCATATGTATGTCTTCACTTCTATAAATAGTCGAATTGTCACTATATGCATGTCTTCACAAATAGCCAGATTGTTAGAGCATCTCCAACAATAACTCAAGTTATAGTTTAACACCAGCCACGTCAGCGCCACATCAGCTTTAACATTTCACCTTAACATCCCAAAAAACACCCACAACAATAACATCCCAAGTTAAACTTTAACGCAGGCCGGATAACGCCCGCTAGAGCATAAACAATGAGCTGCAAATGTTCTTTTTTTTTTTTTTTTTTTTTAAGGATAACGCCTGTTAGAGGCTTAACGCAGGCCGGATAACGCGAGAATAACGCCGGAAGTCCAATGGTTAACGCCGGATAACGCCCACTAACGCCGGATCCGGCGTTATCAATGGACATGCTCTTAACAATATAATAGGTACGAGTAAGGTTTTTCTTCCCCAAATCCCAATTAAGCCAACCTGAATAAGGCTTACTTTGGTCAGGTTTAGCAGAATAAGGGTAAACTCCTCCCGATATCCTCAAACATAATTAGTTATACATTTGAAAATAACAAAAGAATTTCAAAAATAGTTCTAAAATATATCTCTGTTAAACAATATACATCAATGTGTTTGCGTGTATTCTCGCTTAGATTAGGAAAGAAAAAATATTACTACCTCCGTCCCAAAATAAATGTCAAGGTTGACTTTTTAGAGTCTTTATTGTTTAATTTTTACCATAAATACTTTTATTTGTGTTATATAATACTTGATGCAAATATATGAATGAATTAGGTTTCAAATGTATTTTCGTTGGTATAATTTTTCATCAAGTAACATATAACACAAATAAAACTATTTAAAGTCAAAGTCGAATAAAACAGACTTCAAAAAATCAAACCTAACACTTATTTTAAGACGGAAAGAGTATTAGTTATTTTTATATTTTTTAGTGCATGTATAACAATTATATTCCACTGATTTATGGGGTATGAGTTTTCGAGTTACATAAACTATTGTGTATCGGCATAAAGAAAGTTTTTATATTTTTTGATGACCGGCTTTTTAGAGACGTGCATTATAGATAACTATAGATGTCATAAAGAGATGATATGAGTATTTGTTTGATAAGGTTCTTGTAGAAAATTTAGATGATTTTGGACAAAATTACATAATGATGTCTTTTGAGAATAAACGTTATATATAAAGTTTCACAATTTATATGATATAATGCAATTAATTATCTAAATGTTAAATATATTACTTCCTTAAGAGATTTTTTTATCTAAATATTTCTTTCTTCGTGAAAAATATGTTTACACATGCATATAATTGTTGACGAGACAAATTTTCAAACCCCTAAAAAGTTAAAGGCCATGAGCGGTCGCTCACCTTACACACTCAAAGACATCTCTGGTTGCAATGATCGTGTGGGACTATGTCCTATGTCAATTTTTGTCTTCTCGGAATGTTTAGTTTCGCTAGAAAAGAGATTGTTCGAGGTAAAACAATACGGATTTTTGATATTTTTAAATTCTAACCTGATATTGAAAACGCGCACCTACTATTCAAAGGCGAGTAAGCGAATACTTTATTGTTCAATGGCATGAAACGAGCATTTGAACTAACACAATTGTGGGATCAAAATCACGAGGTGAACAATATATGTCTGGAAAGCGACAATGTATGGTGCGTGTTTTTGCTATTGAATTTAAAAACTGTTTACATCACATTATTCTTCTCATATTAGTTATGGTCTTTTTTAATATATTTCATAGTGTCAAGCTACTTCCACGCAGACGAGTTAAATTTGTCACATTTATTTCATTTTTTTCACATATTAATCTAGCAATAGAAAATGGATTTCTTAAATTCGTATGGAACAAGTAATTTTTTAATGCAAATTTTGGACTTTTGGTAAATACCCACCGATAATTAAAGGTGGCAACTGGTTGCCCCTTGACTTTAATCGCTACTTATCTTCTTTTTATCTCAAAGTATTGTTATTATAACAAGATTTTGGTCCCGCGCGTTACGGCGGGTCTTTTGAATTTAATTTTTTTATTTTAGAGACTTTTTTTTTTTTTTTTTTTTTAGTAATGTAAAACGGTCTTAGTTGAATTGAGCTCATAGTGCTCTTCGAGCTGCAGCAGGCGACATTAACAGCATTCGTGCGCTGTGATAGCTTATTCGGTAGATGTTGTTTCTTTTTTATGTTAAAGATATCGTGTTTTTTAGTGGACTGTGGTTTGAATCTTTTTGAGTATAATGTAATGTTGTAGTGTTGTGAGTTATTTTGTTTGTAACTTTGGTAAGACCTATTATTGTGATCTGGATATGTATACTATGCTTAGTGCCTAATAAGTTTATGTTTTGGTGTGGTTGTAAACGTTATGAATCTGTGTGTTGGCACATTTTTTTTTATGTATCCAGGACCTGATGCAAATGCCATTATATTCATCCCCAAAAGGTTACAAATGTTTTACAAAAGCTATTGCCATATAGTATGGCTAATTTTCATGGGATGGCATAGTTTTCTACTATGTTATACATACTACGTAGATACTACGGTCATGTTTAATGCTTATATACATATAGCAAGCACTAAGGTTCAGGTATCCTGAGTCTTGTTACAAAAGCTAGTACAGTTTTTTGGTGTTATCTAGTCTTGTTTCCCTTTTTTGTTGCTTTTCTCTGCTGCATCCTCTGAAGTTGATGAGAATTTCAGTTCTCTTTTTGCTGATTTCTTTTGAGCAGGTGTTTTTTCGGTTTGCTTGTTAGCTGCTGTGATGGCTGTATCTGTTGGCGGAGTTGAAGGTTCAGCACTCTGCCCTTCGGTGCTTTCCTCTTTTTCTGTCACATTGTCATGTAACTGTTGTGGTGTTGGTGTGGTATGTGGTAATTCTTTTGCTTCTTCTAATGTTTCCGATGGCCCAATAAGAAGTGTAGGTTCTTTAAGGGGTAAACCGATGGCTGTAGCTGTTGGTAGTGGTGTTGGGTCTAGGATTTTGTCCAATACAAATTCTGCATTTCCTTGTACACTTTCTTTTGTAAAGTGTAACTGGAAAATATGTTGCGTACCTTCAAGGGAGAGTAGTTGCTGTGGATAGTGATATGGGTTTTGGTCCTCAAGTGTTGCCAAAAGCTTGTTGCACTCAGGCAGGATCCTTTCTGAATGAGGACTGAAACAGATTAATGTAACTGTTGCTGTTTCGTCATTAATCCTTGCTCTAAAACAATACCTGTATGTCATATAGTTAGAGGTGAATAATGTTTTTTAGTGTTGAGAGAGAAGAAGCAATTTTGTAGAAAGATGTAAAAAGAACTGTTGGTACCCATAAGTTGGAATAGCCTGAGGTCCATGGTCGATGCACCTTGGTATTGGAAATTCTTCAATAGTTTTGAGAGGGCATTCAGAGCATTTTTTGTAGTACCATGGTCTTGTACGATCGATTGATAAGATTGTAGCCTCGTTTGTGAACCTGACAAACTGTTGTGTGATATTGTTGTTAGCAAAACTGTTATGGCGGAAATGCGTTATAATATAGGTATGTGTATATATATATATATATATATATATATATATATATATATATATATATATATATATATATATATACACATTTTTTTTGGTTTACCCTATATGACTGAGGATTTATGTCAGTCAATGTTTTCAATGGCACACGGTTCCTATTCCTTTCCTGTTCCAGATCTTCAAACCTTTGTGCTTCGATTGTTAGTGCCGGAGGAAGATCAAGGATTGTGTTGTACCTGTATAAGTAATACTCATTATGCACTACTGTTTAATGAAACACTTTTTTTTTATAGTGTAGTATATATTTTTACTTACACATTGCGGATTTCTTGTGCTTCGGGGATGTTAGGATTCAGAAAATAGCGTGTTGCAGATGTTCCTAGAAGTTGGATCTCTGCACATTTGTATGTAATTTAGTTCTGGAGATTTATTTTTAGACATATAAGTATTTTGTTTTTAGATATTTGAAATAGAAAATTTGACAGGAGTGTTTACCATTAAATCTGTTTGACACTCTGCAGGACGCTATAGCAATTATGACTGGTTTTTGAAGTGTTTTATACTCGTCTTCATCAAACTCCAATGCCATTTCATTCCACATTTTAAATTTGACTGTCTGGCCACTGGTATACACATGGTAAATGAGTAAGGAATCAAAAAAATAAGAAATGTGTTAATTTGCATTTAATTTAATCCATAATCTTAAACTTACTCTAAGTTCTAAACGTCTAAGACTCTCCAACGTGTGACATTTGATGTTGTGCTTCCAGCGTGCCTGACACCGTCTATTCGCTGAATTGTCCCGATGTAATCTAATGGCAAAATATGTAAGCATTGTTATTGATTGCAAAAGTGGATTGTAATGACAAAAGGAATGTGTAAGTGTACATGCCTGTGAGTATTGCTGTGCTGACATCGGCTCTTTTTGGAAGCTCATTATGTGCTGCAAACTCAAAATAATATTGTGGGAAGTCATCAACTGGAATTATATCAAAAGTAGTTGCATGTCCAAAGATGAGAGATGTTTTGTGGCTGACAGCACGTTGCCATGACCTTGCTGGCTCGCAGCTGAAGCTTGCAATTCTGTACGCCATATTTTCTTGCAACTTTCTTTCGAAATACTGAATGTCTTTGGCAGCCATGTTTGCTTGTATAGCATTACCCTGGTTGGTAATTTTGTTTTTCTTAAGTCATTGGTGAATGTTTTTGTATAAAATTGTGAAATTTGGTTAGTAAAAATGTTTTGTTACATACCTGTTTATCAAGAAGTATGCAACAGACTCCTGTAGGATCAGTTTTTTTAGGGTTCCTGGCAATCCATTTTCGATAAACTTTGACTTCAATCACTTTGTTTGAGTCTGTAGGTTTTATGTCTGGTATATTAACTGGTTCTGCTGGAGGCATAATCATTTTCCCTTTGTCTTGTGGCTTCTGGGATGGTTGACTTGATCCTTCCATATTGTACAAAATTAGATTGTCGTTTCCTGTTTAGAGAAAAAAAAAATAAATGGAAACAGTATTAGTGCATATGATTGACCAAAGGTTTATGGTAATGGGAAGGCACCATCTATGTGGAACGGCAGTTGTAACGAAAATAACGAACAAAAATTTGATTAGATATCTACGGCATTAAGCATATTGGATATGAATAAAGGCCTAGTGGTAAACACAGTATAAACTCTTTATTTTCTATCCTTATATAATAAGTGATTAGAATAAGTGATTGATAAACCTGGTTTGGTAAGATCTGTGACAAAAAATCTTTATACACAATATTTTTTGTATAATTGGGATTTTGGTTTGGTTGTTGGTGGATGAGTATCTTTAACCCTTCAGCAGTTGTTGCACGCGAGAGAGCAACGTATAGTTGACCATGGCCGAAAACTGGTTCTGGAAGGTAAACTCCTATCTTGTTGAGTGACTGCCCTTGGCTTTTGTTGATGGTCATGGCGTAACATACTCTTAAAGGAAATTGCTTTCTTTTGAAGATGAAAGGGAGCTGTTCATCTTTATTAATTAACAGAATCCGTGGGATAAAAACTTTTTCTGAGATACGCGTGCCTGTTATAATTTTTGCCTCGATGACTTTATTCAACAATTGGGTGACTATCAGTCTTGTTCCGTTGCATAATCCTCCTGATAGATTTAAGTTACGCAAAAGCATAACCGGTGTTCCAACTTTTAGTTGCAATTTATGTGGAGGGAAACCTCCGAACGAAAGACTGTTTAAATACTCAGTAGGATAGAGAAGCTCAGTTTGGCCACCGTCGTTGCTTTTGGGTAATGCTTCATCAGAGCTGAGATAAGTTTTAACTTCACCTTCAACCATTTCTAACACTTGTGCATTTATCAGATCTGCCGTCTCATTTTTAGGACACACAATTGCTCTTTCTTGTAAGGCTTTAGCTGTTGGATTTTGAAATGTTTGGTTGTCATATATGAAGTCTATCAATTCTGATCTTGAGTTGTCAGATTCCGGTATACAAAATCTATCTGGAATATGTACCCATGCACTATCTTTGCTGTCTTCTTCATTTGGTGTACCTATGTCGCCGTCTCCAATGGTGAGTAGCCATTTTGAAAACTTGTCTATACTGTCTCTTTGTTCTTCAGGCAGTCCTTCTTTTAGTAGTCGCATGTTTTCATGAAGCTTAAATACCTTGAAGTGTTTCCACAGATATGATTGTGTGATTGAAGATGAAATAATTTCGTTTTTCGATGCCTTTTTCTTAACTGGAAGGGTTTGTCTAAAGTCACCACCCAATATGACAGTTTTCCCCCCGAACAAACAGTTTGGCGCATCAAGAATATCCCTAAGGCTACGATCTAATGTTTCAAAGCACTTTCGATCATTCATTGGGGCTTCGTCCCATATTATTAGATCTACTTCCTTCAGTAAAATTGCTAAATGACTTCCCTTTTTTATGCTACACACTGATTCGTCAGTTACATCTAAAGGTATCTTGAATCTTGAGTGTGCAGTGCGCCCGCCTGGCAAAAGTAGTGACGCAATACCAGATGATGCTACAGCTAATACTATCTTGGCTTGTGAACGTGTTGTGCATATTATAGTTTCCCACAGGAATGTCTTTCCTGTGCCTCCATGGCCGTATACAAAGATAAGTTGTTGCGTCTTCTCTGCTACTGCACCCATTATCAAATCAAAAATTATCCTTTGTTGGGTGTTTAACTTTGGTATCAGCAACTCTGTTTCCCTCTGTAGCATCTCACGATCGTAGTTTCTTTCTTCCATTAGGAGCTGATTTTTTAAGGCGTTAAACAGGTGTTTGGGCGGTAAAGTAAGACCAAATTCTGGTAACGATTTTGAGTAGGTGTTTAGGATTCCTTCTACTTCGCATGAAACGCAGGCTTCTAGGTCTGTATCGTTTCTTTGAATGACGGGAATCCCAAGCATTTTTGAAAGTATGCTCGGAACGTCATCAGACATCTGTTTCCAAAAGCTTTGTCATAAGTCTTTTGGATTAGAAACATCGCAAAAAATGAGAATCTGCACGAATAAAGCCCTTAGTTGTGAAGCAGATGCATGGAATGAAGCTTCTTGTAACCCTATCTTCCATTCGTTATCGTCACCGAGCAAACCCATTGCTTCACATGCCGCTCTATACGTTGGGTATATTCTGTTGTCGACTTTTCTTATGTCTTCAAAGGATTTGCAACCTTTTTGGTGACATAAGAGCATCCTTTCATAAAATAAGTCTCCTAGACTTGGGTGGATGTACGTTAGTCTTCCAATTGCTGCTTTATTCATGTTTCGTCGCCTTTGCCAATACTTACCGCCACTATACCATGCAAATTCTTTTGGGAAGTCTAGATATGTAAGGTGTCTTCCGTCTTCCTACTTTGCATTATAGTTTAACCATTCAGTCAGTGTTGTCTTCTTATTGCAAGGGTTGGAAATTATCGAACTTAAGCTATCGTTGGCTCTGAACGTAACACGTTGTTTGTTTTCTAGATGTACCGCAAGTATCTGAACTGCTGGGTCTCTACTGTGTATGTCAAAACCGAATATCCTCCAACTTGCTTCATGTGGTCCGATGAATCTTGATTCTTGAAAGTTCTTGATTTCATCAACTCGTATACGTTGCTGCTGTGTGTTAGAGGATGAAGGTTCAGAAGCTTTCGTTATGTTAGCGACGACGCGGTCTGTGCCTTTTGAGATATACTTGAAAAGATATTTAATCAGCATCGACCATCCACAATATTCAACATTGATGTGTGCGTAATACCTCATACATAGCAATCTATTGTATGGAACGACGTACGCATTATCAAGGTAAACGTTGTTTTTCTTTGTTGTTGTGCCTGTGTCACGCCTTCTATAATGTACATATCCATCTCTGTCTATATATGTCTTGTCACAATATTTTTTCGGGAAATTCCTGTTACAACTGCCAACGCCTTGCATACATGGAGCATCCTTGTTTGCTTCTCCACATGGGCCATGGATCATAAACTTTGAAATTACTCTGTAACCTTCTGGATCTTGAGTTTGTTCTGGTAATTCGGCGGAAATGTATCTGTCTACATCTTCGTCATTGCGTATTTTTGTTTCTTCTGATATCCAAAGTAATGTATGGCAGTGCGGAAGACCCCGTTTTTGAAACTCGATTGTATATAAAACTGTTGCATAAAGATTATGAACAATGTCAGAAATTTGATTTTGTTTTAAGCAGAATAAAAAAAAATAAGAGTATCTTTTTTTTTTTTTTTTTTTTTTTTTTTTTTTTTTTTTTTTTTTTTTTTTAAGCAAAAGAAATTTGCATATACAATGAAAGAATTTTATGGAATACCTGCTGTGATTTTGCCTAAGGTTTTTGAACTTCTTAGAAACTTTATGAAATCTTGTACTTTTTCTTCAAACACGCGCACTACAATGTCAGCTCTATCTGCAGCAGTTAGTTCCGGGAAATCTTCCATATATTCTGTAATTTCAGGCCATTTTATGTTGCACGTGAATGTGACAAAGAATGCTGGGTTGCCATGTATGCGACAGATCGCCAATGCATCTAGGTAGTGGCTATACATGTAGCGCGGACCACCTGTGAAAGATGCTGGTAGTATAATTCTTGAGCCGACATCGTGGCCATCACGGTCTCCTCTCATAATTGCGTCATAGAGCCCTGAAAGATATTCATTTCTAAAGTCATTTTGCTTTTCACGGATAAAGTCAAGCCGGCTCTGTTCAATTACACAATAGGCCGTGACAATATATTGTTGGAAGAGTCGTCCTGCCCTTGGGAGTAGGCTGAAGTGGTTTACACGATCATGTATCTGGTACGCATAATACATTTTCATGGACATTTTCTTTTGTTTCCGAGAGCTGCCATGCTGAAGCTTAAGCGGCATATCCTTTTCGTAACCTTGTTCACCATAGACGAATATCAACGGAAATTGAAAAGACATATAACACGGATGTAGCTTGTTCACCCTTTGTGCTGTTTGCGAGTGTTCTTGAATAATAATATCAAAGTCAGCCTGTGCTTCTTGGCTTTGTTTGTACACTATTGCACCAACTGTTTCTGCTGTAGGGAGTTCATATTGACGGGTTCCTACTACACTATACAGCTTAACTTTGAACTCTGGTATTGTTGTATCTAATAGTTTATCTCTTGCTGTACGAAACAATTGCACTAATGCGTTATGGTCATTTAGTAACTTGATTAACCCTTCTACAATGTCCCTTCTGAGTCCGCTTTTTCCTTCACCTCCAAAGTGAAACATACGGTTGTCAACTTCATTGTCTGTATCGTATATGTATAATTGCAGAAAACATGGTCGTTCCTTTTCTTGTGGACAAAGTGACCCAATATTGTGGTATATTTGACCTGAAATGCGGAATACATAAGGTCCAATTCCCTTGTTAATTGAGTCATCAACCTGGGCTCCATAAGAAGTCATGTTGAACATCTGGTTGTATGCTCTTATGTTTTCCATAAAGTGCCGATCTTTGTATAACTGCTTGATGTATTCAGGATATATTTGCTGTTGTTTTACGACTACGGACCCACCTAAGCAGCATTTATGGTATTGAGGTAGCGTATGTTTGTACGTGTTTGCTAATCTTTCCTCATACCAAAATCTGGCATTACAGTGCTCACAAATCTGGTCACATTTTCCAAACTGTGCATATTCCAAAGGCGGTCCTACACAGTTTTAAAATACAACTAAGAAATCATTGAAATAAATGGAAGACTTTGTTCGAATATATAAGCTTAAAAAATGATGCAAACCTCTGTTTGTGTTGCGTGTTGAATGCTGGTTTTTCTTTTCACCTATTAATATGCTTGTTTCACCTGTGTTGGTAGAAGTCGCTACATTGTAACAAAATTGTAACAATTAAGGATAAGGGAAAATTGTGTAAGTAGTTTAAATTCTTTTTTTCTTTTTTATGTTAGCTGCATCACTTACCTTTAGAGCTTTGGTATGTGTCGTTATAGACATGAGAAGATAATCGTTGTCTCCTGTTGTTGGTTTTATCTGTACCTGTAGCATGAGTTAGAAAAATGTTTACGTATACATTAGAAGGTTATCTGTTAAAGATAGCATTTGAAACAGGAAGGTTATGTAACAGACGCTTGCATTCCATGTATCTGTAAACATTACATTAAGCCAGTTTGTCTGCACTATCGCTAAGTAATAGTGAACTATGTATGTCTAGAAAATTACAGATATTAAAATACCAATTCTCAAATTTGTGCACTTGTAGCAGTAATGAGTAGCAATATAGCGATATTCAATAAGTTTTGACAATCATGGGTAAGGCACTTACTTTTTTGTTGCTGATACATCATCTCATTATTGCATGCCATATGCTTGTAGTAGTTTTTGCTTTTGATACTGCCACGTTGGTTAATGCTATAAGGTTCATCAATGTTCATTGGAGGATGTAAAGAATCTGGCGGTATGTAGGAATCTATTTGGAGATGTGGGGAACCCGAATTTTCTGCAAAGAATATATTTATAAAGCAAATTGGTTAGTAATGGTTAAACCGTAAGTCGATAGTAAATGTTTTAACAACCACAGGTAAGACACTTACTTTCTTGTTGCTGGCACATCATACTGTTGTTGTATGACATATGTGTGTAGTATTCTTTGCTTTCGTTATTGGCAACTTCGTTAATGCTATAAGGTTCATCAATGGTTATTGCAGAATGTAAAGAACCTGACGGTATGTTGCAATCTATTTGGGCACGGGGGGAACCTGATTTTTCTGCAAAGAATACATTTAGAAAGTAAACTGGTTAGTTATCCGTTACATTGTTAAAAAAGATGTGTAAGTAAAGATGATGGATAAGAATCATAAGTAAGGCACTTACTTTGTTGTTGCTGACATTTCGTGTTATTGTTAGATGGCATACACGTGTAGTAGTCGTTGCTTTCGTTATTGCCGACTTCGTTAATGCTATAAGGTTCATCAATGGTTATTGCAGAATGTAAAGAACCTGACGGTATGGTGCAATCTATTTGCGTACATAGGGAACTCAAATTTTCTGCAAAGAATACATTTAGAAAGCAAGCTGGTTAGTTATGTTTAAAGCATAAATTGTATCTGTCAAAGTAGAAAGATATAGCCATGTGACTACTCACGTGTTTGTTTGCTATTGCTACTTTGACACTCAGTCGCATTTGTTGCTGATACCTTTGCGTTTGCAGATGTTGTAAAGTAGATAGAAGATTTCTTTTCATTTGGCTTAACAGGTCTTAAAAAAACTCCTTTCCTTTTCCTTACTCCATAAGGGTTGTTATTGTTGTATGGCATATGCGTGTAGTAGCGTTTGCTTTCGATATTGTCACGTTGGTAGATGCTATCAGGTTTGTCAACAGTTATTGGAGGATGTAAGGAATCCGACGGTATGTTGTATTCTATTTGGTTACATGGGGAACCCGAATTTTCTGCAAAGAATAGATACAGAAACCAAGTTGGTTAGTTATATTTAAACTGTAAATTTTATTTGTTAAAGTAGAGAGATATTCATATGTGGCTACTTACGCATTTGTTCATTGTTGCTGCTTTGGCACTTTGTGACATTTGCTGGTGGTACCTTTGCATTTGCAGATGTTGTAAAATAGATAGAAGTTTTCTTTTCATTTGGCTTAACAGGTCTTAAAAAAACTCATTTCCTTTTCTTCGGTTCATAAGGGTTGTTTATTTTTTGAAGTTGGTGTCGTTTGTTTAATGTGTATGGTGCAGGGGTTGGAAACTGGGCATGGTTATGGTCAGAGATATAAGGGTGTCTGAAGTTGGGATTCTCTTCTTTGTGCGCAGAACTCTCAAGAGCAATGTCATTTAATATGTTGTTTGTAGTAAAAGTTTCAGTAAGTAAATTATTAAAATGTTGAGTAGCTTCTTTTTTACTTTCTGCATTTTTTTGCTTATATGTCACACCCCCAAATTACCTGTTTTGCAGCGGAATGGAATTCCTGGGGATTGACTGTCATAGCATCACAATCACAGTTATATTGAACGACCTAAAGTGTCGTTTGGAAAATACATCGTTTGATTTAATAAAATAATCAGAGTTACAAAGATAGGTCCCAAATGAAAGTTACTAAGCACGGAAAATAAGTTTAATACAAGTCAAACGATGTTCAAAAGTTCATAAAACCCATGTGGGACGCGTCGTCACCGCGACTCTATGATATGTCCAAATGTATGCCATGAATTGAATACCTGAGATAAAACATGCTTAAAAAGGTCAACACAAAGGTTGAGTGAAATCCATAGGTTTAAGTAATTCGTTTGAACACAATCATCGTAGTGTGAGTTAAATTGTTTCACACTCATCGTTGAAAACAAAATCGTATTTATTTCACTAAGTTCATGACACCAAAGCGTAAACATCGCACCAATAAAAATTGGTAATCATCGTTTCATCGCCGCCCTAATAGGTAAACTTGCCAATTTACCTTACTGGTTCAAATATAGTGCGCTCGATTTCCCCTAACTGGGTCAATAAGAGCGGGAGTGTTAATTCCAATAGGCCTATTCACAATATTCGCGCTCACTCGCAAGTGACTAATGGTTCATGATGTAGGGACTTCGAACATGGCAAATACTTAGTGACAATAAAACATTCGGATATAGCATACAGTTCAAAGCATTTGTGTTCGATTAAAAATGTAGCATGTATCTCCCCCAAGAGTTTGTAAAACAGTTAAAAGAGTAAAAGTGGGGCTATGAACTCACCTGTTGCAATGATTACGATGACAAAAGTGGATACACTGAAATATAGCGTGAATCTCGAAAATGACCTATTATGGATGATATGATATGTAATAAGTTATGATGTAATGTTATGCATGCATTTCGTATGTTATTTATACCATTTGCGGGTTTTGAAAATAATACTTATCGACGAAAAATACTCTTTTGACGTCTTGACCATTCTTAAATCACTTTACAAGTTTTTACGTCAAAATGTCATCCTACAATGGTTTTGTAATGATTTATTGTGAAATTATCACTTTTCGTCGCAAAATAAAGTCGTCGGAAATTTCATGAAAGTGACAAAAATGGCTTCGAAAAACTAGTCGTAAAATGGTGTGCGTCGATCGTTAGGAAACGAACTCGACAGTTTTAGAAAGTTTGTATCAAAATCTAGAAGTTTCAGTTCAGGAGTTTTCGACATAAAGGTCTCGAACATAAAGATAATAAGGGTTAAAGATGGTGATTTTGTCTAATTGTTGTGTAAAAAGTGAGTTTCGGCAAAGTTTGAGCAACCGTAATTAATTTATTAAAACTCCGCTATACAAACGGTTGGTCGTTTTGAAAAATATGCTTGGTGATCTTGATTTTACTAGAAGACATTTCGTTTCAAAAAGTTCTACATCATAGTTAAAAACAGCCGTCAACATGGTCATTTTAGTTACCGTAACACTTATCTCGTAAAAATAATATAGTTTTTCTAAAAATAATAGTTACGGCAAGTTTATGAAAACGTGCATATCTTAGTCGTTTCAAATCCGTTTTCTACGTATTATATGTCCTTAGCTTCGTATCAAAGTATACTAATATATTTTTGACAAGTCGAAATAATTTATGAAGCTTAATGCTCGTTTTTGACTCGAATAAAGTAAAAATAACTTGCTGAAATTTCTGAAAAATATATATTTCGTCGTCAAACTTTAAAAATTCATAACTTCTTCGTTATAACTCCGTTTTATTCCGTTCAAGCGGCCACGGATTCGTTTTAAAGTATATTTTCTAAATATGAAGGCCAAAATTTCGTGCCTACTGTCGGATTTTCCAGAAACACAAAACAAGATCAGACCCTTATTTATACTTGTCGAAAAGAGTTTTTCTCGTACTAAACCTATTCCAATCCCTTCAAAACAACTCCAAAGCTAATCTAATCCTACCATACACCTTCTTAGGGTGTCATGGGTTCCTAAACATCATCAAGACCAACATATACCAAGGGGATAATTATAGGATGACCTTTATATATATATAACTCTAAAATCAATGGAAAAATGGTATAACTAACACAAGTCTTGCATGCTTGCTATGAAAATGATAAAATACATATGTAATGATAAGAGAAGATGAAAAATGATAGAAATATGCTTACAAGCTATTATGATGAGGTGCAAAGAACAAGGTTTAGCCTAAACACTCTAGGTTTTTATTTCAAAACCTAATTAAGAGTGTGATCTAGATTGTAAATACTTGAGCTTGAGAAAAACTTTTGTGATCCCTTGTACACCTATGGTAGAACCGGTTTTGAAGAGAGGAAGAACCAAGAGAGATTTCTTGACTAACTTGAAATAATTGAAGTGAATGAAATGTGCAAGTATAAGTTGAGTATAGATATATATTTGTAGAAAAATGTTCAACAACTAATTAATGCATCCACCTTCCCCCCCCCCCCCTAGGCCGGTTTTGGGGGGCATGTTTCTCAAATATTATTTTTTTTTCCTTTAAATTGTATTATGTATAAAATGTGTTGAAAAGTGTAAGTGAAATGTAGTTTATATGTAACTTGTAAGGTTTAATATACATTAATGTATTTAAGGAAATTTTAGGTAAAAGTAATTTTTAATAGATCAAAGTAGAGTATAATGAGATCATAAAAATTGTAAAAATACATTCCTTGTAAAATTTGAGTGATGTAGTAATTATCGTGCAGTTTTTAAGAAAAACGTCGTAATAATATAAATTTAACGATTTATATACCAAATAAATTTAAAACACTAAGTAAACTAAAAATATAGTTTTTATAAACTAAATGTAAGTATAAAATATGTCGGGATCATTTTTAGAAGTAACGGATTAAATATTCAAAATAATTACTCACGCGATAACGTTTATTTAATATAAAATTTACGCGTTTAATGTGAAATGCAAAGTCATGAATGAATTAATATGATGCAAATGATGTTAATGAAATGTAGACTAAACTTAGTCCAAATAAAATGTTCGTGATGATATGATCATGAATTCGCCGCTAAACCATTAAGGTTACGCGAATTTGGAACACGTAAACCTAGTTTACGATAAATGTTGAAATAGTGAAACTTGAGAAATGACTTGAAATTGCGAGTTGTCACATTCGCCCATCCAAAAAGGAATTCAGTCCCTGAATTCAGTTCGTGTTGGTCTATCGAATTTTTGAGTTTGTGATGAATATCGAGGAGAGAAGACATGGAGAAGTGCCGTTACGGTTGTCAATGATTGAGAGCGTACAAAACATCCTAGTAAAGAAAATATCGGGTGAATCTCTCATAAGTAACACTTTGAATCTGAACATGTGAAAATTTTGCTTGCACTAAGATTTATAAATAACTGCTCCCAACATAACGTGATCCCTCCAGAATTAGACATAGTTAGCTAGGCTATGTATAATTAAGGAACGATGACGTGACGTTCGGTTTAGTTGTTATAACTCTCAATGTTTACAAGGATTTATACCGTGTCGTTAAAATGATAGTTAAAGTAAAAGGAAGTAAGATTCTCGTAAGTAATAACAAATCGGAAAGAAAATAAGTACGATAGATGAGAATATTTTACAACGAGTGGTTTAGCAAAAGTAGTACATCTTAGGTTATAAAGATTCGGATACGATGGAAAACATAAACTTAGTACGACATAGTACATAAGGAAAATTAAGATTGTTAGCTTCCAAACTTCTTCAGTCTTCCGCGTTGTTGTGACCATGACGAGCTTCTCCTCCTCCTAACATGTATGCATTCCCATGAGCATCTTCAACTGGTTGACCTTGGTTTTGAGGACATTGATTTCTATAGTGTCCTTGCTCCCCACATCCGAAGCACGTGACTATGGCTTTACCTTTACAATCCCTTGCTAGATGTCCCGGTTTTTGGCATTTGTGGCACTTGGCAGGGCAAGGACCCGAGTGACGGAAATTACATCGATTACGTAGTGGGTGTGTTCCAGCATACCCTCTACCTCTCATTGGTGCAGCGGCATAAACCATTCCCGCTTCTTGCCTTCTATTTTGTTGTTGATGATGGTTAGTGTTGCGGTTTTGGTTGTTGTTGTTATAATCTCCTTGGTCGTTTTCCCATTTCCTTTTGTTGTTGTTGATTTGGTTATCGTCGTTGTTGTTGTTGTTTTGGTTATTGTTGTAGTTGGTGCGGTTGTTGGGGTTGTTGTTGTTTTGGTTGGTGTTGGTGTACTTACCTCTCTTCACTACCTGGGCCATGAGCTTTTGAGTCACCCTAATAGCTTCCTCGATTGTTTGTGGATCAAACGAAGTCACATCTCCTTGAATAACCTCGGGAAGTCCCCCGATAAAAGCCTCTAGTAACTTCTCGTTATCCGAAACCATAGACGGGCATAACGCGGCCAATTCTTGGAATCTCCGAATGTAAGTGTCAATATCATACCCAGTTGTTACTAGTTCATAGAATTCTGTCTCCAACTTTTTCACTTCCGTACGAGGACAAAATTTCTTAGTTACCAAACCCTTGAATTGCTCCCAAGTAAGCTTGAAAGCATTCTCCATTCCCATCGGTTGAGCATATGAGTTCCACCACGACAATGCTCCATCGAGTAGTGTACTTGTAGCAAACTTGACCTTACTATCATCCGGGCAATTACACAGCAAAAACACGGACTCCAATTTCTCGAACCATCGCACCATGGCAGTGGCTCCTTCAGTCCCTTTAAACTTGGTGGGATCTCCACTTTTGAAATCCTTGTAAGAACAGCTCTTAACTCCGGATCCTCCTGCATTTCCAGTAGCAGCAGCAAGCCTTGCGGCTTCAGCAGCAGCCGCGGCCTCGGCAGCAGCAGCAGCTACCGTTTCCCTTTCAATCCTTAATGCCTCTGCTACACTATCCCTTACCAACTTTTGAATAGCCGCTTGAGTCATTTCAGCTGTGGCTTTCTTCGGTGCCATATCTTCTTCAAAACAAGAGGAAATGTGAGACGTAGCAAAATCCGATGTTAAAAATAAACGCTCCAAAGAAATGTGATAAGAATGATAAGTTTGAGGTTATCTTTCAAAATAATCGACGGTTTCCTAAGAAATGGGTTATGAGATGTCGTAAGTGCTTCAAATGTATGATGGTTTAGTGACTTAGTGTGAATAGCGTGTAACTCGACATGTTAGTGATGAAACAAAGGAGTGAGAGTGACTTCGCCCTACTTAAAGGTTTATCTCGGCATTCGACGTTATCGGTGATGAGTCAATTGATGTTGAAATTTTGATGGGGAATAACAAGGCATTCTCTACATTAGAGTATGAAGAAAGAATAATGGAATGGGCATTTAAAGGCATCCGTGTGACAATCGATATGAAATGAAAGTAAATAACTCGAAAAATGTACGTATAAATCGCACGCAAAGTGAACATGCTCTTATGATGAAATGATGAGATGCTATGATGATGTAGTTATAGTCTAGGGTCAATGATGCAACCTAGTTCTCTATAACTGAAGCTCTGATACCAATCTGTCACACCCCCAAATTACCTGTTTTGCAGCGGAATGGAATTCCTGGGGATTGACTGTCATAGCATCACAATCACAGTTATATTGAACGACCTAAAGTGTCGTTTGGAAAATACATCGTTTGATTTAATAAAATAATCAGAGTTACAAAGATAGGTCCCAAATGAAAGTTACTAAGCACGGAAAATAAGTTTAATACAAGTCAAACGATGTTCAAAAGTTCATAAAACCCATGTGGGACGCGTCGTCACCGCGACTCTATGATATGTCCAAATGTATGCCATGAATTGAATACCTGAGATAAAACATGCTTAAAAAGGTCAACACAAAGGTTGAGTGAAATCCATAGGTTTAAGTAATTCGTTTGAACACAATCATCGTAGTGTGAGTTAAATTGTTTCACACTCATCGTTGAAAACAAAATCGTATTTATTTCACTAAGTTCATGACACCAAAGCGTAAACATCGCACCAATAAAAATTGGTAATCATCGTTTCATCGCCGCCCTAATAGGTAAACTTGCCAATTTACCTTACTGGTTCAAATATAGTGCGCTCGATTTCCCCTAACTGGGTCAATAAGAGCGGGAGTGTTAATTCCAATAGGCCTATTCACAATATTCGCGCTCACTCGCAAGTGACTAATGGTTCATGATGTAGGGACTTCGAACATGGCAAATACTTAGTGACAATAAAACATTCGGATATAGCATACAGTTCAAAGCATTTGTGTTCGATTAAAAATGTAGCATGTATCTCCCCCAAGAGTTTGTAAAACAGTTAAAAGAGTAAAAGTGGGGCTATGAACTCACCTGTTGCAATGATTACGATGACAAAAGTGGATACACTGAAATATAGTGTGAATCTCGAAAATGACCTATTATGGATGATATGATATGTAATAAGTTATGATGTAATGTTATGCATGCATTTCGTATGTTATTTATACCATTTGCGGGTTTTGAAAATAATACTTATCGACGAAAAATACTCTTTTGACGTCTTGACCATTCTTAAATCACTTTACAAGTTTTTACGTCAAAATGTCATCCTACAATGGTTTTGTAATGATTTATTGTGAAATTATCACTTTTCGTCGCAAAATAAAGTCGTCTGAAATTTCATGAAAGTGACAAAAATGGCTTCGAAAAACTAGTCGTAAAATGGTGTGCGTCGATCGTTAGGAAACGAACTCGACAGTTTTAGAAAGTTTGTATCAAAATCTAGAAGTTTCAGTTCAGGAGTTTTCGACATAAAGGTCTCGAACATAAAGATAATAAGGGTTAAAGATGGTGATTTTGTCTAATTGTTGTGTAAAAAGTGAGTTTCGGCAAAGTTTGAGCAACCGTAATTAATTTATTAAAACTCCGCTATACAAACGGTTGGTCGTTTTGAAAAATATGCTTGGTAATCTTGATTTTACTAGAAGACATTTCGTTTCAAAAAGTTTTACATCATAGTTAAAAACAGCCGTCAACATGGTCATTTTAGTTACCGTAACACTTATCTCGTAAAAATAATATAGTTTTTCTAAAAATAATAGTTACGGCAAGTTTATGAAAACGTGCATATCTTAGTCGTTTCAAATCCGTTTTCTACGTATTATATGTCCTTAGCTTCGTATCAAAGTATACTAATATATTTTTGACAAGTCGAAATAATTTATGAAGCTTAAGGCTCGTTTTTGACTCGAATAAAGTAAAAATAACTTGCTGAAATTTCTGAAAAATATATATTTCGTCGTCAAACTTTAAAAATTCATAACTTCTTCGTTATAACTCCGTTTTATTCCGTTCAAGCGGCCACGGATTCGTTTTAAAGTATATTTTCTAAATATCAAGGCCAAAATTTCGTGCCTACTGTCGGATTTTCCAGAAACACAAAACAAGATCAGACCCTTATTTATACTTGTCGAAAAGAGTTTTTCTCATACTAAACCTATTCCAATCCCTTCAAAACAACTCCAAAGCTAATCTAATCCTACCATACACCTTCTTAGGGTGTCATGGGTTCCTAAACATCATCAAGACCAACATATACCAAGGGGATAATTATAGGATGACCTTTATATATATATAACTCTAAAATCAATGGAAAAATGGTATAACTAACACAAGTCTTGCATGCTTGCTATGAAAATGATAAAATACATATGTAATGATAAGAGAAGATGAAAAATGATAGAAATATGCTTACAAGCTATTATGATGAGGTGCAAAGAACAAGGTTTAGCCTAAACACTCTAGGTTTTTATTTCAAAACCTAATTAAGAGTGTGATCTAGATTGTAAATACTTGAGCTTGAGAAAAACTTTTGTGATCCCTTGTACACCTATGGTAGAACCGGTTTTGAAGAGAGGAAGAACCAAGAGAGATTTCTTGACTAACTTGAAATAATTGAAGTGAATGAAATGTGCAAGTATAAGTTGAGTATAGATATATATTTGTAGAAAAATGTTCAACAACTAATTAATGCATCCACCTTCCCCCCCCCCTAGGCCGGTTTTGGGGGGGATGTTTCTCAAATATTATTATTTTTTTTTCTTTAAATTGTATTATGTATAAAATGTGTTGAAAAGTGTAAGTGAAATGTAGTTTATATGTAACTTGTAAGGTTTAATATACATTAATGTATTTAAGGAAATTTTAGGTAAAAGTAATTTTTAATAGATCAAAGTAGAGTATAATGAGATCATAAAAATTGTAAAAATACATTCCTTGTAAAATTTGAGTGATGTAGTAATTATCGTGCAGTTTTTAAGAAAAACGTCGTAATAATATAAATTTAACGATTTATATACCAAATAAATTTAAAACACTAAGTAAACTAAAAATATAGTTTTTATAAACTAAATGTAAGTATAAAATATGTCGGGATCATTTTTAGAAGTAACGGATTAAATATTCAAAATAATTACTCACGCGATAACGTTTATTTAATATAAAATTTACGCGTTTAATGTGAAATGCAAAGTCATGAATGAATTAATATGATGCAAATGATGTTAATGAAATGTAGACTAAACTTAGTCCAAATAAAATGTTCGTGATGATATGATCATGAATTCGCCGCTAAACCATTAAGGTTACGCGAATTTGGAACACGTAAACCTAGTTTACGATAAATGTTGAAATAGTGAAACTTGAGAAATGACTTGAAATTGCGAGTTGTCACATTATAGTTGTCATGCGAACATATTTTTTTGCTAATATCAGAAAGCATAACACTAGAAGCCTCTATATTATCGCTAACGGCATTAACATTATATGCATCCACATCAGAGATTTGATTAAATTTTGTGTTACTGTTAGGCGATGACTCTCTTGTAGCTTTACTGTTAGGCGATGACCCTCTTTTAGCTTTCATTTTATTTACAATACAACATATGGCTATACATTTAGGCATACAATGTATATAAATAAAGGTTTTAGTTAGTCCCATTTGTAAACAGAAAAACATGCACAAATAAAGTATAAGGGCAAGGGTTTCAGATACTTGCATATCTAATTAAATAAGAAACAATGGAATCTCTAAGTTATCAGTACATGTTCTTCCTAATATACCATTTGCAAAAGCCTTTTATATATTTAACTAAATCGCAAACCATAAAATGTATAAGGTGCAAGATCATGTTATGTTATTTTTTATACAGTTTTTGCAATCACTTTGTGTACCTAAATACAGTATCATGACCGCAGTTAATTTATCAAATAACATATTCAATGTTTTACAAATCTACAGTTATAGTGATTCATGCAATTAAGACAAAAAACGATATTTGGTGATCGTATTAAATCCAAGAGCTGGTATACCTTACACGGATGCAGCTGGTAGTTGAGGTGAGGTAAATGCAGTGTTCATGAAGCTTCTTAGGTTTCCGGTTTTTATATTTTTTTGGGGCAAAAAAATGTAGGGCGGTGGTGATGCAAAATATGAGGCGGTGATGATGTTAGGCGGGTGTTTGTTTGACCCGAAACGACAAACAAAGGCTTTTCACAACACTTGAAACGACAAAAAAATCGAATATGTACTGTGCATCCTCTCACGTGCGTTCGGGTCTGGAGCTAGCATACGGCGTCGTTTCACACACCAATTAAAAAAATTTATAATTAAGGTTTATAAGACCTCTTTTCATATGAACATCTAGATGGTGCCTGATCAAGGAGTTGCATAACAATATATGGTAACAAAAATTATAGGCTAATGTCCGACACAATTAACTTACTGTGATCAAAGAAGATCTGTAATGAAGAAATGATAGTAGCACGTTAATTTATAAGCTTTACCATTTTCAGTCGGAAGAGTTTAGGTATGACTCTTAAACTGATTCTCTTTAAGAGAATTCAAGCTATTCAAGAAGAAACACGATAATTCTTCAATCCTAACGAATCAGTTCTCATTAAACGACAATCATTGCATATCTCGTTGTTTGGTCTCGGTTTTGGTAAAATTACTTATTTCCGTTCGGATGATCAGATCATATATATACTATGCCTACGTAAGAGCTAAACGGTCAACTCAGAACTCCACGATCTATGTACAAATACAACATATTCGATCAACATGAGATCAACAAAAGAAATTTACATGTAAAAAGAATTGCTTTCAACATGAGATATCCATTCGTGTGTAACAAGCATACGACTACGACCAATATGAGGCTACATTCCTACTTAACAGTATTTTCAACTTTATGCTAAAACTCAAAATTTCAATCAGTTAATGATGTTTTGAGTTTTCTTTAACTTGCATGGCATCTCATTTTTTCTTCTAGAAACAGCCCAATTTGCTTAAAGCTCGTCTAATTTCATCAAAGTCAAACCTATGACTATGAAAAGGTCAGCCCTTAATTTCTTCGAAAGTTAGTTAATTAACTTTGTTCAAAAGAAAAAAAGTTAAATTAACATTATCTTAAGGGCCCAAATTTCCAATACTTTCCCATAGTTTACTAACACCTTTGATAAATATGAATACAATATTAGTTAATTTTATAACTTTAGACAAGATATCATAACACTCTTTGTAAATGGTGCTCTGATAAAGTTTAAACTTTCGTTCAACCTTCAAAAAATACTTGTATATATTTTGATAAAATATCAGAACAGTATTGTTAAGTTGTTTTCATCACGTTTGTAATCATGTGATATTGGCTTTTGCAAGTGCATTTTTTTTAACGGCACTACATTTGAAATCCGATTTCCGACTTAAACTATCCAAACGGGCAAGCCCCGAGACCTGAACCACTAGGAGAGACCCGCTAAAAAAAACCCTTAAAACTCATGACTTCGCACTAAGAAAAAAATTCGAATTTTATTTGTCACTTGCGAGACACTTGCAAGTACATGAATTATTGTTGAGTATATATTATTCACTAAAAAAGTTCAATTGATAAAACACATTGCTTGTTATCTATTTGCTGATAACTATTCGATGTAATGAAAATATATCGCAATGTCTTTTTTGCTTTGAGATATATTTTCTTTTTGGTTAACATGACATATTGTTTGCGCGATTACCATGTTGTTGGGTTTGGTTCTTTTTTGGATGCACCTCTTGTTATCGTCGTGGAGGGAGAAGTAGTCCTAGCTAAACCTAATGGAAGTCATCAGTTCCACATTTATCGAGTTTTAGGCATTGCTTAATGTACGAAATTAATAGTAAACTTAAAAAATAGATTATGGGCTTAAGTGTACATTGTAATATTGATTAGAAGTAGACTAGAACTACGATTAGTTAGCTTAGAGTGCAAGGCAAGCTAAGGTTCATGGAAGGTCGGTTGGGAGCTTCCTAAACAAACTCAAACATGGTTTTTACCCCATCATCTCTATAAATAGAGGTGAGGGGATGTTATTTATTCATTTTTCTTCCTCGTTGTAATAGCTTTATTAGATTATTTAAGAAAAAATTACACGTTTGGTCCATGTGGTTTGCCCATATTTCAAGTTTAGTCCTTAAGTCGTTTTTATTACACCAGCAGTATCTAATTTTGAAACTATGCACGCTTTTGGTCCCTATTTTGGATGGACGTTAGTTAAGTCCGTTAAGTATTTTGCGTTGTTAGTCCTTCGTTAATAATTTTTGCACCGTTAGTCCTTAAAGTTATTTGCATAAATCGTCCTTGTGGAATGAGGTGGCGCCACGTGGCGATGGAAAATAAAACCAAAATTTACCTCCCCTAGGATCGAACCCAGGTGGGTTGTATGGGAGGCCAAGGTGATACCCATCTGAGATGGGCATACCTTCAAGTATTATTGTGCTTTTGGTTCTATTTAACCCTTAAAAAGCCCAGTTGGTTTTTTATAAATAAAAATGGTCAAATGGAAATTTGACCTGTCATTTTAAAGGGGTTCTGGGCCGGTTCAAAAATTGAGAAAAATACCGTCGGACTCGTTTTTTCGTGCTCTTTCCAATGGTATGCTCGGGGAATTTTTTCGACTACGTTGGAACCTCGAAAAATGCGAAAATCACCATTTTTTCTTTTTTTTTTGCATTTTTCGAGGTCCAAACCAAGTCAAAAAAATTCCCCGAGCATACCGCCGGACTCATTTTTTTGTGCTCTTTCCAATGGTATGCTCGGGGAATTTTTTCGATTTCAAACGAACCTCGAAAAATGCGAAAACAAAGAAACATCGGTGATTTTCGCATTTTTCGAGGTTCCAACGAAGTCCAAAAAATTCCCCGAGCATACCATTGGAAAGAGCACGAAAAATCGAGTCCGAAGGTATGCTCGGATAATTTATTTGACTTGGTTTGGACCTCGAAAAATGCGAAAACAAAGAAAAAAAGATTATTTTCGCATTTATCGAGGTTCGTTTGAAGTCAAAAAAATTCCCCGAGCATACCATTGGATAGAGCACGAAAAAACGAGTCCGACGGTATCTTTATTTATTTTTTTACGGTCCATATAACTCAGGTGGTGACACGTGGCGTTGACTGACCCGTTGACCGGGCTAACCACAAGGACGATTTATGCAAATAACTTTAAGGACTAACGATGCAAAAATTATTAACGAAGGACTAACAGTGCAAAATACTTAACGGACTTAACTAACGTCCATCCAAAATAGGGACCAAAAGGGTGCATAGTTTCAAAATTAGATACTGCTGGTGTAATAAAAACGACTTAGGGACTAAAGTTGTTATTTGGGGTATACCATAGGGACCAAACGTGTAATTTTTTCATTATTTAATAAAGGTTAGGTACGAGTTTACAACGTATGCATATTCTTGTCGGTTCTTTGTAATAGCTTTATTGGGTTATTTAAACCTAGTTATAGAACTAGCCATTCTTCTTATTACTAGGTTTGACATCGAGACATTCGATGGGCAAAATGACTTCGGGTTATAGCAAATAAAGATGTGTGCTTAAATGGTACAACAGGGATATGATGCTGCATTTGAGATATTAACCGCGAATATGGAAGCAGGAGAAAAGGCTTCTTTGATGAAGAAGGCATATAATACCTTGATTATATGCTTGGGTGACCGGGTTTTACTGGAAGTTACCAAGGAAACAACTGCTGAAGGAATTTGGTCGAGTTTGACTAGTCTTTATATGACTAAGTCCAACAAACAGACTGTCCTATGAAGAATTCAAGTGGGTTCATCAATAGAGGTAAGCATGATCAGGATTCTAATTCTTCTGATGACGACGCTAACACCTACTTTGGAGAAGCCTTGGTGGTAGTCGGGAATGATGAGATGACTAAATTGGTAATAGATTCAGGTGGGTCTTATCATATGACACCTATGAGGGATTCCTTGTATGACTTCAAGGATGTTGATGGTGGTTCGATTCAGTTAGGTGATAACATGACATGCACTATCAGAGGGACAGGAAAAGTGAAGATACAGTTGCATATTGGTTCAAGCTTTATACTAGAAAATGTCAGGTATGTTCCAAGGTTAAGAAGAAGCTTGATTTCATTGGGTACTCTTGGAAAATAGGGTATACTGTGAAGATGCCGATGGGTAGAGTTAAGGTAATGTTGTTGATAACGTCAAATAGTCCTGAATATTAAGTGTCAATTTCCCCCGATAATGCTCGTATTTTATATCATTTATATGAATTTACGCTTGTTTTCCTCTATATTTCACTTTCAGGTAAATTACGAGCATTGGAGCTAAAGGAACGCGGATTTGGAGAGTTTATTGAAGATATATGATAGTATGCTCATTTTGAAGATGTTACGGCGTAACTCCCCTCTCACATTATGCCGTAACAGAAGCGTGGCTCAGAAAACCAACTCAACTGAAGATTACGGCGTAACTCCCTCCAAAGATTACGACGTAACTAACTAGGTCAAATGAGGTTCCGCGCCGCTGCAAGCTACGCCGTAACTATTGTCTCAACTACGGCGTAACAAGAATTTATTGAAGATACGGCGTAACTCCTTCCAGATGTTACGCCGTAACCAGCATTTTTAGTGCAAATTACGAAGATAATGGTGTTACGGCGTAACTCGCAACTTAAGTTACGCCGTAACCAGATCTGGCCTATAAATATCACTCGATTTCCAGCATTTCTAATCATCCCATTTTCACACGCAACATTAGTGAACGTGAGTAGAAGGTTGAAGGCAGATCTTAGGGAGCATACAGAGCCATCTCCAAGGGAGAAATCACTCCCCTACGATAAGCATTAGCATTTTATTTTTTATTTTTTTTTACTTTCAATTCATGTATTTCGTAATGTTAAACATTGAATCGATTGTTTTAGTTAATACGATCGGCTAAGTACCTCTGGTGCTATCCTAGTTATGATTCCTTAATTGCTTTGTTTATGTTTTCATAGCTTCCGTATAATTATTTCTAGAGTATGCATGCATAGTTTGTTGGTAGCTACCCTTGTTTCGGTAGTTTTGAATGGCGGTAGTGGCTAGTTACTTAGGAGATATGACCAACTGACCCTAAGCAGGTAGACTGAGTGGGAAGGGTCAGATATGACCAACTAACGATCATTCTTCGCTTGTGCGATTTGACCAACTGATCACCTACCGTTTGGATGAACTTAAGAAGTCAGGGATGAGTGTTTAAGATGTTAGCACCCGGGCACTCATTATTACAAATCTTGCATGTAGCGGTACTTAATGACTTGGCTTAGGGGACTAAGAACAACTGGACTTTCGACGGGTCACCTGACATCTCCAGTGGACCCTTTGCTGATAGGTTAGGACGAACTGACCAAATGTTGTCCTAGCGACTTTCACCCCACTTGAAGTAATTGGAAGTAATTAAACATGAACTTAGCTTGATAGGATGAATAGCTAGGTTAGCACACTTCTCCCCTATTGATCACAAACCTCGCCTCTACTTGCTTTCTTTGTTTTCTTGTTTTAGTAGTTAATCATCTCCACCTTAAAATCTATTAAAATTTGTAACACCTAGACTTAGTTTCAATCCGCACACATAGCTCTTGGGACGACCTCGGTTTTACCGAATACTACACTGCACACGACCGGGTACAATGCCAGTTAGTGCATTAGGGTAGAACATAGGTATAACGAGAACTTATAAATATTAAAACCTGCTCAGTAAAACATGCATCAGTTGTGGATTTTTGATGATTGGGATTAGGGGAAAGAACTATGTGTATACTATTGAATCAAAAGTGATGACTTTCTATGTACAAAAGCATGGAGGTTCAAAATAAGTTGGATTCAAACAACTTGGTCATAAACAAGTTGGGTCCAAACAACTTGGTCATAAACAATTTGGGTTCAAACAACTTGGTCCTGGTGTTAAAATAGGATTCCATGGAGTACATGTTGCTAAGAGTGTTTGTAATGAGGTGGAACTGCAGGAAGCTTAGGAAAATCGTGAAGCTGAGGTAATTCAGGAGAGTAACGATCATGCTGCAATGGCTCAGAGAAAGTTAAAGGGTAAACAACTTGAAGAAAAGAAAAACATGGATTGCTTGGTAAAGGAGCACGAAAAGGTACACAATGGTATAAAGGTGGGAGCAGACATTACAGTAACAAGTGTACCTAGTCAAGAGGGTGCAGAGGGTAATGCTGCTGAAAAGAAGAAAGTGAAGGAGTCTACATAAGCTAATCTTGGAAAATTACTGAAGTACAATGCTTGGTTGACAAGGTGGTCCCCCGTTCGAGGTTCCAACACCAGAAAAAGGTGTCGATTATCGATTATGTTTAAGTGTTACTCCTAAGGTGGAAATTGTGGGAAATTAGTAGTAAACTTAAATATAGATTAGGGGCTTAAGTGTACAATGTAATATTGATTAGGAGTACACTAGAGCTAGGATTAGTTAGCTTGGAGTGCAAGGAAAAACTAAGGTTCATGGAGGGTCGGTTGGGAGTTTCCTAAACCGACTCAAACATGGGTTTTACGCCATCATCTTTATAAATAGATGTGGATGTGGGGGGGGGGGGGGGGGGGGGGGGGGGGGGTGCTAGCTATTTATTCTTCTTCCTCGTTGTAATAGCTTTATTAGTTTATCTAATAAAGGTTTGGTACGAGGGTATAACGTGTGCATATTCTTATCAGTTCTTTGTAGTCTCTCATGTCTCTCGTGTTTGCTACTTGTGCTGGATATAACTCGCGATTTAGCGTTCCGCGATCGAACTTTGGGCTTTTTAGTATTTTATCCAACTAACTAGCACGTAGATGGTGGATCCTTTCGTAGTTGCAGTGTACATATAAGTCACGTGTATGATTTATTGATCAGTTTCTTGTAGCTCGGCAGTTTATGTTTGGTGGATTGTATTTGTTCAATCAATAGTTTGTTACGTTTGTTTCTATAAAAGTACGGGTTTCCTAGATAAATATATATCATTATAATAAGGTAATGATTGCTGACTTATTCACTATCTGTTAGATTATATGTTAAGACCCAAAACTAACTATGAGCTTAGGAGTCATTAAATTTAAGGTTAAGATTATAAATACACATATCTATCCTTTAATATTATCATCACTAAAAGATGTAAAGTTTAATTCTTGTTCGGTGTAAATAACCTTTATATAGTCACACAAACCATTTCAAAAAGAGGCTAGTTTTACCTGATTTGTGTACGTGTGATGGAGGCTCAAACTCCGCGGGTTAATATGCTAAAGATAGAAATTCATTTTTTTAAACTAAAAAACAGAAAATCATTTTTCTTTTAGAACTAAAAGATAGAAAATCATGGCTTAAAGAAAGTGACCCACGTGTTTATTATCTATATTACATTATAATGCATTTAGGCCTTCTAAAATTAGAAGGCTTAAAAATTCAGACTTTTTTACTTGCTTATTATGGAAAGAGTTTTTCTAACAAAAAATTAAGATAAGGAGCTCCAATCATGAGATGACATGTGTCACTTCTTAACAAACTCCAAGCCTAACTTCTAACAAACTCCAAACCTAACTCCTAATCACTAAAAATTAAGATAAAGAGCTCCAATTATAAAATGACATGTGTCATTTCTCAACTAAAAATTCATCTTTATTTTTAAATTAAAATATCTTTTTATCTACTTATTTTTTTTATAATCTAATTTCATCATATTTTCTAAAATTTTATGCTCTTTAATTCAACATCCATTTTGATATATTTTTATGAGTTTTTAGTTTTTATATTTTTAATGGGTTTATTTTATTTTAATTCAAATTTTTACAACTTTAACCTTTATTTCATTTATTTCAATCAATATAATCTTGATTCGTCAAAATCATATACTTTTGGGGTAGTGTTTGACGCGTAAGAGATTGCGAGGGTATTTCTATATGCGGGAATAATGATGTCGCGGGAAAGCTACGGGAAAGTTACGGGTAACCCAAACAAACACTTACAACTAACACATATACATTCGAAGTGTTGTGAAACGAATTCACTAAACGGGTAAGCAAACACATATAACTATACTTATCGCCGTCGTTGTGCGCGGATACCCGGCTAGTTTCTTTATAATATGTATGTGGTAGGTAATTAAGAAAGTTCTCCGCGAGTTGTATATGAAAAGGTTGGTAAATAGTCTCGAGCTGCAAGTATTTCAATGGTTGGTCAATATTGATGTTAATTAACTATGTCAATATAATTAAATTAAATTACAATAATTTAGTATTGTAAACGGGTACGTAATGACATACAACTTTCCAACAAGTGGCCGGCCTGCGTGATGAATTCTTTACGGCAATGCGCATATGATAACAGCTTTAAGTAAGACGTTACTTAGGTCACTATATTAGTTATTAGTTATTACTATTTTTTTAAGTAATCATCATCAATTTATATTAAACATACAAAAAATTATATATAATATGCCACAACTTGGCATAAGATAGTTTGAACTTGTCAATAAAATTTCAGTTTTGAACAACGATTGACCAACTATATGCGTAATATTTAAACAAAAATATATCTGTTTGATGCTTGACAATTCGTGTTGCAATTTTTATTAGTTATTATTTTAACTAATCATCAGTTTATATTTAATTACAATTGATCGACCAACAAGTATGTGATTTTTAAATGATAATAATGTCAGTTTATTTGATGTTTGATATACACTTTTGCCGGAGGTTTTATCGGAAACAGCCTCTTTACAACTCGGATAAGAGATGCTTGATACGTGTTTTCATTCCGGATTTCGAATTTGAAGTAACTAGTAGGATTTATTCATGGTAAGGCTACCTAATTAGATATCTATACATGAGTACTCGTGTAGTAATAATAAAACGTTTTGACATTCTATCTCTTCTAACATACGTCATTTATAGCAATTTACTTGTAAAACTTGTTTCTGAACAAGCTTTAGGTATCATTTTTCATAGTTAAATGCCTCCAAATATGGGCTCTAAGTCAAGCAAAGGCATGGAAACTCATTAATGGTTTCATAAAAACCGTTTGACATTTAAGTTTACTTTTCTAAACAAAGCTACATCAAAGTCAGCTTCATAAGTGTGGAACCCACTTCACCAAACTCTCATCTATAATCTCTATCGAATATATTCTAGAGTACACGAAATCACATATTTGTAGTAGCAAATGTGCGTCATATATTACTTGTGATGTTTACGTGTCATATTGTATACTTGTGAACAGTCGTCTATAGTGCTTTGTAAAATTCGTAATCTTTGTTCTCATGGTGTAAACAGCTGGAACTTAACGTTAGTAGTAAAAGTTAGACAAACGTTCCAGAACATATATTTGATGCATGAACACATATATTTTTTTCTTCTGAATATTATGTTTGATGGATATATAGGTTAAATCTTCATAAACCGTGTTCTTATTATAGAAAGATCTGCAGGTTCTATTTTATTACTTGTTGACTTTTCTCGTTTGGATACTATTAATGGATCTAATCATACTAGACCGATTCAACTAAGTGACTGAAATTATCCCAAATAGTAGTACGTTATGATCACTTATTCCCCATGTTCTTCTTGTTACTTATATTAGTAACAAGATGAAAACACTAGCTAGTTTGCTTACTTTCATGTAACACAAACTTTGGAGAATCACGTAAACTTTGTAAAGCTAGCTCGATATCTTTAATTTCTAATCAAGTTTAAGTACCTTGTCTTTTTGTCAATTAACAACTCTAGACGTGTGTCAAAGTCATATTAATAATATATGTTATATAAAACCACCTTGTAATATACATAGTTACATCAATTCACAAAATGGCTAAAGCTTAGTTTTTCAAGTCATACTTTTAAATTAAAAAAACCGTTATCAAATATTTTAGTAAAATAAAGACAAAAAGTGGGTCAAAATAAGTTATATTTGAAACGCGCCATATTTGTTTGGAAACAGTTTTTCGGCTGCTTACAACGCGCTACGGCGCCCGTACGAAATAAAAAGAGTCAATAAAAAAAGTCAAATTGTTAACGAATCTATATTACCACCTAATTGAGAGACATGTTGCAATGTCAGATTCGTATAGTTAAGCCAAATACAAATTGACAAACTAGCTAACTAAAAGTTAACTGCAATGTTTCTAATATCTTCAACAAGTTTATAAAAAAAATAAATCATGTTATAATTGTATCTCAATGATACTTTTTGTTATGTGAGAAGCTTTTTAAAAAAAGGTTGTGGGTTCAAATCCTGTTAATTAAAATATGTAAAATAGTTTTTGCTTGTATATTAGAACATGTGTGACTGTTTTTTATTGTATATTGTAAAATAGTTAGTTGTTGTTTTTTAAAAAAATAATAATAATAAAAAAATAAATGAAATCACAATGAAGATAAAACGAAATAGTGATTTAACGTTGCTACACCAACTTGACTTAATTCACTGCTTTGATATGTTGCTTAAGACAAGACAAATGTCTATTTTGTAAATGCATAAAGTTTTAGAAATTTTCATCAAGTATATTTTCCACAAATTAAATATATATATATATTTTTTATTTATTAAGCTCTTTTTTTTTTTTTTTTTTTTTTTTTTTTTTTTTTTTTAAACGACTAACTTCAATTAGAAAAGAAAATACTAGCTAGAGGCTAGAAAAAACATTTCATTCGATGGCATTTATAAACAAGTTAGTCCAACTACTAACAAACTTTTTACTACGATTACAAATCTATAAAAAAAATACAACTCTTTAATAGAATCTACTATATCATATGTCTGAGTCGACTCATTTTTATAAAAAATTATCGTTCCTGAACCGTCAAATACTCCAACAGCAAATGAGATAGATAGCTTCGATAAGTTTTTTCTTTTTAGCCACCAAGTTGCAGTTATCGATCCAAAGAAGAACACCACCAATTGAGTTGGTTCTTGTAGGAGTAATACTAAGCCAAGCATTTACTTTTGTCTCAAAATAAAAATATGAACATTCATTTTGAGATAGAGTAATTAATATTTTATGATCTGGTTATACTCGTTTCGTTTTAAAATATTGGTCCATATTTTTTTTTAGAAATCTCAAAAAGATGTTTATTTTTATCTTTAAGTAATAAAAAGAGAATTAAATGAAAGAATACTTTATTTAAGTAGTTAAAAATTGTAGTTTTCTCATTTTTATTAAACTTTTTGATTTTTGTTTTCTTATAATAATTTTAAAACGAAAGGAGTTATAATTAGAATAATAACTGTTATTAAAAAAAATAGTAATAAAATAAAAAAAACATGTCTAATAAGAACTTTGTAAAAAAACAATCCAAATCGCAACTTCGCAAGTCCATTTTAAACTTCAACCATGTTGAGTAAAGAAGAAAGTCAAATTTTTACCCCCGAGTGTTTATAGCCAATTACAGTTAGTTAAAGTGGTATTAGGTAACACAAATATTTTCACATTAAGAATGTTGGAATCCTTCTTGGTATTTTGCAAATAAACCAAAAAGTAGTTACTTTGTTTGACTATTCTTGATAGCAATGTCTCCTCTTCACTTGGTTTATAAAACCACCCTCAAATCCATATCTTCATTTCATATTTCAAATCCCTCTCCAAACACAACACTCAAACACGAAAAACCATCATTTATTTATTCTTTCAATTCATTCAATTCTTTCAACAAAATATCTTAAACTTTGTTTATAGAAACCATGACAATCAAGAAATCATCAAAATCTTCTTGGCTAAATTGTTTCAAGATGCCCGAAACACACCAAGTGCTCGAACCCGTGTTAGAAAAAAAGCAAGAACCCGTATCAAAGAACTCGGTTAAGAGAATATCGTATACGGATATTAGCAGCTCGATGATATTGGAGGACTTATCGAATTCATTAGCAGGATCAAATCTATATGTTTTTACCCTAGCTGAACTTAAGGTTATAACTCAAAGCTTTTCATCATCAAATTTCTTGGGTGAAGGTGGTTTCGGACCCGTTCACAAGGGCTTTATAGATGATAAACTTAGACCTGGTTTAAAGGCTCAGCCTGTGGCTGTTAAGCTCTTGAACTCAGAAGGTGGACAAGGTCATAGAGAATGGCTGGTACGTATATTAACTAAAACGCGTATTATGTACTTTATATTTGGTTATCCATGTTTCTGTATTTGGAAAGTTGATTAGGGTTTTCTTTTTGGCATGAATTTAACAGACAGAAGTGGTGTTTCTTGGTCAATTAAGACATCCACATTTGGTGAAGCTTATTGGATACTGCTGTGAAGATGAACATAGACTTCTTGTTTATGAGTACATGCCACGTGGAAGCTTAGAGAATCAGCTCTTTCGAAGTAAGTTCAAATTTAATTTCTATGGTGCAACAATCTAATACCAATTCAACTTTAATATGTATTTAGATTTAAGTGTTCTATAAAGTATAATAATTTAGAAACAGTACGGCGCATATTTTATATCCACTGGAAACGCGTAAGAAAAAGTCATGCAAGCTTAGCAATAAGTTTATTTGTTAAAGAAAAACATGTCGATATGATAGTAGTATGTTACCTGGAAGAACAATAAACAATTATTGCTAGTTGAGTCCAGCCTTATAATGTTATCAACTTTGACCACCTTTTAAAAAAAATCGTTTTAACTTATTAATCAACTTGTATTTTTAACACAATAACGAATATATATAAGAGCGATGGTACCAGTTCAAAGTCTTAATTAAGTTCTAGAAGTAATTAACATAAGCTGTTGATCATTAAAATGATTTATACTTGTAACATACTAATGTTATTTAGTTCTTTAAAACCTTACCTGATTTTCATAATAGTTTTACTATAGTTCATAAATCATAAACATTGTTTCTAACCGGGTTTAATTTACGTACAGGATTTTCGGTCTCTCTTCCATGGTCTACACGAGTGAAAATCGCTCTAGGAGCTGCGAAAGGGCTTGCATTTCTTCACGAAGCGAAAAACCCTGTTATATATCGTGATTTTAAAGCATCCAACATTTTGCTAGACTCTGTAAGCACTTTACAACAACATTCAATCTCACATTTTCTTAGTATTGTCTTTTGTTGTTTTAGTACTAATCTTGATTTTTTTATATTTTTTAGGACTATACTGCTAAACTATCAGACTTTGGTCTCGCTAAGGATGGTCCAGAGGGAGACGATACTCACGTTTCTACTCGAGTTATGGGCACACATGGGTACGCGGCTCCTGAATACCTCATGACAGGTCACTTGACATCAGCAAGCGATGTTTACAGCTTTGGAGTTGTACTTCTTGAACTTCTAACTGGTCAAAAATCAGTTATGGACAAAACCTCCCGCTCAAACAGAGAACAAAACCTAGCCGATTGGGCTAGACCACAACTCAAGGGTTGTAGGAAACTTAGTCGAATAATGGACTCAAGACTCGAAGGACAATACTCAGAAACCGGTGCTGTAAAAGTAGCAGAATTGGCTTACATATGCCTTAGCCATAGGCCAAAGGCAAGACCAACCATGAGGATGGTTATTGATGCCCTCGAGCCATTGACGAAATATAATGATATGCCCATTGGGACTTTTGTATACGTAGCCCCAACCGAAAACAAAGTGTCACCCCTTCCAAGTCCAAAGAATGAAGTGAACAAAGATGGCACAAAACATATCAATACACACCATCATCATCCACATCAACATGATCGAAAGCACCGTAGGACTAGATCACCCGCGGTTCATTCTGAGACAGAATTACAAAGAGACCTCAGTACCGGGACAAGTAGCGGGACAAATTCACCAGCGTAATGGATATCTAAACGGCGATAGTTCACATTTTAGAGGATGCTTTTACATACTCAAATGATGCATCATAAGTTGTAAATGTAGAGATAGGCAAGCACAAACTTTTTCATTATTATCATTACTTTGTTTATTAAATATGCAACATATTCACATAACTTTTGTTCTTATATATTATCTATATAAGATTTATTTGAGTTTTCATTAGTTTGTTTCATTTCATTCAAATATGTAATGTACAGAGATGTTTTTGAGATTACTACATGCATAAAGTAAAGGCCGAATTGAGAACAAATATTAAGAGCTTTTTTATGGAAAGGCCGAATTGGGTACACTTGATGACGCTGAGATTATAGAAAACCTTTCATTGATGAAAAAAGTTGATGACTCGGAACATCTAACAGGGATAGGCATTATTTAAAAAGCGAAACAACAATTGCCGAGGTAAATAAGCCTCTATCATGTCTCGGCATCAATTTCCAGTCAATCTTCACAGATTACATGTAAGGTTGGAGATGGTTTAACTTTCAGCTTTTGGAATGATCAATGGATTGGAGATAGCCGTATAAATGTTGCTCATCCAAAAAAAATACTCTTTGGATAACAATAAAGAATGCATAATTAAGGACAGACTGAATATTCGTCTTTGGCCATTATTCTTGATACTGGAGGATCATAATTAGAGATAAGCCCGAACGTACACAACTTAACGAGCTTATCAACCTACGTACTGCTTAAGGTTAATCTTTCTGCATATCAACTTACTGCTTAACGAGCTTATTTGATGGCTGGATTTTCAACTCGACTGATTCTACCTCCTTACTGTTGGCGAGTACAATACACTATAGATTCGTTCCTTCCTTTGCTCGCACGTAGAATCAGTTAGTTGGAACAAGACTCTACCTTTAAAGATCAACATACACTCATAACCGCTTGGTTTAACCTCCTCCCCACTCGATATAGTAATATATTAACTTCATCAGATGCGCGGTACATTGAAAGCCCTCCACCTCTTCGTGGAATGCCCGGTGCAGTGGCTGTTGCCAATTGGAATTCAATTTCATTACATGGAGTGACTCGTTAACCTTCAACAAACATATCAAAATTTGCTTGGATGTCGTATAGGAACCGGATACTTTGATTAAAGCCTACTACAAAGGACACACTTCTGGAAAAAAATAATGGTTCTAACCTCACTCATGGATAATGACTAGGAAGAAGAAATTAAATCATAGTTTTCTTTTAACGACGGAAATTAAAACCTATTTTTGGTTGGACTGGATCTCTGATTCTAAAATTGCTTGTACAATCACATTGTAATCTCTCTTTTTCTCTACCATCTTGCTAAAGTGTTTTAATATAATTGTCGTTAAAAAATTTCCTGCGCAAAATCATGTTTTTAATTTGTTTATCCCTTTCAATAAGAAATGAAAGTCATCTTAATTACACGAGCCTTTTGTGTGATCAATAAAAGTTCTCGTTTCATCAAAACAATTTAGAATATTTAATTGGGTAGGATGGTTACAAAATCCTATGCTTGTTCTTTTGTTGTTTTTTTCTAGCTTTTTGCTAGTGTTTTATATAAATTCGTCGTTCAAAAAAAAAAAAAAAAAGTAGCTTCACGCGATTTGTGTGTTTTGTTTGCCTGTAAAAGGCATTTTTGTGTGTTCAAACTTCAAAGAACACACAAATATTCGGATGCTCAGTAACAATTGGATGAGATATAGATTGGAACAATAACTTAAAGCATCGATAGCACGAAAACTAAGCTAACTAAAACAAACTTGAATCATCAAAAGCCCGTAAAGTGTAAGAGGTATGTGAACATAGCATTAACTTCTATGTTCATTTACAGGTTTTGTTATATCTCTACTCTTCGTGCCATTTATTTTTGAAGAAGTTACTTTGGTTTGCATGAACGTAGAAAAGAACAAGAGTAACTGATGACTCTTGAACAAGCAGCAAGACAAAAAAAGTCACAAAGCTAATCGATTATGGATACAAAAATGAGTCAAGGGACTATTTTCAAAGCACTATTACAAGCAAACGTATCAAAATCAATACAGGTAAATATGGAAGAATGGCTGGCTTGGATACAATTGATGGTTGAATGATGGTATTTTGGCAACATTTTTATTATCCATCAATATTGGTAGTTTATGGTTCTAAAATACTTTATTAATTTTTTTTGGTGCAATGGTGAAAATTATATCGATCTCCAAATGATTTACATCATAAAGATAAGAGGTTGTTTTGGACAAGTCCCAAAATCTTTTATATAATAAAGGAATTATATCATTTCAGAGTCATTTTGTCAATTCATTCTTATTGAAAAAATAATTGGGCCAATAGGAGAGCTCGATTTCGCCACGTAAGCAAAATCGTGTGATGTGATTGGTTAATAAAAGTTAAAATTAAATTGATTTTGATCAAACTTTAATAAAGTTGGTGGAGAAATTTGGTTGGTAAAAAAAACACATAAAAATATAGGTGTCAAATTTGTGAAAACAAAAACTTAAAAAAAGATGAGGTAATTAATAAAACATTAGTGGTTTAATTTTTAAAAATTATACAGAGTTAAGTGTAATATTATAAGCCTCTATGTTTTTTAATAACTTTGAATTATAAATAAACTAGCCGCAGGCCCGCCCGCTGGGCGGCTAGCTTCAAGAAATCTTCAAGATAAAGTATAGTAGAATAGTTTTTAAGATATCGTAAAACTACAAAAAAGAAAAACATGTTTGCAGTTTAGAAATATAAAAAACAACGACATAAAGTTTTTCCGGTTTATAGCACTAAAAAGCACATTGTGTCTATTACATACAGAAGGAAATAAATAAAAGGATGCAAAGTCTGTGCTACAGAATATTGGAGACATCATAAAGATTGCAAGATCTAAAATTAAAGAGTTCCATTCAAGTGAATAAAGTGGCAATGGAATATTGGAGACAACATAAAAATTGCAAGATCTAAAATTAAAGAGTTTCATTCAAGTGAATAAAGTGGCAATGGAATAGAATGTGAAATTGAAAGTTCACAAGAATATGGTTATTAAATTAGCCAATTTTAACATAAGTTGCATACATCTAATCTAACACAAAATAACAATATACTTGTTCCAGCTTAAACAACTAAGTTGTTAGGAGAGAGTTCACATCGCCACCTTAATTCCGCTTTAGACCCCCTGATGAACTTCATTTTCAACTTTACCAGCCTCCATGTTCAAGTTATGTACCTAAATCCTTAGGCTTCTCATTATCATTTGTATCATATGTATTTGATATGACATCTCCCAACAATGTATTTTCCTCCATTTGTTCGGTGATCTTATGAAGTGATTCAATTGCACTCATGAGTTCTATATTCACCTGCCAAAATAGGTTCAACGTAGTTAATATTACGTGTACTTCTCGGTAAGTTCAGCAAGTATGTAAGGGAAAGTTATAATTTCAACAAAATAATTAGATGTACTCATGACTTTTCACTTGTGAATGGTTGATATGTGCTTAAACACATATCTTATCATTATCAAAACTGACCCAAAACAACCAGGAAAAGCCGTTTATTGCTAATATTTGTGATTTTCTTGAGTTTGTGCTTGTGCAGGTACGGATATGCAAAAACACACAAAAATGATCCAAATCAGACGTAAATCCGAGCACGAGAGATCAAGAGAGTTTTAGCTGAGCTGGAAGGTCAAGATTGTGTATTTTGGAAGATTTTATTCTCAAAAGATGATTTTTTAAGTTTCAGTCAAGTTTACAGAAATGGCAAGATTAGTCCCTGCACTTTGAGCTTTTGACAGAATTGATCCCTCAAAGTTTCAGATTTTACAAAAGTCACCCTTGGATTATTTAAGCTTAACAAGATTGGTCCTTGAGAGATTGTCAGAATTACACATTTGGTCCTTTGGAAATCCAAATATGCAAGATTGGTCCTTTAAAGTTAAACTTGGATCACATTTAATTCCTTAGTCCAAATCCTACTAATAACCTTCGGCCCAAAATGTTTACCCGAGCCCAAAAATTAAACCAAGCTACACCCGGCCAAGTTACTATGACCCGAAACCACTCAACCCGGTTAATAATACCCGAGTCAACCCCTCTTTAAACCGGTCAAACACTCAAACTATAATAAAAAAAGAAACCCGCCAAACCTTTTACCCCTTTTAGGCTTTTACCCAGAAGATGAACCCTAATTACCTTCCCCGTGTAATTGATCAAATTAACCACAATTAAGGGTACTATGGTACTTTCCCTGACATCCCCTGACACATGGGAATGCCAGGTCATTGATCCGCGTGCAAACTCTCAATTGCTGCTCTCCCATTGGTCGAAACAAATCATCAAGTCTAATCCAAGGGTTGTAATCAAGAGATGAAGTGTGGGATTTGATCCAAGGGTGCAAACGAGCTCAAAAGAAGCACAAGTTGGGAAATTCGAGAAGCTTCCAAGCTCAAGCTCAGCTATTTATAGGACTCATTCTCATTCACAATTGTATCTTCTCTTCTGTTATTTTTTTTCTTCTCTCTAGTTTAAGTAATATAGTTAATTGTAATTTCCATTTTTAAAGTTTTTAAGTCTTTTGTAATTCGTATTTGTACTCAAATTTCCATTATTAATAAAATTAAGTATTTCATTTTCAAGTGTTTGTTTATGTTTTCTATGATCCAAATCTGCTTATTATCTTAATTTAGAGCTTATTTCAGTTTTATAAACATGTTTTTAGATTAACTCTTCACTTACTCAAAAATACAAAAAATCAAATAAAATCAATGAAAAATAAAAAAAAACATGTCAAATCTGTTCTATGGAATGATTTATACATAGCTACTGTTTCTATATGGTTCATATAAGCTTTTCATAGCTTATTGTGAGCTTGTTCTTCTTTTCAAACTCAAATCACAAAAATCAGTTGAGTTCAGTTGCTACAGTACCTGTTTGTAGATCTGATGTGCTGGATTTTGATCATGGATTGGTATGTTGCAGTAGCTGGATTGGGTTAAAGTGAGCTGGAATTACATTAGGTTAGGGGTTCTAGTAGGTTAGAGGTACTGTTTCATTGGTGCAAGCCATAGTGGCTAGGATATCTTGTAAGTGCTCATATCTGTTATTTACATTTGGTTTATTGAATCTGTGATTTGCATTTGAATTTAGTGATAAGTTGTAGTTATTGATCTGAGTTTTACATCAGTTTAGTATAATTTAGTGGTAATCCGTTTTTAGATCTCATATCAGTAGCTAAAATAGTGTTTGGAATAGCTTATAGATCTGTGGTTATAGATAGTTGTTCAGTGTTGAGTATTTGATACTTGTTCATGTAGGATTTGTGAGTCATATCAGGTCTTTAATATAGCAGTTTCACTTATAAAGTCAAAATTAGTTGGTAATTGATCTAGTTAGCATATCTGTTGAAAACAGTTAATCAGATCATTGCACATAGATGTAAAACTTGATAAGTGAGCTTTCTATAGTAATTTCACATCTTATTTCATCAATCTCAGTTCATTAAAGTGAATCAAATCTCATCATAGTCAAACATAGAACCTGTTTTCAGAAGTCAAAAGTCATGTCTGAACCAGTTTTCTCATAACTTGCAGCTTGTACATTAGGTTCATTTCAAAAAGATAGAGTCTGATATTTGGCTCATTTGTAGCCTGCCAGGTGGTCTTTAAGACTGCATCAGTGGTTTTTACAAAAGCTCTTTGATTAAGCTTGTGCATCAAGCTCAAGGAGGGGCCTGATTCTCTGTTTGGATAGTTCTAGCAGTTAGCTTAGATCATTAAACAGAGCTTAGAACTTGTTAGGAGTAGATATTATTAGTTTCATTTAGCTCATTTTAGCTTAAGTTAGCTTTAGTCACTGTTTGGTTGCCTTATTAGCTTGTTAGCTTATTTTAGTAGCTTATTCTCTAATCAGTTTACACTATAGCTTTCATATTCTACACATAAGCTGCTTATCTCTCATTTTTCATAGATTCATATTATCAATTTAGAATTTTCCTGAAATTCTCATAATTTTTGGTCATTGTTAGCTATTTTTCTTAATTAAAAGTAGATTTTAATCACTTTTTAATAGCTTTTATTGCAAATAATTGAGAAAAAGTTCCAAAAAATAATTTTTCATTTTTCTCAGTTTAAGAAAAATATAAAAAGCATAAAAAACATTTTTCATTATTTTTTCCCTTTTATTTGGTATTTTTCACAATTTTAATTAGATTAAAATAGTTTAAATTTTGTAGAAAATAGAAAATTAATCTGAAAAATATAAAAATAGTTTTGAAGAGTCTTTTATGTTATTTTAGAATTTTAGGAAGTAATTCCATAATTTTCCCCTTTGTTTTTATAATTTTTAGTTATTTAGTCTTATTTTTAAAGTTAAAAATTAGTTTTTAATTAGTATTAAATCAAGAAAATTCCTAAAAAATAATTTTAATTCATAATTAGTTTTCTAATATCAATTTTAGTATAAAAGTCATTTTAGGTTAATTTTAGGAGTTAGATTAGTCGTAGTTGTTTTTTATTCGCGTTTCGTTTAAATTCCATATTTGCGTTTTAGTGTAGAATTGCGTAGTTTGCCTTAATTCTTAGGATTTCCCGTAGATTATATGTTCCATTTGCTTTCATTATCCCATAGTTTAGAATATATCATTTTACCCCCTTCTGTTATTCAAATCCCGGTTATCGAGACGTGAGTTGGAAATTCCATTCAACCCTCGTTCGGAACGATCTCGGTACTCAAACCTAACACGTTTGAGTTACCCATACTACACACTTCTTATTATTGATCAGTGTCTGAGCCGTTTTAAGTTTCTTAGGGTTAGTCATTCACAAGTGGCTAGCTTGTGTGAGTCAAACTTGACGTGTCTCGACACTGATATCAATGGTTTAAATACACGTGTATAAAAAGGTGACTTCAAGGGAAATGGATCACAAAGGTCGAAATCACCCAATGCGTATTTTTTAAGTGTATAAACCTCTAAATGACTACATTAAACAAAATTACTTATCTTTCAAGTCATTTTAAAATAGGATCATAAAGGTAAATGTAATTTCAAAGATATGCCACAAGACATCACCTTAAACACATGACAAATCAACTAAACAAACCTTGACTTTCTTTGCGGCTTCATCAAGATCCTCATCTACTAAAATTGAGTGTGGCTTTAGATCCACCTAGAAGAAAAAAAAACGTATGTATAGTAAGTTCAGAAATGGGAAAGACTTATCCAAGCAATGATTGTAGTTGGCAACTTTTCCACGTCTGCGATAAACGGGTCAAAAAAATAAACTAAATCCAGAACGGGTAAATGTGCTGCACATGCTAACTTAGTCAAAAGTAGGCCAAGTTCATTTCTCAAACGTACCACTCTTATGTCCCTTTATATTTTCAACATTACGTTAATATTGTAACAATATGGTTCTGTGATCATATATGAAAAAAAAAAGGAATGTCTCGAGTCAAACTTGCTACTTACTTCTTTGACTTGGGCAAAAGAATATTCCTATATAATTAGAAAATAAAAAGAATATTTGATTAGACAAACGTTTTCAAAATACACAATGACAGACTTGCCCGTATGAGGGGGAAAAGGGGGAAACTAAAATGTTTTGTTCCAATGAAATAAACTTTGGAGTTCAGTTTAAGCAAACCTAAACTGAAAATTTGAGAAACAAACCTCACCATAGGATGCATCTTGGTTTTCCATGCCGATTCATATCAACACATAGGCATGAAATTAAACTGGTAACTTCTGAGTATAGATGTGCAAGGCCATTTTGAGATCTGAAATCTGTCAAAAGTAAATAAAAATATACTCTAATGCGGAAGATGACTACATGTATGCTCCCCAGTAACTTTAAAAGTAGACACGTATGCTTCCCAGACAGAGAATTCTGATTACAAAACATAACGGCGATAATTATAATATGTATGAATATTAAGATAAAAAAGGGGCAAAAGAAAGAATGGAAACTTCGAACATTTTAGAGAAGTAACATAAATGACTTAACTGGATCTTAACGTTTCTTTAAGCAATGACACCTGCCAAAAGTTATTAGATACGACTATTATTAGATACGACTAAAAACAAAACTTTCGGTAGAATTTTCACTTAGACTCTATCGCAAACATATGCCAAAAGTTAAACAGACATATGTCGATGGAGTGACTATTAGATGAGCTCATTTATTTTGAAACTTTAGATCAGTATTTTTCGAGGTAGCATATGCTTATTTATGTCAATTGGCCTGGCTATTTAAGGTGGATCAATATCACATTGTTGGATATACTACAAAAACAGCTTTAACATGCTAAATAATCCATAAATTATTTGGTGATTATGTTTAAGTGCATTACTAAAGTTATACATATTGTCAGTTCTTAGTTCAATTGTATTCTAACACTGTTTCTTTTCTTGTATGCAAGTCCGTTTATATGGACAATCCGGTGAAGAAAAAGCAGAGGACTATTTTTGTAGTTTCCATATAACTATTTTGTTTCACATACAACTATTTCTGTAGTTTCCATTGATAGTGGTGAAGCAAAAGTGTGGTAATACATTTCATGTCCTTGTTCGCCAATGCCCCTTTGAGAGCAATAAAAACCTATAAATTGGTCAGGAAAATATCACATTAACCACTTCTATTTACATATTTCCATTTTACTCATAATAATTTAAACGTGATAACTCGTGCTATTTAAAATTGATTATTTTGTAAATTCAACTATCGCAATTAAGCATAAGGATGAGCAAAAGACCTCTTGTTGGTATATGAACTGACAACAGCAAGTGGAACTTCAGCATGCAACCTGCATAACCCGACTAATTGACATGTAAAATCCGAACCTGAATACACCTATACCAAAGATACCTGAAGCTTATTAGAAGTATCGGGTAAGATTTTCCATGCTCAAAATCCAATTAACCCGATCTGCTTGTAAATGCTTATTTAGTGGTTTTATGATCTTATGGTTATCAGTTTCTGTAGCATGTTCCCTTACTTAAAAATTTCACAATGTATATAAACTTAGCAAACATACGGGGACGACAACCACGTTTCTTGTTATGAATTATAACATTGGACATCCAGTTTAAACGAAGATGGGTAATGCCCATTTTCGTAGTAAAAAAAAACTTTTGACAATTAAATTTCATGATTAGGCATACATAGCTTTTTAAAATTTTAATAAGTTGGACTTACATCAAATACTCTTGTTTGGCTATAGCTCATGCATTTGCTCAGTTCACTAATCAGTTCATCAACCTTCCTGCAATAATAGAATATGAATTTCAAGATTAACCTCAATTCACAAAACTATGTTTCTATCAGACCACTGGTCTTGAAGGAAAAAAGTGATGCTGTATAGCACGAAAGTTAGTATATTATATAAGGTTCAGCTAACAACTTTCCAACCTCGTCATCATTTGCCAATAGAACATGCCTTGGGATAATTCTTGTCTTCTTACTGTCTCTCGCTGAGTTTCCAACTAATTCCAAAACCTGTATACACATACACCATCATTTATTTAGTCAAAAGCTTATTTTGCAAACACAAACCCAAACACCCCTTTATCAGTAGTTGGTTGCTTAAATCATTATGACCACTAATTAGGCGCTTCTGTGATGTGCTTCTCTTCTGCATTTTCTACGCCCACGTCAATATCCTTTTCAGTATTGTTGATCTTCTTCCTTATTTTTCTTTCTCTTTCCTTTTTGATCCATTTTTTCTCTTGTACTTGATTCATAACTGGTTAAACATGTTTCATTAGCTGAGTTAAACGGGTCATAAATTGCAGAACATGTTTTCAATCATATTTAAAAAAAATGGAATTAACTATTTACAGAAATAAGATAGTTTTGTTGGGTCAGTCCAGCCCAGTTATCCATTTTGACACTTTACACTACCACTTAATTTCCTCTATGCATACAATCGATAGTTAGCTAACAAATAGAAAAAGTTTAGAATTATTTTGGTACAGATGGAGAACTTTCTTTAAACGAAAGACCTCTACTCTTTTTTTCGTTACTGATGAAGTAAAATACATGCTTTAATGATGGTAAAAAAAGCTGATCCTTAGTCGATTACAAACCAACCTTAGCCTTTTTTTCGTTAATGTTATTGAATAAGGAACTACTAACCCGATTACTTCAAAAGCTGATCCTTAGTCGATTATAAACAAACTTGGCTTCTTCCTCCACACGTTTTCACAATTTCATCAAAACCGGGCCGCCTTTCAGATTTCCTATGAGGAGTTGGTCACCAGCCACTCTATACTCTATATCATCAAACCAACACGAACGATTACTATTTACTATCACATGCTCACATCATAAACACAAATCATAACATCCCATAACACAAATTCGTATAAAGCTGTTAGCTAAGGATTTTAATAAAAAAACACAATAGGCAGCTTTATAAAGAATCTCGAACACATGATTTTAATCAAAACACAATAGCTATCTACATATTTTACAAACTTTCCTGAATTAAAAATCAAAAATATGTCAAAGATATATTTATTATTATCACTACAATTCATAACGATATAATCAACAAAAAATAAATCAAGAACAATATACAAATTAAAAAATAACATAAAGATGAAAACGATAAAATCAATACCAGAATTTATCTCGGTGTCTTTAACCAACTTCAAATTCATAAACGATAGAGGGTTTTAGATTAATCTTCCATGAATTGACAGTCATATGTGTATGAACACAATTGATAGGTTAGGGTTTTATTCAAATTATAATGATTTAGAAGAAGAAGTCGTGGTTTTTGTTTATTAGGGTTTGTAAACAGATTCAACAAAAAAATTTTGGGAACCTTAAATTGATTTGGGAATCCGAGATAGGGGTTAGATTTTTTTTTGAAAGGAATACTTCATTAAACAGGCGCGGAATATCTCCAAGCAAGAGATATCCGCAAACACAAATTACATCATATCAATCAAGAACTTACACCATCCTTTCCAATCTATCTTACAACCCTTACATCGACTCCTATACCAAAGATACCCCAAACCCTTAATGTCGGCCACTATATGAGCAGCGGTCATCTCTATGTTAGCAAAGGCCTTGTCATTTCGAGCTTTCCAAATACGCCAAACCGTTAAAATAAGCACACCATACACAATATCTTTCTTCGTCTTCGAGCTCCTCATATGATCAATATACACTTGAGATAGGGGTTAGATGATGATGATAATTTGGTAACAGATTTGTGAAGGTCAATAGCATTTAATTTGATTGAATTGGTTTGTGAGGAGGATTAGGGATTTGGGAGAATTTGGGGGAAACCGGTCATGGCATTGAATGTGGGCGGGAATGATTTTGATCGTACGGTTGTAATAGTTTTGGGAAAATAAATGCCACGTGTAGTTTTTACAGAATTTTGGTGGAGATGAATTTCAAACAAACCTGCCCTTATATAGGGGAGGGATACCCTTTATACTTTATATCTTAAAAAATACAATATATATGTTGTTTTAAAATAACAACATATAGATTTACATAAGATTATAAGTATCAATTTTTTACTATATACCTTCAATAAGTAATCATTTATTTCATTTTTAAAAGTTTAACATATGTGGACACAAGTTTATATTTTAAATACGGCTAAATTACTGAAAACGGGAATATAATTATCAAATTGTAAACACGGGTTATTTTAATATAAAAATAAATATACGCGATTGTACTTATAACAATGACTCGTATAATTCTTATTTATTTATATAAGGATATCTAGAAAAACATTTTTAAAAAACTTTAACGAGAATACTTTAACTTTATCAATGCTCATTATGTGCTATTAAACTTGCATCATGTGTACAACATAATATCAGTAGTGAAATTTAAATAACAACATCAACATCTTTGTCAGCTAAATAAAATTAAATCTTGAGTTACCTAACATAAATTTTTACAAATATTTTAGCAAAATCTAATAGATATTAATGCATAATGAAAAACTCATGCATAAGTATTAGTTGTACTTATATCATAGTTTTCATAGACAAATTTTTATATGTGTATATATTGAACTAAAATGTTAAAATAAATTTGATTTATGTGTAAACTTCGTGCGTGCACAAAACTTATAGCTACATAATTATATATAATTACTTTTAAATACACAATATTCAGTATTAATGTAGATAAATTTTTTTGTCAAAACCTTGTGCGTACACGGGTATTATAACTAGTACCTTCTAAAACACCAACAGTACAATCATCCTATCTCTAATGCAACTACATATATCAGATACTACTATTTCTTAGACAAACATATCACATACAGAAGATGTCCCACATAGCTGCTATCATTCAAAAAATACTTTATTAATTGTAACCAACTACTTGTGTTGTTTTTTGCTCTAATCTATTGAGATGTTACAAAATCACCGCACTACGGTAAAGGTATGATATGTTTTTTATTTTTACTTGAACTATATTTACAGGGAAGTATGATGTGGCCATTTTAACAACAATTTTTTTTTTTGAGAATTAATCAAGTGTATTTGATTGATAGTGTGACTTCTAAACAGGTGGCTAAAACACCCAAAGAATAAGAATGTGGATCATGTCATTGAAGCATGTAGTAATTAATGCTTCATCTTTGGACAACATGTTATCTATTTTTAGTGGAAAACAAGTGATTAAGTACATACACTACAACAAAATAGTTAATTTTTCACACTATTTAAAACATATTTTCACACCTTAAAGTGTGTGTAAATTAAAAGGTCACACTTAAGTTGAGCGTGAACCATATAGGTGTCGCAAATAATTTCACACCTCATTGTTTCCGAGTTTTAATTTAGAGAGAAAAGAAAAGAAGTGGAGAGGAAACTAAAAAAAGTTGCATTCCCGAGTTTTTTTGGAGAGAAGAGAAGAGAAAATGAGAGGAAATTAAGCCAAAACTTCTCTCCTAATCTTCTTCCCAAATTGAGATGATTTGGAGAGAAAGTGATTTTTAAGTCTTTTTATGCTTATATCCATCTTCTTTTCTTTCCAACTCAGGAACACAAGATAAAAAATAAAATTTATTTCCTATCCTCTTCTTTTCTCTCTTTTTTCCCCTCTTCATTTCTCTTCTTTCAGTTTTATGCTCGGGGATCAGAGTGTAAATGTGAAGATTTATAAAAAGTACACACTTTCAAGTGTGATGATTTTGAAACAATTCTTCACACTTTCAAGTGTGATGATTCTAAAAACAATTCCTCACACTTTTAGAGCTTTTAATTCTTGACACTTTTAAATATGATGATTTTAATAAATTCTTGACACTTTTAAGTGTGAGCATTTAATTTTTCACACTTTTAAGTGTGCGGATTTTGAAACAATCCACTAAAAAATTTGCCTTTAGACAAGGTTTTTGTCACTAATAGTTTAAAATTCATCACAAAAGCTGTTTAGGGACAAAAGTTAGGGTCGTCACTACAACTTCGTCACAAATTATATCAGTGACCGCATACAAAACTCAACATGACACATAAAAACAAAACTTAAAATGTTGTAAGAGTAGAAACTTAAAGAAATAACTTTCATTTTCTTTGATGCAATCAATACAAGCATGTCGCTAAATATCAATACAATATCACTAAATACACATATCGACATGACACATACAAAAAAAGCCAAGTGTTCGTGACCAAAGTTACTTGACTAATGCAGACCGATAGATAGTTCTAAATCTGAGTCCTCAAATCGTTCAGCCAAGTATCTAAAATCAACAAGTTATGATACTTAATAATACCAACTTCACCTCTGCACGTAAATCGTCCACTGAAGCGGCTGAGAACGTAAGGACCATATCAGCTCCATTTATAACAGACGTAATGAAATCATTGTCGGAATCCGCCAAATCCCAAGTCATACAAGCCTCTAATCACTAAAAATCACCAAAATATATAACACATAGAATGAATGTGATATTTACAAGATATACAATCATAAACTTAGCGCAAATGTAACACAAGTAGTTGTGGAAAGTTCTTTCTGCTCCAGCAATACATAAGTCAAAATTGCAGCAGTTCCACCACCTAAAGAGTGTCCAACGATCTCCATCCAGCATTAATTTGTTAAACATATGTATAAGAAAATAAAGGATTACTATAAAAAAAATAAAGAGATAAAAACTGCATATACCATCAATACCTGAAGCTTATAATCAGGATGATCTTGAAATGCTTTAAGAAGAATAGGAATTGCAAGCTTTGAATCCATCGAGCAGCTGCAAACAATTCCACAGTGAGCATAACCTAATTTTACATCAGTAACACCTCCCTCATGCACAACTGTATGATGGAACGGTACCACAGTGAGCATAACCTAATAACTATAACTAGAACAACCTATATCTTCATAGACCAGTAGATATTTATGTGTACTCGTTACTTTGAGTAAATAATTTTACACAAAAAAACTACGGTAAACACCAATTTTAAATCAAAATTTAACAGCATCTGAAAAAACAGAACGAGCAATTAGAGTCTAATTAACGATAGAAACTATTCAAGTATAGTTCTCTAATAGACATTTCATCAAACACGTTACGTACACAACCTAAATCATCAAACTAACTATACATCATCACCAAAAATGACGTATTAGCAACATCACCATACTAACTCGACTTCAAATAATGTAACACATAATTCGCATATATCGCAGTATAGTTACAAAAATCTCCATAATTAACACCTAATTCACCAAAAATGAAATCCAAAAATGAATGAATGTTCAGTAAGTATATATATACCTTAAACGATCATATGAGTTACAACACAAGATATACGGATCTGATAGTGTCTCTGATTCAGCTCGGTTTGTTATCTCTCAATCAGAAACCGAATCAACTTGTTAGTTTACGAAGAAAGCAATGAGCATAACATAATTTTACATTAGTAACACCTCCATTCTAACTTTTTATAATGTACATGACAGGATACAACAGAAATGACATAAGATACAACATCGTGGACATATACACAATAAGAATTTTGTGCGTTAAAAATAATGAGAGATGTAAATTACATTTTGTTGAGCGCATACAAGAAAGAAACTTAAGAGTACCTGAGAAGTTTTAGCACTATCACTTTCACCAACAAGAATCAAAGTCTCATTATCTTTTAAGGCTTTCAAAAACTCATCTTTCTGTTGCCAAACAGGCAAAGTCTTTCTCTTTTCCAGATTCTCATACCTTTGGGAATACATAAAGGAATACTAATTTTTGTGTTGTTCCGTTTTAAGGCTACATAGAAAGAATTACGACAACTATTTAGTGAATGGAGAAAGAATTACGACAACTATTTAGTGAATGGATATCTAAAAATCACTAAAGCCCCTATGACAGAGCTTGAGTACATACCTAAAGATGCAAGCTCAAGTTTTACATATTATTATTCTTTTCAAACAATAAAATGGAGCAAGCCTGCCCATCGGGCATGTCTTTTTAAACAATACAATGGAGTTACCGTCATAACATATTGGTATAACATAGATAAAGCATCGCTAAATGAACATTTAAGGTAAAAAGTCATAACGACATCGGACACAAGAGGAGACTTGCATCAAGATGTCAATACACAACAACATAGTTAATACTAGTCTTAAGATCCCACAACCTGGGATAAGCATACAAACAAACAAAAATTCAATGAAAACAAATCAGCATAGGGTAATGCAATTGAAATCAAGGAAAATGACCCAATAGGGTTTCATCTTAAGTCCACTAGGCAAGGCAGGAAACATTATTCTCCTTAAGTACCACTATTGTTATCACCTGAAAATAAATGCTCGAAAACGTCAACCTAAAGTGGGTGAGCTCGTAGGTTTAAGAAGTGATTGTACAATAATTCGTACGACCAGGCCTTCGATGATGATCGAAGGGTATGAGGGGTGATATGCTTGCGCCAAACTTGTAGTCAATCTGCAATAAGAAATAATAGACACTTCGTTAAGTGATTACGCAGGGGTTGGGCCCTGCGAACCACCTCCGGCGTGTGAATAAGTATGTGATATGAGTTATGGATAATATGATGTATGTGAAATACTGCGTTGAGTGAACATACCATTGAAATGACTCGTCCAACCTATTTATAGGTGATCAAAATAGCTTGGAGAGTGTTAGTACACGTTTAGGAGATCATGGGGGGCGTCCCCTGATTTATGGTAACCGCTAGGGCTTCATCCCCACTATCTCGGACTTGGCGGGGAAGCTAAGGACATAGTGGGAACATGGGGGAAGACCAAGTCAAGGTTCTTGTTTGTCTTGGCATCTTCAATAGAAGACACCGAAGGGCATAGGCCTTCGGCTGGCGAATTCCCAACTGGTAACCATGTCAATGATGAATGGTTTTACGCCAGCAATGACTTATAAAGAAAGACTTGGGTCTTCGTAATGTAATTTCGACTGAGGCCGAAGGGGGGTCCTTCGACCTGATCGGAGGGTACGTCATCAAGCCCCCCAGTCGAAAGTGATATGTACGGACGAGAAATATTGCTTACAACTCAGAAATAAAAACGAAACCTCCCCTTCGTCACAAAAATGAACGAAAATGAAAAGTTTTGTTAATAGTGACCGCAATAAATGCATAATTAATCCTAACTACCCCTTGATCCTCGGTACTAGTAAACATCCTTTCAAAATTTAAAAGGGGTTTGAAATCCGGTAGAAAAGGGATAGCACGGACACGTGTAGGGCTGAGATGCAACATTTGTAGGGTATATAAAATGCAAAAAACAGTAAAACCCTAACAAAGTAACTCTCGCCCAAAGTTTTTCACCTACTAAAATTCCTTTCGATCAAGCCTTCGACCAAACAAGGTAAAGCGCTCCTTCTTCTTCTGTATTTCAACTATTTTTTGTGTTTTTTAGAAGGCGTCATATCAACCAACAAAAAATTTGTGATAAAACAACAAGGTTGCACATTAACCAGGGAGGAGCTTAAAGCGTTCCTCACTGATTATCCCATTCCAAAAGAACACAAAGTAATGCTACCAAGTAAAGATCAAGGGATATTTGATGCCCCTGAAAATTATGTAGGCTTGTATATCCACGCTTTCACCACTTCCAATCTTAGGATACCACTGCATCCTTTAATTTTAGAATTCCTCCGATATTATGAGGTACACATTTCTAGGTTCAACCCTTTTGGCCTAGCCAAGCTGACAACATACATTGTTATGTGTAAAGCCTATGGGTTTGAACCATCCTTGACTGTGCTTAGGGGTTTTTTAAATCTATACCCGGGAGGAGATTGGTTAACCTTGGCCAAGAGGGGTGAAAGGGATGTGCCCATATTGATAGATAGGCCTTTTACGAACATAAGGAACTGGAAAGGCAAGTTCTTTTATATTCAGACTACCATTATCCCTCCTGGATACTCTGCATTGTTAAACCCAGACTTTCAATATGATGAGAAAAGGTTCACTGATCCATTGCCTTATACTGTGAGAAGAAACCCATTGTATCAACGTTTGGCTCGTCATCTAGCTGACTGCCAGACCTTCCCTGAGCTAATCCTGTTCATGGCTGGCATTGCTGAGAGATGGGAAGGGTCTCCGTTGGTACCCGAGATAATTTGTGATGGAGAAAGTATGTATTTTTTAAATTAACATAAGAAACAAAAACTCATCTTGCTGATATTTATCTTATCTGCTTCTTTTTGCAGAGATGTCATTCAGGAACTTTGTTGTGGCTGGAGGTGTGATCGGTGCTAAACCGTCAAGTCAAACAGACTTAAAACAGCTTAAAACACAAATACAATGAAGTCCTGGAGAATAGATTGAATTCCCGGGTCGTTTAGTCCCAAGGAGACTCAATGGTGTGTTAAACAAACTCAGAAGATAGAATGATCACTAAGGATAGTGATCTGTAAAGGTTTTGATTAGAAATTACACTACTGATTGATTTGGAATAGAATTGGACACAGAATTGGAAAGCACAACAATCAGATGAGAAAAACGTAAACGTAAGTTTTAGAAACTACGTATACGCACAAAATAGAAAGTGAAAACTAAGAAATAAAAGGCCTAAAAATATAAAAAAGACATTTTTGGAATCCTAAAAATAAAAGAAAATTATTAGAAAAAGAAAATTATTTTTAAAACTATTTAATTAATTATTATTAATTAAAAACTATTTTAACTACTTAATAAATACTCTAAAATGAAAGAAAATACAAAATAAGGCTAGAAAAATAAACTTATGATTCTGAAAAATCTAAAATACTATAAAACTAATTTTAAAACTAAAAATATATTTTTCACACTTTTTATCTAATTATTATTAATTAATTATTATTTAAAATACACTTAAATACTAGAAAATAGAAAATAAACTTGGAAAAATAAAATTTTAACTTTGAAAAATCTAAAATATGATAAAACTAATTTTAAAACAGAAAGTATATTTTTTTAGACTTTTTAATTATTTATTACTAATTATTTATTATTTATTAACTATTTATAATTATAATAAATACTAAACAGAAAAGGAAAAATATGAAACTTTTTCTAAAAATCCTATATGATGACAGAAATCTAAGAAAAATAGAAAAACAAGATTTGCTTATTAAAAAGTTGAAAAGAAAAATCAAAAAGCTAAAAAATCTTAAATAAACGCTATCACTATTTTTATATTGATGTTTTTGTGATTTTTATTTTTTAAAACTACTTATATACTAATAATATGAAACTTTAATAAAGACAAAAAATTTATAAAGCACCAATAAGCAGTTTTGATGAGCTTATGATCCAATAGTGGCCTATATGAGCTTATTTGGGTGTTATAAGCTCAAACAAGCTTGTACACTGAAACAAAAGCTCAAAGTAGATGTGAACAAGCTATATGAACAGAAATGAAGCTAAAAGATACCAAGTAGCACACTGACAAGCTAATAAATAAGCAATAAGCACTTTGCTTTTTCACAAAAGTGGGACAAGCTTTAAGCTCTTAGCAGCCCTAGCTAACAAGCTCAAAAGTAAAAACTAAGACTTGAAACTTCAAGAGGACCAGGTTGGCTTTCCAAAGAACTAGAGAACACAAGATTTGGACAAGTAATAAGCTCAGTGTGAGCTTAACAATTTGGGCACAATTTCTGTGCACAGGGCAGTTATGCAGACAGGTACCTCACAAAAAGCAGAAAAATAAGCACTCAAAAAGCTGAGAAACTAAGAACTATCATTTTTGTATTTTTCTTTACCAACTAGACTACAATACCTCCAGAGCTTATAAGCTGAATCTCTTTAATAAACCCACAGTGAAATTCCAAGTTTTATTCAAAAACGACCTAAAGAGATTTTGACTTTTTGACAGAAAATAAAAGTTGACCAAAATGGATTTTGATTTGATCTTAAGCACTTAATATGATGTTATAAAGTGAACTAAGACTGATTATAGCAAGATTATTAACTTTTGAACACAAAATGATGATCATGGATTTGTAAAATCCAACAGTAACTGCATAAGGCACAATCAAATGAAATTTTGACTTTCTTCCAAAGAAGTGTTGGTTTTCTTGACTTGTTTAAGTTAATAGGCACTAAAGTGACATAGACCAAAGACTTTTACTGTCTAAAACTCTTTTTATCACAATCCAACAGACTAAAACAAACACCCTTTTATGTTAACTGTCATGAACTTTTTCAAACCAAATCAAAGATTTAACCCATAAAACTGATTTCAAACTTTTTAATGTTACTTATTAGTACTAATGAAGCCTTCAACAACATCCATGACAACATTAAACTAAGACTTGATCAAAATGCACTTTTAACTGCTAAAAGGAAAATTTTATAAACTACAAATTTTAAGGAACAACAAACTGATTGAAAGGATTAAATACACTTAATTATAACTGAATAACACAAAGAAACAAAAATTTAAGCTAAAGAACACCCATAACAGTAAAATGCCAAATTGGTTAAAAATGCTTACAAAAGCTTCCAAGCTTGGAACTGAGAACCAAGACCAATGAACACCCCTATAAGCTTACCAATAAGCTACTAACCCAAGGCCATCCACTATATACCCTGCTCCAGCTGTGAACACTTCCATGGAACCCTTTTTTATTTTTCACTAATTATTTGGATTTTTGGTGAATTTTCTGTTTTTGAAGCTAAACTGAATTTTAGAGGTTTCTAATAGCTTGTATAAGCTATATGGGAGCTTACATGAGCTTAAGAGTCCATACTAACACTTGCTTAACAACATTCAAATATTGGTGAAAATTTGAGTACTTGAAAATTTGAACAAACTGAAATGAACTTGAAAATTAAAATTGATAACTGATAAAGATTCAAATATACTGGAATAACTTAAACAAGGTAATGGAAAAGCTTAAATTACACTGAAGACTTGAAAATTATTTAAAACGGCAATAATTTAACTAAGTTAAACTAGATACCAAGATACAATGCATCACTCCTCTTCTTTATAGACTTTTCATACTCCCCATGTGTCTCTGATTGTTTCCCACCAAACTTGAGCCCTAGGATCACTCAAAATCATCAGAACCGTCCACCTTGCATTTTGGCGCCAAATATTCTTCAAAGCAGGTTTTTGCTTTAATTGGGTTTGGTTCAATCAATTAAGGTTTTTGTTGTTTAGAGGGTGAGGAGGGGACATAGTATGGGGGTGGGTTGAAAATGGAGTGGAAACCATCTCTGGTTTTGGGTAAACAGAAGTGGAGAGGAGAGTCTACAGTAACCGTGGTTTTTGCGCGCGTTTAAGGGTTGGTTTGACTTGCGCTGACCGAGAATTAATAATACGGGGTGGGTCAAATTGCATAGTGACAGGGGTTCTAAATGAGTTGTGGACTGGGGTCAAAAGGAGCAAGGGGGTCAAGGGTCATATTGGATTGGGCTTATGATTGGGCTTGGATTATTATAAGGATCCGTTTGGTTTAGGCTTAGTACCAGGACCAAAAGTGTAATTCGACCAAACTTCAAGGACTAAAAGTGAACTTTTTCCAATGCTCTCACAAGGACCAAACTTGACAACTTTGATAATACAAGGACCCTTTTTGCATAAATTCCATTTTAAAAAGTCCAAGGACTAAATTTTGCAATTTTCCAAAGTTTGAGGACCTTTCTTGCCAATTGACCAAAGAATCATTCAAGGATCATTTTAAACAACTTAGAATACTTCAGGGACCTTGAATGATAAATTTCCACATTTTTGAATTCCAGGGACTAGATTTGACAACTTTTAAAACTTGGGGGACTAAAACTGCCAATTTTGCAAACTTGATACATTTTTCATCTGATTTTGATATTTTTGCATTTAAAACTCATAAAACACTGATTTGTGATATTTTGATCATTTTGATGTGTTTCTGAGTGTTTTCAGATGATTTTGCAGTTTAGATTACACAAAAATGATGAGTATTTGGACACTCATCAAGGTGCCAAAGAGGTAAGCTTTCTTCCAAAGAATCCCCAAGAAACAAGCTATGGCGTGGGCTCCCCGTCGGTGTCCATAAACAAAGACGAGGTGGATGCCCATCCTGTCGAGCCTGTATCTTCTGCTCCTCCACCAAAGGAACCCATAGATGTAGAAGATCAGCTGGTGGAGAACATTGCTGACTCAGACGAGCCAGTCTCCGAAGGACCGTTGGCCATCGTAGGACCCTCCGGCATAGGTGAGAGGGTTCGAAGCAGGAAAGGTGCTAGTGCTAAGGCTATGAAATCTGATTAAAAAAGAAAGCTTATTCTACCTACTCCTCCCTCTCGAACTACCCGGCAGAAGAGTGCCCAGGGTAAGGCTGTGGTATTTCCAGCCATCGAAGGGCCCAGCGGTGATGACTTCCATGGTAAACTTCTTACCTGTGAAATAAAATTAAATACCAAAGAACATATATTAATGAAACTTACTTTTGTTATAGGACTTCCTGATACGAAGGAGCTTCCTTCTCCCCAAGCTTCACCAACTTATGAGCCATGTGATCCCCTCCAAATGGAAGGAGGTGATGAATAACATGTCTATAGAGAGGCTCTGTGATCTTCATGATAAAAGCTATGTTCGCCAGGGCATGCTTGACAACCAACTCAATGCTAGGACAAGGGAATTGCTCCGCGCTGTCACCAAAGCTCGAGAAGAAATGGATACTATACTGAGGGGGGAGAAGGTTAGAGATCAAAAGTATGCAGACCTGGAGAAGAAGTGTGAGGAGGCATTGGAGGATTTTGATAAGAATCCCTTGGTTCAAGATCTTAGAGCTGAGAATGAAAAGCTCAAAGGTCAATTGGCAACGAGCAAGGCTGAGTGCAGCAGGTTAACTGTCGAAGGCTCTATGGTTGTTGGTTATAAAGAGCATATATCTGTTCTTTCATCCAAGTGTGGAGGTCTCGAACATGAGAGGTCAAAGTTGTTGGACCAAGAGATCAAGCTCCGAGAAAAGGTAGATGGCCTGAACCTCCGTCTGAAGATGCTGAATAAGGACAGGGTAGACCTGGTAACTAAAGTGATCCCCTACATTGCTATGGAACTTTACCATAGCGATGATGTGGGGATTGCCATTGGGAATGTGGTGAATGCTGCCATTTTTCATGGCAAGTGTACCACTTTGGAGGAGGTGGCGAAGACTGGGGAACCAGTAGTGCTGGAGAAAATTCTGTATTACAGGGCAACTCATGAAAAAGAATATGATGATGCAGGTAATCATTTAACTGCTTTAGAGTTCCCTTTCCTTGCATATGTGATGAAGGACCCATCAGCCTCGATTGAGGATCTGCTGGCCAAGAAGCCAAGGAAAGTCCAGCCTCCTTCTCCCTCCAAGAGGACTCCTTCACCCCAGGTTCCATCTCCAGGCTCAGCTGATCCCACTCACTCCAAGGTTTAAAGAAGGCAACCATGTGGTTGTAATTTGATCCCCAGGGTGGTATGTACCCTGTTTAAAACAATTGTCTGTGCTCCGTTCCAGGCTTCGTGCCTGATGAAACAATTTACTTATTGCATGTTGGTAGTAGGCTACGGCCTAAGACAATAGTTTATAATGTTGGATGTTTAAGGCTATGGCCTGTTTTAGACTAATGAAACTAGTCATAAATCTACAACGAAGCCACTAGGGCTCGAATTTTACCATGTGTGATTCTTCTCTTTTTACTTTTACTTGCGTAAAAATATTTTTTACAACCTAAGGCGTATGGTAGATGCATAGCCTCATTGTGTGTAGTTACTTCACCAAGAATATTAGCAATCGTATAATTTAACTGCTGACAGAGGGTCGCGACCCACTCCGTCTTGATCCTTTGGGCAGCGAAAGGTTTGAAATACCTTAAGGCCATATAGGAAAGTTAATGTGAAGTTGAGATGGATGTTATGCATATGAGCAAGACATGTTATTTAGTCTTTGTACATCCCTTCGACATTCAAACTTATAAAGCGACTTGGTGGGCAAATCTTTGTTGTATTGAACGAAACAAGAGATTTGAGGGAAATGTGTTATTATCATTAAGTGGGTAGGGAGGATTACATCATTTTAAGAAATGAATACTAGACGCCTACCATTAATGCTTCTTTCCCCAAGTGAGAAGAATGCAAATACATTGATTGAAAGCAAAAAAAAACAAAAAGATGTGTCCTTAGACATTGTAAGTTTCATACGTAGAACTTACGAAGAGTAGTGCCGTTCCAGGTTCTATCAATAACGTCTCCTTCCAAGGTTTCTAGCTTGTAGGCTCCGTTGCCATATGCTTCCTTAATAACGTAGGGTCCTTCCCATGTAGGTCCCACTTTACCCTGGTACTCAGCTTTGCTTGCGCTATTGAGTCGGAGGACATATTCCCTTGGTTTGAAAGTCGAAGGTCTAACTCGCTTATTATAGTACCTTTCAATCTTTTGCTTGTGGATAGCCTCTCTAATGGAGGCTATTTCTCTTCGTTCTTCAAGTAGGTCCAAGTTACTACAGAGTCTTTCTTCGTTATCTGCTGCTTCGAAGTTCATGACCCTTTCTGTTTCGACACTTACTTCTGAAGGGATGACAGCTTCCGTGCCATATGTCAAGCTAAAAGGCGTTTCTCCATGACTTGACTTTGTATGCGTTCTATGTGCCCAGAGTACTTGAGGTAGTTCATCTACCCAACCGTGATGACTGTATCCCAGCCTTCGTTCTATTCCTTGTATGATGTCTCTGTTGGTAACTTCTACTTGACCGTTACCCTGAGGATGGTAAACGGAAGTGAATGATTGTCTGACATTCAGACCCCTGCAAAACATTGGGAATACCCCTTCGGCAGACTGCTTCCCATTATCTGAGATGATGATGTGAGGTACTCCGAACCGACAGATAATGTGTTCCCACACGAATTTTTCCATGTGTCTTCCTGTGATGGATGCCAAAGGCTTCGCTTCAACCCATTTAGTGAAGTAATCGATGGCTACGACCAAGAAATTTACTCCTCCAGGAGCAACTGGCAGAGGGCCTACGATATCTATCCCCCATTGGCTGAAAGGCCATGCGGACGTTACGGAAGTCATATCTTGCTTTGGTAGCCTTGGGACTCTTGAGTGAATTTGACATGCTTCACACTTCTGAATGATGTCGACAGCGTCTCTGTGCATCGAAGGCCAATAATATCCGACCCTCATTACTTTGGAGACAACAGAGCGAGGCCCTGCGTGAAGTCCGCAGGATCCTTCATGCACTTCTTGGATGATGTTGGCAGCTTTCCTTGGCCCTACACAACGGAGCCAAGGGGATAGAAAAGATCTTCTGTATAAGTAATTTCCCATGATCCTATACTGTGGTGCTTTGATGCGCACCTTTCGAGCCAACTTCGGATCCTCCGGCAGTATGCCACTTATTAGATATTCTCTAATTGGAGTCATCCAATTCGAGTCTTCCTCCAGTATTACGTCAGACACCTCCTTTCGAACGATGGACCTATCTGCCAATACTTCGACCAAAACTTCCTTTGTTAAATGAGCAAATGCCATTGATGCCAGTTTGCTAAGTGCATCCGCCTTCTTGTTTTGGTTTCTTCGAACATGCTCTATGTTGTAAGATGTGAACACTTCGAGCATTTCTTTGGCCTTATCCAGATATTGCTTGATCATAGGTTGTCTCGCCTCGTAGGAGCCTTTTATCTGGTTGGCCACTAGTTGTGAGTCAACAAAAATAGCCAAGTTTTCTACTTCCATATCTGTGGCCAATCGGAGACCTGCTAACAAGGCTTCGTACTCCGCTTCATTGTTCGTAGCATCGAATTCGAAACGAAGTGCGTAAGTGTATTCCTTCCCTTTGGGATCAATGAGCATAAGACCTGCACCAGAACCATCGGAGCTGGAGGCTCCGTCAGTATAAAGTTTCCACCCTTCGATTGCCATAGCAGGCTCCTTTTCAACAACCTTTTTGTCCTGTTTCGTTTCGGAGGGTGTTTCTGCTAAAAAGTCTGCCAATATTTGCCCTTTGACCGAGCTCCTGCCTTTGTATTCAATATCATGTTCTCCTAGCTCGATAGCCCATTTAGCTATCCTTCCAGACTTCTCCGGCTTTGAAAGTATCTGCTTAATTGGCTTGTCGGTAAGTACGGTTATGGGGTGAGCTTGAAAGTACCTTCGAAGGCGTCTCGCAGCATGAACTAAAGCCAAAATTAGCTTCTCCAATGCTGGGTAATTTAGCTCAGCTCCTTGTAGTACTCTACTAACAAAGTATATGGGGATTTGCTTCTTCTCCCTTTCTGCCAATAACACGGCACTGATGCTTTCGAAAGAGGCTGCAATATACATGAACAACACTTCGCCTTTGATTGGGGCTGTAAGTGTTGGTAGAATAGCCATGAATTCCTTGAGCTTTTGAAAGGTTGCTTCTGCATCTATGCTCCATTGGAACGTCTTTTTGTCCGTGCATCCTTTGAGTGTTTTGAAGAACGGCAAAAATCTGTCTGCACCCTTCGACAAGAACCTGCTGAGGGCTGCTAGCTTTCCGTTAAGACTTTGCACTTCCTTTAGGGACTTAGGAGGCTGCAAATCTGTGATGGATTTGACTTTCGAAGGATTGGCCTTAATACCCTGCTCGGTGATCAGATGTCCCAAGAATTGTCCTTCTTCCACACCAAAGGAACACTTCTTGGGATTTAACTTCATATTGATGGCGCGAAGCTGATCGAAGGTTTCCTTGATGTCGGAGAGCATATCTTCCTCCGATCTACTTTTAATGACCATATCATCAACGTAGGCCTCTAGGTTCCTGCCTATTTGCTTGTGGAAGGCTTTGTCCACCAATCGCTGGTAGGTGGCACCTGCATTTTTCAAACCAAAAGGCATCTTTTTGTAACAATAAATGCCTTTTCCTGTAAAAAAGGCTGTCTTCTCTTCGTCTTCTTCGGCCATTTATATCTGATGGTAACCTTTATAAGCGTCTAGGAAACACTTTAGTCGAAACCCTGACAGGGATTCCACCTTCCAATCAATTTCTGGAAGAGGGTAGCAGTCCTTCGGACAGGCTTTGTTAATGTCGGTAAAATCTACGCACATTCTCCATCCCCCGTCATGCTTTTTGACCATCACCGGATTGGCCACCCAAGTTTGATACTTCACCTCTCTGAGTATGCCTGCTGCCACGAGTTCGTCCACTTCTTTGCATGTAGCGGCATTTCTTTCAGGAGCTAGAATTCGACGCTTTTGTTTGATGGGTTCAATATGTTTGAACTCATTGAGCTTGTGTTCAGTGCCGAAGGGCTGTCCATATATAGTGAGAGTTCTGGGGACCCCCGTCATGTCAGAATAGGTCCATGCGAAGACATCTGCGTTAGCATGAAGTATCTTTTCCAACTCTGCTTTAAAGGAGGTTGGATGTTGCTTTCCGATTGCTACTGTTTGATCAGTGTAGAGATCATTTACCACGATGCATTCTTCAGCGTTAGCGCAACTGAGAACATCTTTCGAAAGTTCCTCTGAAACCTGTTTGACCCTCTTGCTTTCTGTCGTAGGCCCCTTCACCTTATAGCTGGAGAAAACCGTTCCAATTCCAAAAGGTGTTTGGAATTTGATCACGGCATGTATGGTTGAGACAACGGTGCCCATCTTCTGCATTGTTGTTCTCCCTATCAATAGGTTATAGGGAGATTCCGACCTTACGATCGTGAAAACCAGAGTTTTTGTTCTTTTTAGCCTCCCTTCTCCAATCGTAACCTCTAGAGGGACTTCTCCCAAGGGCCATGGGTGTTCCCCTGAGAACCCTACTAAAGGTACCTTTGAATCTATTCTCTTTGACCTTATTGAAGGTTTGAGCTTTAGGATACACCGTTCGTAGATAACTTCGCAGGAGCTACCGCAGTCAAGGTAGGCTCTGTTTACTTCTCTGTTGGAGATCAAGACTTTGATGACCACGGGGTCATTTGAAAGAACTTTCCCTATGATTGAAGGGAAAGTGACATCTCCTACTCCGCACAAGGCTTCCTCTGCTTCCTTTCTCTTTGAACCAGAGTCCTCTTTATAAACCATGAGGATGGGTGCTTCGACAGGTGTGGTATCTTTCCCCAACTGTGTGTTGGAGGTTTTTTCTTTGCCTCTCTTTATACCCTTCACCAAATGTCCCAATTGGCCAGACTTCACGGCCTTTTCTATCTGCTTTTTGAGCTCTCGGCAGTGATTGGTGTCGTGACCGTAATCGTCATGGAAATAGCAAAACTTGGAAGTATCTCTGGGCCTCCCTTTGTTTGCCAAGCGAGGAGGAGGATCAAAGGCCTTCGCAGCCTTTTCAGTAGCGAGTATTTCCCTTGGGGATTTGGACAGATTAGCCAGGAGGCCATGGTTGATGTTTTTGTGGTATGGAGTAAACCTGTCCCTGCTCTTGTGTTTGTTCCTTGACCCTTCCCACGAAGGATGCTTCGGGGCCTTGTTGTGATTTTCATTGTTTTTTACCAGAGCCCCATTGGTGGACACTTCTTTTGCTTCGATCCAGGTGTGAGCCTTTTCCACTAATCCTTTATAGGTTGCCGGAAGATCAGTGGAAAGGAATTCAACCAAGCTTCTGTTCCGTAGGCCATGTACGAAACCCGAGATGCGCTGGTCTTCGTGCAAACCCGTTATCTGCAAGGTGTCATCAGTGTATCTGGTAATGAAAGTCCTGGTGCTCTCATTCTCCTTCTACTTGATGTTGTGTACTGTTAGGTGCGTTCTTGTAAACTTTTTCTGTTGGCTGAAATGTGACCTGAACTTGGCTTTAAGATCATCCAAATTCACAATGCTACCTGGTTTTTGCCCGTTCCACCATATACGAGCAGAGTCTCGTAGGGTGTACGTAAACATGTGACAAGCAACAGGCATTACCCACTTCTGCATTCTAATAGCCCCTTCGAACAAGTGTAAAAAGTTATCTGGATCCCCCTTTCCATCATAAGTACCAATATGTGCGGGCATTTTCAACCCATCAGGCAAAGGGTAGTCTTCTATCCACCTTACGAAGGGTGTTGTGGAGCCCATGGGCTCCGAATAGAGGCAGTTATAAGGTGGCATGTATGTAGGGGCAGCATTGTATGGGTTATGATTAGGAGGTATTCCAATAGTGTTTTGGTTAACATATTGGGGGTAAGCAGTAGGTATATAAGGTGGGTGACTTCCAACAGGATACGAAGGATATACCATAGCTTGCCCATAGGGCATGCTTCCATATGGTTGAGTAAAATTGGGGTTGTTAGCCTGCCCGTTAGGTGGGGGATAAACCCCTTGAGGGTAAGATTGAGCCTGAAAATGAGGGTACATACCATGAGGAGGAAGATTTCCTCCCCTATTTAATTGAGATGGATTGCCTTCTACGCCGGATGCGTGAGAAGGCTGTAGTGGAATCCCTGCCTCATTTCTTCCCAGATGAGCTGCCAACAGTGGTGGCAAATTAACTTCCATAGTATCCCTTCGATGACTTCTTCCATTGGAGCCTTCCATCGTTCCTTCCCTTCTTGTCGGAGCCCGTTCCGGAGCATCTTCGAAACCAACCGACCTTCCACTAGGCCTTCGGTTACTTGGAGACCCTACCCTTAACACTGAGCGAGTAGCCCCCGGAGCCAAGGACCTAGCCTCCATTTCTAACTCTTCGTCGTACTCATCGCTTGAGTATTCTAACTCCCTACGCATTTCCACATTCCGGTATCGCCTCCTTCGAGCTCTTAGTAAAGATTCTAATGCTTCGATGTTAGCTTCGACAAACGCCGGACTGATTACCGGTTCAGGGTTAGCCGAGGTTGAAGCATGATTGTTGGGAGTTATTTCAGGGTGAGATCGTGTGGTAAAAGTGGATGCGGTTATATTGGGAAGGTTGCCAGGATCATTGACTGGGATTGGTGTCAAGGTCGAGAAACCCGGAGGGGGTGTATCTTCTCTTCCTTGAGTCATGCCGTAAAACTAGTGAGAGTGATTGACTGGGTGTAAGTTTGGAATAACGAGACCAATAGTAGCGGGTCCCACGGATGGTGCCACTGATTGTACAATAACTCGTACGACCAGGCCTTCGATGATGATCGAAGGGCATGAGGGGTGATATGCTTGCGCCAAACTTGTAGTCAATCTGCAATAAGAAATAACAGACACTTCGTTAAGTGATTGCGCAGGGGTTGGGCCCTGCGAACCACCTCCGACGTGTGAATAAGTATGTGATATGAGTTATGGATAATATGATGTATGTGAAATACTGCGTTGAGTGAACATACCATTGAAATGACTCGTCCAACCTATTTATAGGTGATCAAAATAGCTTGGAGAGTGTTAGCACACGTTTAGGAGATCATGGGGGGCGTCCCCTGATTTATGGTAACCGCTAGGGATTCATCCCCACTATCTCGGACTTGGCGGGGAAGCTAAGGACATAGTGGGAACGTGGGGGAAGACCAAGTCAAGGTTCTTGTTTGTCTTGGCATCTTCAAGAGAAGACACCGAAGGGCATAGGCCTTCGGCTGGCGAATTCCCAACTGGTAACCATGTCAATGATGAATGGTTTTACGCCAGCAATGACTTATAAAGAAATACTTGGGTCTTCGTAATGTAATTTCGACTGAGGCCGAAGGGGGGTCCTTCGACCTGATCGGAGGGTACATCATCAAGAAGTAAACCCATTTGTTGTGCATATCAGGCATGTAAGACAATAGTGGTTAAAATACATATATACGAGCACTAAATGAAATCACATTAATCGCGAAAACCGGACCTCATGACTGTATCACACATAGATTGGCCGGAGTATATTCACCCTTGGACAAGAACCACAAAGAGACACAAGGGTGGGGGTTTTAAACCGAATAGTACTATCAATACATCCTTCGCCTCGTACTCGGAGTTAACCAGTTGTGCACCTTCAAGTCATAAATTATATCCATACAATATGGCACATATTGCAATCAAAACGCACATCTTTCCCAAAAAGGAAATATGAAAAACGTAACACAGTATAAAAGCATTTCAAAATATCATTTTCCCCAAAGGAGAAAAGGCTACGAAGATTCACCTCAAGCAGTAGTGTAACGGGAAAGCATAACATAAGTCACCAAACCCAAGTCCTAACCGCGACCTACGTGAATAAGTCGCCTTAGAAACGATACGATGTGTACTTTATGTATATGTGTTTATAAAGTTTTATCACCCTTATATGCTTGTAGTAAAGGTTTATAAAGTTATGTAACTCAAACATTTAAGAAAAACAAATAAAATGTGTTTACGATTTCAAAACTCTAAAATAAAGTTTGTTGATTTTAAACCCGACTTTGAATGTGCGTATTTCATTAGTTTCTAGCTCGTTTTTATCCGTTTAAATCTTTAAACGTATGAAATTATGCCCACTTTCAATAATTCAAGGCCTCGGTTTGTGAAAACATGTTTTAGGTGTTTGTTTATCCCAAATACCAACAGACCTGCTGTTACAGTTTCTATGACAAAACGTTTACTCAACTTCACGGGATCGTATATCATTTGTTTCCTAATGAAATTAGTCCATTCAAAACCTAAGTTGAATATTTTGAGTTTTCATTCTAAAAATGTAGGTCATTTGTTTTAGTTCTATGCCCATTGTTTCAAAAATCCAAAAGTGCATACAGGTGTCAAGACTGGAAATGTTCAGAAATCAATACTCAACTTTCGGGAGCCATATCTTCTTCATTACTTAACCTCTATAGTCGGTTCAACTTGCTGAGTTTAGCTAAGGTCTTAGCTGTAAAAAGTTCAAAAGGGTTGACTTCTCAAACTAATCTTAAGGAGGTGATAATTGTGTTCAATGTTCAGAACTCATATTCAAAGATTTTCAGCCACCCGATTTGGGAAAAGTTGGTAAAAATAGTAAAAGAATTACAAAAATTATAAATTTCGAATGAGAACTACCTAATAATTCCAAAAATTATAGTAAAAGGATTTATAATTTTTGGGCCAAAATCCTTGCAACCACAGTTAGTACCATGTCTTAGGTAGTTCCCATTCGAAATTTATAATTTTTGGAATTCTTTTACTATTTTTACCAATTTTTCCCAAATCGGGTGTCTGAAAATCTTTGAATCTGAAATCTGAACATTAACCGTAATTATCACCACCTTAAGAGTAGTTTGAAAAGTCGCCCTTTTGAACTTTTTGTAGCTAAGAACCTAACTTAAACTCAACAAGTTGAACCGACTCTAGAGTTTAAGTAATGAAGAACAGATGGCCCCCAGAAGTTGAGTAATGATTTCTGAAAATTTCCGGCCTTGACACCTGTATGAACTTTTGGATTTCTTAAACAATAGGCTTATAACTGAAACAAATGACTACAAAAAGTCCACTGATGATACCTACCCTGGCTTGACCTTAGGGCATCTACAATGCATATTATATTTGAGGGTGCAATACAATGCCACGTTAGCATCGAACACTTTTATACCAAACCTTCACAACCCATTAAACTCGATGAATAATAAAAGTGGCAAAAATAACCTTCCCACTATAACATATATTTATTTGCATAATAATAAAATAAGAAAAACTAGGTTCATTGATTGGTTGTACACAGACACACGGCATTTAAATATACACAGACATGGACTATTCACTATGATTGACCGATGCCACATAAGTTTACTTTTCCTAATGAACAATGTCATCTAAGCCCATTGTGGATGGCCTTAGGGCATCCACAATCATGTGATGATTTGATATATGCATAACAAACGCTTTAAATGATGCAATTCATTGTGGATGTTGCAAGCTCATCATGCATTTAATAGGGGTGTGTCTCTGAGCAACTCGTATTTATACGATATAGGTTGGCGCAAAAACATTTTGTGTTCTTTTGAAACCTAGTTAAATCATTATTTTACTGTGTAAACTTGATTTATGTGTAAACTTCGTGCGTGCACAAAACTTATAACTACTTAATTATATATAATTACTTTTAAAGACACAATATTCAATATTAATGTAGAATAAATTTTTTTGTCAAAACCTTGTGCGTACACGGGTATTATAACTAGTACCTTCTAAAACACCAACAGTACAATCATCCTATCTCTAATGCAACTACATATATCAGATACTACTATTTCTTAGACAAACATATCACATACAGAAGATGTCCCACATAGCTGCTATCATTCAAAAAATACTTTATTAATTGTAACCAACTACTTGTGTTGTTTTTTGTTCTAATTTATTGAGATGTTACAAAATCACCGCACTACGGTAAAGGTATGATATGTTTTTGATTTTTACTTGAACTATATTTACAGGGAGGTATGATGTGGCCATTTTAACAACAATTTTTTTTTTGAAAATTCATCAAGTGTATTTGATTGATAGTGTGACTTCTAAACAGGTGGCTAAAACAGCCAAAGAATAAGAATGTGGATCATGTCATTGAAGCATGTAGTAATTAATGCTTCATCTTTGGGACCGCATGTTATCTATTTTTAGTGCAAAACGAGTAATTTAGTACATACACTACAACAAAATAGTTAATTTTTCACACTATTTAAAACATATTTTCACACCTTAAAGTGTGTAAATTAAAAGGTCACACTTAAGTTGAGTGTGAACCATATAGGTGTGGCAAATAATTTCACACCTCATTGTTTCCGAGTTTTAATTTGGAGAGAAAAGAAAAGAAATGGAAAGGAAACTAAACAAAGTTGCATTCCCGAGTTTTTTTGGAGAGAAGAGAAGAGAAGAGGAGAGGAAATTAAGCCAAAACTTCTCTCCTAATCTTCTTCCCGAATTGAGATGATTTGGAGAGAAAGTGATTTTTAAGTCTTTTTATGCTTATATCCATCTTCTTTTCTTTCCAACTCAGGAACACAAGATAAAAAATAAAATTTATTTCCTATCCTCTTCTTTTCTCTCTTTTTTCCCCTCTTCATTTCTCTTCTTTCAGTTTAAACTCGGGATCAGAGTGTAAATGTGAAGATTTATAAAAAGTACACACTTTCAAGTGTGATGATTTTGAAACAATTCTTCACACTTTCAAGTGTGATGATTCTAAAAACAATTCCTCACACTTTTAGAGCTTTTAATTCTTGACACTTTTAAATATGATGATTTTAATAAATTCTTGACACTTTTAAGTGTAGGCATTTATTTTTCACACTTTTAAGTGTGCGGATTTTGAAACAATCCACTAAAAAAATTGCCTTTAGACAAGGTTTTTGTCACTAATAGTTTAAAATTCATCACTAAAGTTGTTTAGGGACAAAAGTTAGGGTCGTCACTACAACTTCGTCACAAATTATATCAGTGACCGCATACAAAACTCAACATGACACATAAAAACAAAACTTAAAATGTTGTAATAGTAGAAACTTAAAGAAATAACTTTCATTTTCTTTGATGCAATCAATACAAGCATGTCTCTAAATATCAATACAATATCACTAAATACACATATCGACATGACACTTACAAAAAAAGCCAAGTGTTCGTGACCAAAGTTACTTGACTAATGCAGACCGATAGATAGTTCTAAATCTGAGTCCTCAAATCGTTCAGCCAAGTATCTAAAATCTACAAGTTATGATACTTAATCATACCAACTTCACCTCTGCACGTAAATCGTCCACTGAAGCGGCTGAGAACGTAAGGACCATATCAGCCCCATTTATAACAGACGTAATGAAATCATTGTCGGAATCCGCCAAATCCCAAGTCATACAAGCCTCTAATCACTAAAAATCACCAAAATATATAACACATAGAATGAATGTGATATTTACAAGATATACAATCATAAACTTGGCGCAAATGTAACACAAGTAGTTGTGGAAAGTTCTTTCTGCTCCAGCAATACATAAGTCAAAATTGCAGCAGTTCCACCACCTAAAGAGTGTCCAACGATCTCCATCCAGCATTAATTTGTTAAACATATGTATAAGAAAATAAAGGATTACTATAAAAAAAATAAAGAGATAAAAACTGCATATACCATCAATACCTGAAGCTTATAATTAGGATGATCTTGAAATGATTTAAGAAGAATAGGAATTGCAAGCTTTGAATCCATCGAGCAGCTGCAAACAATTCCACAGTGAGCATAACCTAATTTTACATCAGTAACACCTCCCTCATGCACAACTGTATGATTGAACGGTACCACAGTGAGCATAACCTAATAACTATAACTAGAACAGCCTATATCTTCATAGACCAGTAGATATTTATGTGTACTCGTTACTTTGAGTAAATAATTTTAGACAAAAAAACTATGGTAAACACCAATTTTAAATCAAAATTTAACAGCATCTGAAAAAACAGAACGAGCAATTAGAGTCTAATTAACGATAGAAACTATTCAAGTATAGTTCTCTAATAGACATTTCATCAAACACGTTACGTGCACAAGAGATTGTTGTTAAAATGGCCACATCATACTTCCCTGTAAATATAGTTCAAGTAAAAATAAAAAACATATCATACCTTTACCGTAGTGCGGTGATTTTGTAACATCTCAATAGATTAGAGCAAAAAACAACACAAGTAGTTGTTACAATTAATAAAGTATTTTTTGAATGATAACAGCTATGTGGGACATCTTCTGTATGTGATATGTTTGTCTAAGAAATAGTAGTATCTGATATATGTAGTTGCATTAGAGATAGGATGATTGTACTGTTGGTGTTTTAGAAGGTACTAGTTATAATACCCGTGTACGCACAAGGTTTTGACAAAAAAAATTATTCTACATTAATACTGAATATTGTGTCTTTAAAAGTAATTATATATAATTATGTAGTTATAAGTTTTGTGCACGCACGAAGTTTACACATAAATCAAATTTATTTTAACATTTTTTGAATTATATGAATGTCAATTACTACATGCTTCAATGACATGATCCACATTCTTATTCTTTGGGTGTTTTAGCCACCTGTTTAGAAGTCACACTATCAATCAAATACACTTGATGAATTCTCAAAAAAGAAAAAAAAAATTGTTGTTAAAATGACCACATCATACTTCCCTGTAAATATAGTTCAAGTAAAAATCAAAAACATAACATACCTTTACCGTAGTGCGGTGATTTTGTAACATCTCAATAGATTAGAACAAAAAACACAAGTAGTTGGTTACAATTAATAAAGTATTTTTTGAATGATAGCAGCTATGTGAGACATCTTCTGTATGTGATATGTTTGTCTAAGAAATAGTAGTATCTAATATATGTAGTTGCATTAGAGATAGGATGATTGTACTGTTGGTGTTTTAGAAGGTACTAGTTATAATACCCGTGTACGCACAAGGTTTTGACAAAAAAATTTATTCTACATTAATACTGAATATTGTGTTTAAAAGTAATTATGTATAATTATGTAGTTATAAGTTTTGTGCACGCACGAATTTATTTTTAACTATGATGATAAAAATATGACATGCATCGTTGCTGTGGATGATTATTCTTTTTTACTATTTTTTTTTCTATTCCTAGATATCATAATGTATTGTATGGTTACGTTTTCTATTAACGAGTATTGCGACCATCCGCCGCGTTGCGGCGGAGCTTCTTTTTTTGACATCATGCATGAAAAGCTTGAATCGATGTACCAGGCCATTCTTTTTGTTACATAAAATGTATGTACATATAAGAATAACCTTGAGAGATAAGAATTGTTTACATGTATTCAACTTCAAGATAATAACCGTTTGTCATTTACATGGGTCTAGAGAGTATGCAGACCTGCTATTCCCATGGGAGCTGCTGCTACACGTTTCTTGGTTCTCGGTATCACCTGTTACAACAACAAATTGTTAACAGTTAGTGCAACTAAAACTACCAATAAAGGCTGTTGATTATAAAGGTACGAAACATGTACCTTGCAAGTAAACTACACCTATTCCAGCTCCCATTTTTTCACCTGAAACCCACCCACTTCAACCCCAAATGCAGCCATAGCAGCCCCTATTTCAGTCCCTAACTCCACACCCATTTCAGCCCGCAAGCTGGCCAGCTTTAGCCTCAGCTTCAGTACATAAACACATCCATTTATGCCCTATTTTGGTACCCAAGCAGACCCTGTCCATTACCTAATGTTGAATGCGAAGAACCTTGAATAATATCAACAATTTTGACTCACGTATCTGCTATAGAAAAAATAAGAAACAAACAATTTTGTGTTAAGACTTTACTATCATCGAATACTGATCAAACATTCAAACCTGAGTAGAACAACTTACTGTCATTTGCGAACACTAATACATTTCTATTCTCCAACAAATTTTTTTCCTTTATCGTCATCTTCAGATGGGGAGAGTATTCTCGCGCACAATCTGTTCATTTGCTATATTTCTACCAATGTTCATAAGCAAAACATAAAATCTCATTTTCTCATCTCCGTTGGTGTCTCCTTATTCCTGGACTCTCAATCCAAAGTCCAAACACCCAATAAGGAAATTAGAAAATACAGTATACCTGTTTGAAGTGACTGACAGGTGTTTTCAGGACATGCCTAGCTCCTCATTAGTTATCTTTATGCTCATCTTTTGCGTCTGTGTTTCAAACTTTCCATTAACCTGAACAGCAGTTACAGCTAACACATATTAACTCCACTTTGATACATCTCATTGTAACGTTTTAATCAATCACTAACCCCATCAACGAAGCTATTTCTGACAGCGAATAAAATTTCTTGTTATTTTTCCTCTGATCAAAATTTTGGAAAGTAATGAGTGAAACATATGTGAAAAATATAAAATGTATAAAACAAAAGGGAACGGCGAGAATCGTCTTACAATGAACGGTGCACTATAAGGAAGATGAAGATGGGTACTCGTATGAGTATAGTCTGCCGCTAAAGATCAAGAAGGATACTACCAACAGTTAAAAGACGTGACACCATCTTCAAAAAATCTAATTGGAGAATCCTGTAAACACAGAGAATATAACTGTAATTCGACAAATCCCAAAAGCCGCACTGTTTAAGCAATCACACTTTAGTATATCTTTAATCCAAGGAAACAAACCCAATTAGCAAACCATAAACGATTATAACCTTCCCAAAAAAAATTAACTATAAGCAAAATCAACCCATTTTAGTCTATCTTTAATCCAAGAAAAATAGAGTACCTGTTAATGTTAATAATAAGCATCTTTCAAAAAATAAGCAATCCCAAACACCCTCTTAAACAGTTTTTAAGCTAGTAAAATACAATCACCTCTTCAAATAAGAGTCATAGCCCCTACTTTTATTCATTTTGAAAAAATTACTATAATAATACCCAAATCATATTAATATAGCATAAAAATCTAAAAACCATAAAATTTTCAAAATTGGAAACCTAAAGTGAAATTATAGCCTCATACCAACAGCGAACGTAACTTCAAAATTTGATTTTATATATACCTTTTTTTCACACTAATTAGTGTGTAGAGTCTAAATAACATGTAACAGTAGTAAACTAAAATGGCAATATGATCTATGCGCATACTATAGTATTTAGCCCTATCCTATCATAATGAATCTCCTAGTGTCTTTAGCTGCAGCATGCTCTTTACAGTTGACCTATGAGGTCGTCCAGATGAAAGTTTGCATGCAGACCTTGCACTGAAATTCAGTTGCAAACATAAGGCCCAATAATATTAAGTGAAACTTATAAGAAAAGATAGATGTATAAATCATAGATTTAAAACATAACAATGTGATAGATACACATAAGCAAAGATAAACAAATTATTCATAGTGCTAATGCTAGTGAAATGCGCATAAGCTCACCAGTCAAGTAGGTCTAATAAGCACCAACGAACCGCGTATTTTACCCCTCAAATAAGTAAATAATCATATGCAATATACATCCAACCACATCCACTTGCTGCTACAAACAACTGCACCAATAAATATAATTTAATTTCAATCGGACTAAAAATATGAAATAAATTAAAGTTTTTCGCACAATTATTTTGTATGACACTCGATGTCCCCTTACAAAATTTTACAGCTATCAATCACGTTACAATTAAAAGATACAAAAATCCTAGATTGTGAAAGACTGTGGTCATTATGTTACTACTTACATAAAACTAAACAACCTAAACACTCGTAAGAGGATGTTCAGAGTTTACTAATTTAGATGTTTGTTCACCTAAAGCTTTTTTTAAAGCAGGTAACAATTTTTAGAGTACATGCTTATTTAAGAGTAAAATAGCACTTCCACACCTACTTCTTAAAGAAAAGAAAGCATATCAGCATTCTAACTCAATGATATTATTCACTTTGAAATAAAGCAAGAACCAATTGCTTTTTTTTAAATATGTATTCCTTCTTTAAGATTGTTACAAATTAGTACTTAGTGGGTTGCAATTTATCAAGTCAGAAATAAGATACCTGAATGACACACGGCCTCGACTTTGCATTATTTTGTGTGGGAGAAGGAAACAGTTTCGGGTAAACCACCTTTGCTCAGACCAAGTGTTATCCCATTCTTGTGCTTTTACCAGATTTCCCAAACCTTTAACGTCGGTTAGCAAGACGTGTGGCTGCAAAGTGATAACATGTTAGTACCTTCGTTATATATGCTAGATAATGGAATATCAAGTATAATTCTCTTTTAATAACCTCTAACAGCCAGCGTAGCGCATTTGCAGTGAATGAGTTCCTACTCCATGGACTACTGAAACCTAAACTCACGAAAACACACAATAAACAACAGGTGTCTTTTTCCATATTATTCACATGGGCATCCACACACTTAGAAACAACTATCTATATGCATACAAATAAATCATTTAATATACCCTCACACGACACACAACTCTGTTCATTGTTTGAAGGCGACACCAAACATCCCTTTTGTACAGTATCTGCAACATTTGCTACGAAGTAAGTCGTCACTGTTTAGTATAATTTAAACAATGAGTTACATATTATATGCAACAATTAAAAATCTGAACATAAACTATTTTTTAATGACTTTTTCTCCTCAAACTTGTTCAACAATAACGCATACAATATAATGACGTAATGTTGACTAAAAAAATAAATATTGCCATTTGAAACAGAGTACACATTATCAAGAGTAGTTACCAATGCCAATAAGCAAAAGCAAAGAACCATTTAACGTCAACGTAATACCATACATACAGCGTCCCTCTTCGCGCCTACAAATTAAATCACAATCAGTTAATTAGTAGTAATTAATTACTCGCATTATTAATTCATAATATAATAATTTTATAAAAACAATAATAAGAGCAACCTGTTTCTTGTCTATAGGCGTAGTTTTCGATAACTTCGTAATCGAGAGACTCAACTCCATCAAATCCAACGCTTCTCAAAACACCGTCCGCATCATTTGTTTCACCATCTTCACCGTTTTCATATTCAGTGTTTGGGAGTCGAGACCAGATCAGTTTCTGAAGATGATTCGATAGCATTATAATTACTCAATTAGGCTTGTTAATTATGCACAATATTCTGCAATATTCCATCTCATATTTAACTGCCATCATACACAACATTGGCACACCTTGAATCTCCATGAAAGAACTTCAATTAACAACATCACCTTCTAAATTTTAAAGTATCTCATAAATTTTTAACGAAAAATTATAATGTCAAACTATTTATTTACATACGACATAAACTAACTAAAGATGGATAATAAATACTGGAAAACTAACCTTAAATATCACACTTTGAGCAAACCCATGATAAGAAAAAGGATCCAATTCCGATTAAGCATTGCTACCTAAAACACAAAAATATCATATCATTATCCAACTTTAAACAACTAATAACACCGTAAACTTTTTATAAAAAAAATTAAAAATAAAAAGAAACAGTAATTATAACTAAAGATTAAAACTCTATATAAAGATATGATAAAACTTAGAAAAACCGGCAGCCAAACAAACACGGGATCGAATACCATGAAGACGAAGCTGCAACCTTCATTGGAAAGCGTAAAGACAGAACAAAGGCGATAGTTAGGATCTGTTGTTATTGTTTGGAATCTGTGGATAGGCGGTTTTGGGAGGACCGCCTTTCTCAATCAACGAAGAGGCATATGTGTATGTGGGTTTCTGTGAGATAAGGTAGAACCGACATAGATGATAAAATATCGATTCTTCTAGCTTCTTCTGCATCTTATCAAATTATCCATGGATTGGGCTATATCCACACGGATCATGTTCAGAGGTTGGGCCAAAGGAGCTGGGCTATCAAAACTGACAAACTGAAATGACGTCGTTTTGTAAACGTGTTTTACAAACTGAAATGAAATGACGTCGTTTTAAATCTGTTTTAATATATATATTAATGTATTATACTAGATTTTAAATTTATGCAATATTCGATAATCTATAGTATGAACTACTATGAACAGCATGCATTTATATTATTATTATTATTATTATTATTATTATTGTTATTATTATTTTTTATTATTTATTATTTATTATTATTATTATTATTATTATTATTATTATTTTCACATTTTGTAAACATTTCCGAAATTTATAGTGTTGTATGTTTTTGTGCAAAGTTAATATTTTAGAATTTTCATATACATTTAATGCAACGATTAAATATATGAATATGGATGTTCGTAGCAATTACATACAAGATACATTAATTAGTCATTTCGAATAATCTATACTACATAGACGAATCAGGTGCTCCTTCATGGTTTTTAGGTATGTGTGTTCGACTGCATTTTGGACGCCTTGAACTTTCGGCATCGATTTCTTCTTCAGCTTCTATATTTTTTAGCTCGAGATACAATAAACATAAAACCAGATGAAGAAGAATATGAAGATGAACCCATAGAAGACATTTTAGTTGGCCAAATATTGAGAGTGAAATTGTGAGTATGATAAATGACAAGAAATATGTTTCATAGGTATTGCTCCAACCATTAACATTTATATCATCATAGTTAATACTCCAAGTTCAACCACCAATCATTCATAGTTGTTGCTCATAGTTAATACTCCAACCTCCAACCTAACAATTCATAGTTATTGCTCTAACCATTCATATTTTTCCAACGCTCATTTTTACTACTCTTACTCAAACATTTATTTAATAAAAAGTCTTATTAGGGGGGGGGGGGGGGGGGGGGGAGTCGACATGGAAGGAATTCGGGACCGAGCAAAAAACGCGGTGCCTCTCAGGAGCACCACCCCCTCCCTTGCGGTACCGTAAAACTTGTCATTTTTTCATCCCAAATCGGGGTTGTCACCCCGCTTCCCACCCCCTTGTTAACGTTCGAAAAAGAAGGAAAAAAATAAAAATAAAATAACGGCTAGTTTTAACGGCTAGAAAAAAAAATAATGGCTAGTAGTAACGGTTAGGAAGAAAGAAAAAAAAAACCCTATTTGTCACCTATATATACACATTCAAAAAACAAATACATCCAAAATAATCTATATGGATCAATGCAAAAACCGACCCCAACCTAAGCCAACCCGTGGCAAAAACCGCGCCCCCGACTCATCTTCGTCCAAACCAAACCCCGAACCGTGTAGCGGCATGAACGATGAAGATGTGTTAAAGGCGGCTCAAGCGGAGTACACGAGAAAATAAAGACCAAAACCGGGTTTCCTCATTTTGTTGCAGGGGATGTTTTGAAAAAATTTCCAAAGTGGAGTAGTGTGCCGACATTTGAAGAAATGGGATCTTCGAGTTCGAAATAAGCAAAAACTAGCGAGTCGCACGCAAGGTCGTTTGAAGCTGAGTTTCTGCCTATTGATTTGAATGACGAAGAAGTTGATGAAGATGTGCCGGAACAACCCGCAAAACCAACGGAGCCACCAAGGCGCAACCGTATGAAATTGGTTGTATCGACTTCTACCGGTAGCGAAGAACTAATGAAGTTGGTCTCCGAGTTTAATGCGTACAACAAAGAAGAAATTGAGGACAAAAGACGTATTCGAGCGGAGAAGCTTCGCATGAAGGAAGCGAAAATACAAGCTAGGATTGCTCGTGATCAACAAGTCCAAAATTTGGTTCTGCAACAACAAAAACAATGGTGATGTGGAGGAGAGAAGAAGTGAAAGATGGGATCCCATCCCTCAACGACTCCCTCCCCTTACTCCAACCATAGTTCAATCAAGATATTATTAGTCCAACAATAGTTCTAATTATGCAGCTAAGTTACGTCTTTTAGATTTATGTGTAACTTGTATCTTATTTTTATATTAATGTAATGTTGAAAATGACTAAATTTATAATGATGTAAAAAAATGCATTAAAATGTATAAAGTTTAATATATTGTAGGTATAAAATAATAATAAGATGTTGATGTATGTGGGAATGTAGTTAACTCTCTATTCCAATGCATTGGTTATATGCCTCTGATAACATCAAATAGTCCTGAATATTAAGTGTCAATTTCCCCCGATAATGCTCGTTATTTATATCATTTATATGGATTTACGCTTGTTTTTCATTGTTTTTCACTTTCAGGTAAATTACGAGCATTGGAGCTAATGAGATGCGGAACAGGAAACACATCTAAAGATTTATCACAGTATGCTATTTTGAAGAAGTTACGGCGTAACTCATCTCTCACATTACGCCGTAACTATTGCGTGACTCAGTATGCCAACTTTTCAGAAGGTTACAGCGTAACTCCTCCCAAAGGATACGACGTAACTACATTAGGTCAAAAGAGGTTCCACGCCGCTGATACTTACGCCGTAACTACTGCATCTCTTACGACGTAACCGAGTTTATTGAAGACTACGGCGTAACCACTCATTAGGTTACGCCGTAACCAGCATATCTAGTGCATTTTACGAAGAAATAGAAGGTTACGGCATAACTCCTATATTGGTTACGCCGTAACCCAGACCTGGCCTATAAATACCCCACGATTTCTAGCATTTCATAATATCTCTTCTCCTCCCTTCAAAAGGGGGCGATTAGGGCAAATCATCCCATTCCACACACAACACTCTGAGAATGTGGGAAAAAGCTCAAGGCAGGTCTAGAGGAGCATGCGGAGCTGTTTCCAAGGGAGAAGTCACTCCATTACGATAAGCATTAGCGTTTTATATTTCTTTTACTTTCAATTCATGTATTTCGTACCTTTGAATATTGAATTGATTTGCATGATTAATATGAGCGGCTAAGCACCTTTTGGTGCTAGCCTAGTTATGATTCCTTAATTGTTTTGTTTGCGTTTACCTTTACTTCCGTACAATTATTTCTAAGTGTATGCATGCATAGTTCATTGGTAGTCACCCTTGGTTAGGTAGTTTTGAATGGCGGTAGAGGCCAATTGCCTGGGAGATATGACCAACTGACCCTAGGTGAGCGGACTCAGACGGGAAGGGTAAGATATGACCAACTGACGACCCTTTCTACTTGTGCGATTTGACCAACTGATTACCTATCATTTGGATGAACTTAGGAATTGGGGGGTGTAGTGTCTAAGTTCCTAACGGCCGGGCACTCACTATTATGAATCTAGCATGTAGCGGTACTTAATGACTTGGCTTAGGGGACCAGGAACAACAGGACTTAGGACGGTGCGCCTGCTTTCTCCTGTGGGGGCATCTTTGCTGATAGGTTAGGGCGAATTGACCAAATGTTGTCCTCTCGAATTTGACCCCACCTGAAGTAATTGAAAGTAAGTATACGTAGACATAACTAGCTAGGAGGATTAACTAGGTTAGCACCACTCTCCTCTATTGATTTCCCTTTACCATTTATCTGCTTTTATTTACTTTATTCTGCATTAGTAGTTTAATTTATTAAATCCCTATCAAAACCATTATTATTCTGTGACACTAGACTTAGTAATAATCTAACACACATAGCTCTTGGGACGACCTCGGCTTTACCGTTTACTACACTACACACGATCGGGTACACTGCCCGTTAGTGCATTAGGGTAGACCATAGGTATAACGAGTAATTACAAATATTAAAACCTGGTCAGTAAAACCTGCATTAAGTTTTTGGCGCCGTTGCCGGGGAGTTATATTAGGATTGATATTAAGTCTTTAATTTTGTTTTAAACTGTTCTCACGATCATATTTCAAGTTTTCAGGTACCATGGAAGTTGTTAACATCGATGACCTCACTCTTGAGGAATACTTGGCGTTGACAAGAGCGGAACAAGGGTCGGGTCTCGTAAGACTGGCAATTGGAGCGGATGTCTATTTCGAAATCAAAGACCAATTTATGAGGGAGCTTCGCGCTAACCCTTTTTTAGGAAACAGGGACGAAGATGCATATGAGCACGTTGAAAATGTCATATACATCGCCAGCCTTTTCAACATTCCGGGAGTGTCTCATGAGCCGCCAGAAGATGGATCGAAAGATTACCCACGGGGGCAATTAATACTTGGGCGCTACTAAATAAACACTTTATTCAAAGATATTGCCCGAAGATTTCTAACCAGCTTTTGGAGATCCATAATCTCAAACAAAAAGACGACGAAACGTTGTATCAAGCTTGGGACATATACAACGATCTTCTTTTCAAGTGTCCTACTAATGATCTGAACAACCATCAAAAGGTCAACATCTTCTACAAAGGAATTAACGTTACTACAAGGCAGATGTTGGACTATCAAGGACCTATCCCGAACATGACTCCTACTCTTGCAATTGAAGCCATTCAAAAAATGGCGGATCACTTTCAAAAATGGCACGACGGAGGAAGTAAAAGAAACCAAGGCGGAAGTCTTGATGGAATTGCAACAATAACCAACAAGCTTGAAAATCTCGGTAGAGATATGCTGAAAATTAGAGAAACTGTTCATGCCATCCAAGTCGGCTGCGAAAACTGTGGTGGGGGACATTTGTCTAAAAATTGTCCTAAATTTGACAAGGAAGATACGATCGAGGAAGCTAAATATGGAGAGAATAGGCCTTTCTACGGGGATAATCGTAATGGGTTTCGTGGAGGACCCCCACCGTATTATGAGTGTAATGAGAGAAGAGCTAACCTGGAGGAAATTATTAACAAGTACCTTGTGGACACTACCAAGAGGCAAAAGGAGCAAGAGGAATAGCTTAAAAATTTCCAAGATAATACAAACAAGAGCCTCTTTTCCCATGACATATCACTTAAAAACTTGGAAACTTTAATTGGAAAGCTTGGCGACGAGGTACAAAGAAGAAACGAGGAACAAAAGAGCAAATCCACTATATGTAAGGCTGTATTCTCTGATAACAACAAGTACTCTGATGAGTCCGATACTGATGGCGAAAGTGAATTACGCCGTAATCACACCTCAAAGTTATGGCGTAACCCGAATTCAAGCAAAGACACGGGCACCAAGGACGATAACCCTAAAAGGAGAAGTCATTGGTGTAAGACTATTGCAATTGACGATGGGGAATGCTACAGCTTGTGGGCCTCGTGTGATCCTCGGAAAACCTGCGATGATGGTGTTGATAAAGAAAGGATAAAAGATGACAGATACAAGTGGACTACACTAAACGACGAAGAAAGGTTAGCCAAGTTCTCGATTAACGAAGTGGAAGGACCACCCATTAAGCATTACTGCAAACCCTTACTCATCATGGAAGATTAGATTACTCACGCTTGGCCAACGTGCAATCCTTTTCGTGATTATTGCAACGGAGGAGGTAATGAGACGAACGAAGTTTGGATATGCCCACACGAATCTGGGAGGCACGACGTTGATTTTGGAAATCTATCATTCAGTGATTGGTATTCAATAAGATTCGGGGACGCGATAATTAATTCAGCTTTGTTCAGAAATCTGGAACTCAAATATGAGAAACATATTCTTCGAGGAAAAACCATTAAGCCCTTCGATGATATTCATTCTGAAGATGACAATGACGAAGGAGTTCAAAATCATTGGAGTGAACAAATTAAAATCAGCGACGGAAAAGTTTGGGCTTCCTACAACCCTTTTGAGTATGAATGTGACGGGGGAAGCAGCATTGAGAGAGCTGGGGAAGACGAATTCCTTTGGAATTCAACTAATGATTCTGAAAGAACAGAATTGCCTTGGCCAGATAATCTCGGATTCAACGATTGGGTCAGAATCAAATACGGAAAAATTGACGCATTAACTAAACAGAAAATCTGGAATGGGTGTATGAGTAAAGATCAACCTAACAACGAAGGTCCTAATGAAAAACCAGAAGATGACACCAAGGGCTCGTCTAAGGTAGAAAATGAATAATGCAAGCAAATACTCAACCAACTTGAAGATACCGATTCCGACGATGATGATTTCGATTATCTTGAGTTACAAGGCGAAGACGGTTTCATTGACCCAGATGATGAAGTACACGAGAAAAGAAGATGCAAGATTCTTGGCATCCCATTTAAGAGGCCACCACCTATTATAGCCGAAAAATTTGAGTTTACGCGATACCATTTGGGGCCTGAAGAAAAATTTTGCAAGATCCGGAAAATTGAAACCAAAGAATACCTCCGCACTGCCACAAATGTCAGGTGGGTTAGGCGCAACTTAATGAAAGACATGGAAGAAGTCGGGGAAGTCCAAAGGCCCCCATAGAAGCCCCGCGGCTCTGAGTCTAACTTAAAGACTCGTAAATAAAGAAAAGTGCTCTTTCGGGAGACAACCCGAATTATCCTTTTTTTGTTTGTTTTATTTCCATTTCTGTACGGTTTTGTGTTTTCTAACCATTTTTGCAGGAAACGAGGAAGTAATTGCTGCTGCAGTTTGCTGATCTGACCAGAGTTACGGCGTAACTCATCTATGTGATTACGCCGTAACCAACTTTTTGGCAGCAGAATTCTTGACGCATTACTAATTACGGCGTAATACCATCTCAGTGGTTACGCCGTAACCACTCACTTTGTAGCTTATGTCAGGTTTTGCCAGTTACGGCGTAACTCCCTCAAAAGAGTTACGACGTAACCTTCCTCTGCTTTAATTCTTTCATTTTAAAACACAATGACCTTGTATTAGTTTTTAAATGAACTTTGTGGGTGTGTTCCCTGTAAACCCTCATGAGACTTCACTCGTCCACTTGGGACACCAAGTGGTTTAAAAGGCTTGTTGCATTCACTAAATGCAACCGTGATTCCTACGAAAGTGAGTTAGGTTTGTTTTTCATTTTTCATTTTTTTCTTTTTAGAATTATGCTTGTCGGTAGTGTGATTTCAGGGATTGAAGTTTGTTCATGATGCTTATACGAAGGCACGTCTCTTGTTCGTGGGCCTTCCTTCTTTATGGAGAAAATTTCAGGGAAGTTCTCGCTCTAATTCTACCTTTCTCTTCACCTTTATTTAATGCCTAGTACAAAAGAGACTTTGTACAATTCAAGTGGGGGGACGGGAGTATGCCATTTTTCTAGCCTTCATTTTTCTCGCCTTCATTTAATGTCTCTTGAACTTTATCTCGCCTTCATTTTTCTAGTTTATTTTGAAAAATTATGCCATTTTTAAAATTTTGACATGTTTTTCTTAACCTAACTAGATTAGACCTTAGCCGAGCACATACAACCCTTGATATTATATGGTGAGATTAGCCTTATCCGTTTCCAATATTTTACCCCAAATCCACCAAATTATGAGTGTGCCGGTAGCTTGTAAACTTTAGAACTTGGCATTTGCATCATTTCGAGACCATAGACGAGGTATATTGAGTTAGCTCGATTTATTTGGACTTTCCAGTTTTAGAAGGCAATATTATAGGATTATCACCCAAACAGCCTACCATTGTAAGTCTATCGATTAGTCACCTCGACTTTTCGACCCCCATGTGAAACCCTTTTGTTGCACTCATCTTTAGTGCAAGATACACCCTTCTGAGCCATTCCTTTCATTTTGTTAACCCTATATATTGTTTCGATACACCTATACACCTTAGCCTACCGTGTAGTCTTTATTTGTAATTGGGAAGTCATCATTTGCCTAAGTTCAAGGTTCGAGTGGAAAGGTTCGGAAATCACGCTTTCACCGACAACATTTCTGAAGATCATTGAAGACCCCCCGAATTCCCATTGTTCATCTCAAGTGGGGGGATATTATGTTAGTATTTATTGTTATGTTGAAAAAAAAAAGTGTTTCGAAAAAAAAAATAATAATAATAGTTGTTATGATTATGCTATTGTAAAGTGCGATGTTATAAGCACTCTAGTATGAGCTTTATTGATTTAGTATCGAGGAGGCCACCTCGGTCACATTTGAAGATTGGAGTTGGTGGTTATGCCAACAGTTCGAGAAAAGGTAGTGTGCCCATCACGATGTCCTCTAATGACACATCTACCTTGCATTTCATGATCCGGTTTCTTGACTTCTAAGCTTGAACTTTGGGCGGACGGTAAGTGGTGATGACTTGGTTATAGATTTAGACTACCTGCTTGTTTTTTATTTTACACCAATTATATATCCCATGTCTTATCCTACCATTTTAGTCATGAAGCGTGTCTAGGTGATGCAGCGAGCAATCTTTGGTGTCTTGGCCATGGATTTGGTCATGTATCATTGATTTTGTCCACTTCGCCGTGACATGTTAGTAATGACGAGTCACCCCTTAACCTTTGTCGTGTCTACCCATATTGCCTTCGAGAATTATTTAGCCCTTAACTCTAGTGGTGGAGATTTGTGTAACCGCCAATCTTATGATAGAATACATGCTATGACTGTGTGATTGAGTGATCACCCCGAAATTGACACTTAGTATAGTTGAGAGATTTGAGTGTTTGTTTCCCTTTCGTGAGATGTTCGGCTTTGTTTTATTCTAGCATAAGGGATTTGTAAACTCATATTTTCTAGGTTATAGGAGATATCTTTTTAGGAATCTATCTAATAAGGTTTACTTGAGGGCAAGTAGAGTTCAAGTGGGGGGACATTTGATAACATCAAATAGTCCTGAATATTAAGTGACAATTTCCCCCGATAATGCTCGTTATTTATATCATTTATATGGATTTATGCTTGTTTTCCATTGTTTTCCACTTTCAGGTAAATTACAAGCATTGGAGCTAATGAGACGCGGAACTGGAAACATATCTAAAGATTTATCACAGTATGCTATTTTGAAGAAGTTACGGCGTAACTCATCTCTCACATTACGCCGTAACTATTGCGTGACTCAGTATGCCAACTTATCAGAAGGTTACGGCGTAGCTCCTCCCAAAGGTTACGACGTAACTACATTAGGTCAAAAGAGGTTCCACGCCGCTGATACTTATGCAGGTAACTACTGGATCTCTTACGACGTAACCGAGTTTATTGAAGACTACGGCGTAACCACTCATTAGGTTACGCCGTAACCAGCATATCTAGTGCATTTTACGAAGAAAAAGAAGGTTGCGGCGTAACTCCTATATTGGTTACGCCGTAACCCAGACCTGGCCTATAAATACCCCACGATTTCTAGCATTTCAGAATATCTCTTCTCCTCCCTTCAAAAGGGGGCGATTAGGGAAAATCATCACATTCCACACACAACACTCTGAGAACGTGGGAAAAAGCACAAGGCAGGTCTAGAGGAGCATACGGAGCTGTTTCCAAGGGAGAAGTCACTCCATTACGATAAGTATTAGCGTTTTATATTTCTTTTACTTCCAATTCATGTATGTTAATACAAATAAGCCATAAAAACGTTTATTTATATTTTACGATCTTCTAATGTTTTGTCGATAACAAAAGTAAGATCATTTTAAGGAAACAAATAAAATACGCAAATGGTTTGAACTAATAGTTTTCTAACACACTTACGCTTTCACATAAAACACTAAAACTAGTATAAGTGATTTTATGATTTAGATACATATGTACAAAAGCTAGTGTTTACATATTGGGTTAAACATATACTTAAACTAAGTATACTAAAATGGGTAGAAACTAAGTGTATGCTAAATTGGGTAAATACAAGTATATACTAAAATAGGTAAATACTAGCAAATGGTTTTGACCCATAACCCATGGTTTTATATATACCACTTAACCAAGTTCATTGTATCCTTAAGATACATTGTATCTAGAAAGAAAACCATGGATCAACCCATAATCCATGACCCATGACCCATAACCAAAAATACCCATGGGCAAAGAGGAGCGTTCCACAGATCCCTGGCTTTGTGCTAGCCGGATCCCAAGTGGAAGGGATCCGTGGGATCCGGGTAAACAGTAGGATTTTTCTCTATAAATAGTGAGCCATTTCTTCATTATTTCTCACCCCTCTCTAACATACTTTCTCCCCTGAGTTAGATCTCACTAACCTTAGATCCAAGAGATCTATGTTTGTAGTCTTGTTTTTGTGTGATCTTTTAGGTTCCTCTTAAAGGCAAGATCACCACCTTTGAAGTCGAGCAAGCTCAAGTCCATGAGTTGCCAAGCTTCCTCATCATCAAGGCTATTGAAGTCCTCTTGTTGATGATCCCTTTCTTTCTTCAAAGAAGCGTAGTGTTAAATACATTAGTGAAAAATGTCTCAAGTGTCAAGATGAAGATATTAGTGAAGGGTATCTATCGTCTATAGGATAAGCACTTGTGGTAGGTGCTTAGAAGTCAAGACATGAAGCATTAGTGAAAGGTGCTTAGAAGTGAAGATACAAGACATTAGTGAAAGGTGTCTTGTAGATCTAGTCAAAGGCATTAGTGAAAGGTGCCTTAGATGTACATTCGATATGGTGTGTTTCGATGTACTAGATAGACTAGCATTAGATCCAAGGATATTGATGTCCTTGATGATGTTGTAAAGGAGTAGATCTCTTTTGGGATTAGTCGTTGGTGTAGTGTGGTAGTAGTTCCTCCATTGCAATGGAACTAGGTGCTTAGCCTAATACCTAATAAAGGGTAGGCGACGTTGTGAAGGTGTAGTTCACCTAAGGTGTGAAAGAACTCGGTGGTTAGCCTAGCACCATATAAAGGGTAGGCGACGTTGTGTTAGGTGTGGTTCGCCTTGGTGTGAAAGAACTTGGTATTTAGCTTTGTACCGGAAAAAGGTTAAGCGACGTTGTGAAGGCTTCTCCGCTATAAGGAGATTGGTGTAGTGTTTACAAACTCTCGAGTAGGTGACTCGGGGAGTGGAGTAGGGCAAGGAAGGTGTCCTTGTAGCCGAACCACTATAAATACTCGCGTTGTGGTTTTGTGCTTCTTACTCTTATCTTTTCATTACATATCTTTATATGCTTGTTTATCAACATCCAACACACACAACCAAATAGATTGACATAAGTCAATCTAAATAGTTTAAAAGGAAGTTTTAATTGGTAAAACTATTCAACCCCCCCCCTTCTAGTTTTCCACAATTGGCATCAGAGCTTCGTTACCAAGTTTCTTTAAGTATATTGTACTTTAAAAACTTGATACGATCCATGGTTAATTGAAAACTACAAAGAAGGTTTTTCATAAAAACAAACACCATGTTTTTTAAAATTATATGTTTGGATGTTGATTTGATTACAACCTTTTTCTTATTTATTTTTTATTATTGCACTAATCTTCTTTGTCATGTTGATTAGTCAAAGCTCATACCCACCAAGCTTTAGGAGTTGCTTGGTAACAAGAATACCTTCCTTAAGAAGGTATCTTAAACGCAAAGGAGCAGGAATCGTCTAAGCGACAAGTGTCATTTGTAAAGACATTCCTAAGTGCATTCGAGGTATGACTTTCTACTTATATCTAAATGATATTAGCTTAGTATATAAGTGTTATTTGTTAGGCATTTATTTGAGTAGATTTTTGTGTTTACACATGATTTACATGTAGCTTCATTAGGAAGCCTTTTGTTCACATACGTGTTATATTTCTCGTATATATAACTTATGTTTTATTTCTTCTTAAATCCAATAATAAAACAAAACACGAATTTCAAAAATTCCCCTATTTATACTCCCACCGTCGACCCTTCTAATCAAACCTTCACTTTTTCAAATTTTCCAATTTCAAAAATTCCCTCTCATTCAAAAACTTCATCTTCCTCCTCATTCCATCTCTTCCTTAACCAAGAAGATCCGTCATCAACATGGTCTACATTGCACTCGTGCTCATCGCCCTAACACTCATCGCACTTGTGTTCCCTATGATGAAGTTCACATACGGAGACATTTACTTTGTGTTGTTAATCTATATTGGGGTCATATACCCAACCCTTTGTATCATCCTTAGCATTGAAATGCAATATTATTGATAATCTATTTTATCTAGGATGTTTGTGTTATAATGTGTGTTTCATTTCTTTTGATCTATATGTGTTATATTCTTTCGTGATACATTAGATGTCATGTATGCATGCTAAAATAAAATGTATGATAAAACATACCTCGTGGTACAAAAACCGTAAAACCTATGTTTTTATCAAATCTGTTTCTATTACTACAGATCCACGGATCCCGGAAGATATACTAGCCGGATCCTTTTTGTAAAGGAACCGTGGGATCCGTCCTACTGAAAAACAGTTTTCATGCAAGATTAAAAAAAACACTATGTTTCTAAAAGTAATAATCCACTAGAGTTTCAAAAACATGAGTTAGCTAAATACTAAAACCATTGTTAATAAAAATCTAGTAAAAACGTTAGATTATTATAGGTTGACCATAAACATCTTCTCTTATTAACCCATCACTTCTATAGGCTCAACTATGACGCATGAATACGAGTTTGATTTTTCACTCACTAGCGTCTACACCCCGAACATCTCCCTTGAGCCCAACACACCTGGAAATCATGTCCGTGGGTTCAATAATCTCGAAAACCGTCACTTCCATGAAGGACGTATTGTAGACACCTCTCTACAATTCGAAGAAGGTATCAATACCTCCTTCCGAGCCATAGGACTAGAATGTCTTCTTGAAATCAACGAGAAGATATGTCCAAGGTTCATAATGGAATTCTTCCGTCAAGTCGAACTCGTTCGTAACGAGGATCGCTCTCTATCTCTTTGGTTTTACATCAAAAACCAAAAGTTCACCCTAACCCTTGGGCATTTTGCTCACATTCTCCGGATTCCCAATCATGGACAAAGTGCCTTCACCGAAGATTGGTCTCTTGATTCTCTCTTCAACTTTCGTGAAGAAAATAGTCCATATTGTTCACACATACCCTCTCCGGAAGATTTAAATCGCATTATACGCAAACCTCGACCATATTACTCCAATCCAAACATTATCCATACACGGGATATCCGAGAAGAGTACAAGCCTCTTGCTCTCATTCTACGTGAAAATGTTTGGAGTCTTAGGGGAAATCGAGATATTCTTCCCGCTTGTTGTGCTCACATGTTGTACTGTTTGCTAACACAACAACCATACAATCTCGCATACTTCTTCGCAAGGCGAATTGAAAATCTTCAAGGCTCCAAGAATAAACTCATCCCTTATGGAATGTTCTTGACACGCCTCTATCACAATGTTATGCAATTCCATCCTCAATTTCAAAGTCCGTTATACGTACTTGTGAACAAGATGATGGAACCGCTAAACATATCTCTCATGAAGACTTTCTTCATTCTTGATTCCACCAATACCCATCAATCACATAATGATCCTCCTAGCGAAGACACTCAAGGAACCTAGAATAGTCAAATAGGATCAATTCTACTCTACTCATTATTTATCAATGTAATCCTATTTCTTTCATGAAATAAAACATCTTACACTTAATATCTTAGTTTTAGAACTCCTTTAAACAAAACTTGGAATATAATGCATTGTCAAGATCATTGCATACCTTTAGTAAAGGTTCTGTCTAGCAGATAGACGGATCCCAAATGTTGTACTAAACGGATCCCTACATCTAGGGAACCGTGGGATCCAGCAAAACAGAAAATGCAATTGCAAGCATTGTATGTCAAACACATCCTTTAGAACACCTCACACTAAGCTAAACATAGTGTCTTAAGGTTGATTAATACTTTATCAAGATAGGTTGACCTTTCCTACTCATTCCAACTCACATAGATCACACTCTAAGACTTTGTTAGATCTACCATTTCAATCCATCACTTTTCCGCTCTCAAAACTCACACTTCATTTTTTACTTGATCCCTCACATCTAGGTTAGAAATCCTTCGATTATGAAAAAATTGATCATAAATCAACCTCACCTCAAAATTGATCAAAGTTGATCAAATCCTAGTTTTCCCATCTCAAAACCATTAGGATATTTTCCAAAACACAATCCTAAGTCACCACCTGATCTCTATGATCATTTAGCTTCCATTGACACTCTCATCTTTAGTGTCATCCTTGCTCACTCATTGGTACTCATGAAAGTTCCAAATTCTTCCATAAAAGACAATCATTAGCTACATCACTCACCACCTTCAAGTACTTAAGCACCCCTTCATTTAAGACACTTAGGAAGACTGAAACACTCAAGATATTATAGGTCTTAGATTTTAGAAACATCATTTCCACTCTTTCATAGCTACTGATAGCCGGATCCCTAGGATTAGCCTATACGGATCCCTCTAAGAAAGGAACCGTGGGATCCGGATGACAGTATAGGTCAAATCTTGCTAAAACAATCATTTCAACTCATCTTCCTAACTCAAACACTCCATCTCATCTTAAATGAGTTCCTAGATCAATCCATCCTCTGAAGTTGACTCTTGTGCATGTCAATCATCACATTCCAATGAATTCTAGTGGCTTAAGAATTAAATGCACTTGCCAAATCTCTTAGTTTATAAACCACCTTGTTAGGACCTCCATAGTCATCACTCTCATCCTAAACTTTCAGCCCTTGCAACCTCTTAAAATCATCTCATCATGAGGAAAACCCCAAGTAGTAACTTATCCACCAAAGAACCACCCATGAAAAGGGCTCGTGTTATACACAAAATCTCCTCAACCGAATCATCTCCAATCAAACCAATTCCGAAAAGGATAGTACCCAAAAAATTACCAATGCCAAACACCACCATACCTCCTAGGCCTAACAATATCATCTCCACTAAACCATCACCATTGGTTCCTAGAGCTATTTCCTTTACTTCACCACTATCATCACCACATCTCTACAATTTAGAGGACTTGCCTCCTAGGCCATCTCATCCGCTTCCGCCGACAACATTCTCCTCATTAGGAGGAATAATGGTTCAAAATCAAGGTGTTGAGTCAACACTTGCTCCGGCTTCCTTTTCGCCGTCTCCATCATATAATCCTTTTTGGATTATGAGAAATCATCAAAGTCAACCACCCGACCATATGGAAGTTGACACTTCCTTACCACCACCATCATTCTTGGTCGAGGCATTCTCAAATGCACCTCCACCAATCCCTCCATCGTTTGAAGCTCCGCAAGCCGCCTCACTTGATCCTTCGCATCAAGCCATTTTATTTCCTCCACCACCACTACCTAGCCATGACAAAGATTGCTATAATTGTCAACATGTTGAAAGTTTGATACATGAAGTACGAGAAGACCAACGTTTCATGTTCTATCATCTCCTCGAACGTTTCGACGAGATCAAACCTAAACAAAACTTGAGCTAGAAGATTTTAGTGGTGTCCTAGCATCAAGCGTTAGATAGCCTAGAAATTCCTAGTCATGTATTGTCTATTTTTTTATTTTTAGAGTCATGTATATCATAACTCTTGTTTTATTAAATGGAATTACATGCTACTTGTTATTTTTCTGAGAATATGTATTCATATCTCATTTATGTGATAACATTACTTGTTATATCACCTTTGCTGAATTTAGTCATCAGCCAGACGGATCCCTCAGTATTGCCTAGATGGATCCCTACTAGGAGGGAACCGTGGGATCCGTGAGGTCAGAAAGTTTTTTTTTTTTTTTTTTTTTTTTTTTTTTTTTTTTTTTTTTTTTTTTTTTTTTTAACTTAAATCACATTTGCAGGAAACTGTGAATTATACTTGTTTTCTAACCCTTGTTTTGCAGTTATTCAATTAACACATAAAGAATTTGACATCCTAAAGCTAGGGGGAGCTTGGTGTCAAAACAATACATTACAAAATTACTTGCAACATTTGATTTAAATTTCATGACTTCCCGTTGCAAATATTGCAATCATTTAGGGGGAGCACACCCGTCACATAGACGTAATCTTTTGCATAAGTTAGTTGCAAATGAACTAGATTAGAATTAGTTTCTTGACGCCCTTACTTAGGGATGGGCTCGTCAAGGGGGAGTAACGACAAGATCCTTTCCCGTTACTTGCTCTCTATTTTTTCTTTCCTTTCACATGTTTTTCTTAAAAACGATGTGTTGCTTTCTTTCAAACACTTTTTGTTTCGACAAAAAGGGGGAGAAGAAAGTAAAAACTACAAATTCAAACTTTTACGAATTTTAGCTTTTCCTTAAAATAATCTTATGTTTTGTCATCAACAAAAAGAGGGAGATTGTTAATACAAATAAGCCGTAAAAACGTTTATTTATATTTTACGATCTTCTAATGTTTTGTCGATAACAAAAGTAAGATCATTTTAAGGAAACAAATAAAATACACAAATGGTTTGAACTAATAGTTTTCTAACACACTTACGCTTTCACATAAAACACTAAAACTAGTATAAGTGATTTTATGATTTAGATACATATGTACAACAACTAGTGTTTACATATTGGGTTAAACATATACTTAAACTAAGTATACTAAAATGGGTAGAAACTAAGTGTATGCTAAATTGGGTAAATACACGTATATACTAAAATGGGTAAATACTAGCAAATGGTTTTGACCCATAACCCATGGTTTTATATATACCACTTAACCAAGTTCATTGTATCCTTAAGATACATTGTATCTAGAAAGAAAACCATGGATCAACCCATAACCCATGACCCATGACCCATAACCAAAAATACCCATGGGCAAAGAGGAGCGTTCCACGGATCCCTGGCTTTGTGCTAGCCGGATCCCAAGTGGAAGGGATCCGTGGGATCCGGGTAAACAGTAGGATTTTTCTCTATAAATAGTGAGCCATTTCATCATTATTTCTCACCCCTCTCTAACATACTTTCTCCCCTGAGTTAGATCTCACTAGCCTTAGATCCAAGAGATCTATGTTTGTAGTCTTGTTTTTGTGTGATCTTTTAGGTTCCTCTTAAAGGCAAGATCACCACCTTTGAAGTCGAGCAAGCTCAAGTCCATGAGTTGCCAAGCTTCCTCATCATCAATGCTATTGAAGTCCTCTTGTTGATGATCCCTTTCTTTCTTCAAAGAAGCGTAGTGTTAAAGACATTAGTGAAAGATGTCTCAAGTGTCAAGACGAAGATATTAGTGAAGGGTATCTATCGTCTATAGGATAAGTACTTGTGGTAGGTGCTTAGAAGTCAAGACAAGAAGCATTAGTGAAAGGTGCTTAGAAGTGAAGACACAAGACATTAGTGAAAGGTGTCTTGTAGATCTAGTCAAAAGCATTAGTGAAAGGTGCCTTAGATGTACATTCGATATGATGTGTTTCGATGTACTAGATAGACTAGCATTAGATCCAAGGATATTGATGTCCTTGATGATGTTGTAAAGGAGTAGATCTCCTTTGGGATTAGTTGTTGGTGTAGTGTGGTAGTAGTTCCTCCATTGCAATGGAACTAGGTGCTTAGCCTAGTACCTAATAAAGGGTAGGCGACGTTGTGAAAGTGTAGTTCACCTAAGGTGTGAAAGAACTCGGTGGTTAGCCTAGCACCGTATAAAGGGTAGGCGACGTTGTGTTAGGTGTGGTTCGCCTTGTTGTGAAAGAACTCGGTATTTAGCTTTGTACCGGAAAAAGGTTAAGCGACGTTGTGAAGGCTTCTCCGCCATAAGGAGATTGGTGTAGTGTTTACAAACTCTCGAGTAGGTGACTCGGGGAGTGGAGTAGGGCAAGGAAGGTGTCCTTGTAGCCGAACCACTATAAATACTCGCGTTGTGGTTTTGTGCTTCTTACTCTTATCTTTTCATTACATATCTTTATATGCTTGTTTATCAACATCCAACACACACAACCAAATAGATTGACATAAGTCAATCTAAATAGTTTAAAAGGAAGTTTTAATTGGTAAAACTATTCAACCCCCCTTCTAGATTTCCACAATGTATTTCGTACCTTTGAATATTGAATTGATTTTCATGATTAATATGAGCGGCTAAGCACCTTTTGGTGCTAGCCTAGTTATTATTCCTTAATTGTTTTGTTTGCGTTTACCTTTACTTTCGTACAATTATTTCTAAGTGTATGCATGAATAGTTCATTGGTAGCCACCCTTGCTTCGGTAGTTTTGAATGGCCGTAGAGGCCAATTGCCTGGGAGATATGACCAACTGACCCTAGGTGAGCGGACTGAGACGGGAAGGGTAAGATATGACCAACTGACGACCCTTTCTACTTGTGCGATTTGACCAACTGATCACCTATCGTTTGGATGAACTTAAGAATTGGGGGGTGTAGTGTCTAAGTTCCTAACGGCCGGGCACTCACTATTATGAATCTAGCATGTAGCGGTACTTAATGACTTGGCTTAGGGGACCAGGAACAACAAGAATTATGACGGTGCGCCTGATTTCTCCTATGGTGGCATCTTTGCTGATAAATTAGGGCGAATTGACCAAATGTTGTCCACTCGAATTTGACCCCACCTGAAGTAATTGGAAGTAAGTAGACGTAGACATAATTAGCTAAGAGGATTAACTAGGTTAGCACCACTCTCCTCTATTGATTTCTCTTTACCATTTATCTGCTTTTATTTACTTTATTATGCATTAGTAGTTTAATTTATTAAATCCCTATCGAAACCATTATTATTCTGTGACACTAGACTTAGTAATAATCTAACACACATAGCTTTTGGGACAACCTCGGCTTTACCGTTTACTACACTACACACGACCGGGTACACTGCCTGTTAGTGCATTAGGGTAGACCATAGGTATAACGAGTAATTACAAATATTAAAACCTGATTAGTAAAACCTGCATCAGCCTCTCTTTTTTTCCCAATACAAACAAACTATCTCACCATTTTCATCTTTTCCTTCTATGGTGGAAGGCTCCATTTAGATCCGAAACCTGGTAATAAAAATACACACTCAGGCAACCGTGCCCTAGGCAAAGAAGAAGAAGAAAGATGCTGGTAATTTATTTTACTGAATTGTTTAATTTTATTTATTTTTACAGTTGATGATAATGGATTATTATTGTTGTTGTTTAGGCTGATTTGGTTTATGGGTTTTTGTTTCAGGTGAGGTTCTTTTCAGAATCAAATAAATTACGAGAACTGCGAGAATCAACATCAACTAATCAGAGTTTTTTAAATATTAAATTTTATTGTATAATTCAAAAGGGTATAATGGTAAAAAAATACTTTATTTTATTTTATTTTAATTTTTTTTTTACAAAAAACATTTTTTTAATTACCTAAATTCTAGGATTTTTATTATTATTATTATTATTATTATTATTATTATTATTTTATTTATTTATTTTTTTTATTATAAAACATCATTTTATTAGAAGAATCTAGGATTTACAAGAAATTAGTAGGGAGCCGAGATACTAACTGGGCCCCTACTCCTTTAGCTATAGTAAAGCTAATCCTACTAAAAATGTGAGCAGCAGCACGTGCACCAATGTCTTGAGTCACTGAGAATCTTTGGATACGCTTTAGTAAGGTCACCGCATTCTTCTCCAGTTCCCCAAAAGAAGAGAAAGAAAATGGGAGAAACCCATATCCAATATCCGCGCATTTAGCCTCGTACTTGACGCGTTTACGTTGCGCGGCTTCAATAACTGCATGACCGGGCACAAAATCAACCATACCAGTTTGCGTTATACCTGTTTAAAAAGAACATTATGTGCGCATGTGTTTTGCATGATGTGATAATTGTATTTTTCGTTTATGCATAGTTGTTTTGTATTTACACATGTATCTTTAAAAAAATATTACATAAATATGTATACAAACAACAAAACTTTATTAATAGATTTATGAAATTTTATACAAACAACAAAACTTTATTAAAAAATACTACATAAATATGTTTTATTACAAATATATGAAGCATGCACATGTGCATAATGCAATGCCTTTAACAGTTGGTTCATCTTTTAGGCGTTCGCATATATTCTTCGTCTAGTTCAAGAACCCATGAAATCTACAAATGTGTTTTTAATCCTTGTGCACATGTGTTTTTATCGTCTCGCTCATCTTAACTGATACAATTCTGTGCCAACATCCACACGTCAAGTAACATGCCACCATCAATTATCATTGACATGTTACATAAATTATAAAATAGACTATGAGCAAACTTTTATTATATAATTCATCTTATACAAGTGCATTTGTATTCTTCGCCTTCACGATAAACCTGAAATTTTGCATCCAATATTGATAGTTTAGTAAATAATCAAGAACAAATAAAAACATAAATATAAACCTGAAAATTTGTATATATACAAAAATTTCAATAACTTAAACACATGTGTATTCGTTGTCAATTCATCATTTTACGTAAATATATGTGCATTTGTTTCAAATTCTCATGTTCATGACGTAAACACATGTGCATTATTTGACTAACACATATTCAAGAGCAAATGCAACAAAACTGGATCTATATCAAGTGATGTAAATGAATTTTTAATCATAGAAATTAGCATAACACATATTCACAATATTTATGTACATCGAAATATATAAATACACTGCACATGTACATTCTTAGCTAAAACACATATACACAATAGGAATCAAATTCACTAGAAACTTCAAAAACACATGTATAATAGGCATCAAATTCACTAGAAACTTCAAAGTAAAACAGACTATCACAAAATCTCATAGCAACTGACTGACACAAAACAAGGATACTAAAAATTCTATGAACCAAACACTGAACCATTGGCTACCACTACCCATATGTTATATTAAAATCCCATATGCAACAATGGAAACCAATGGTACTTGCCGACAAAACAAAAGAACCTCAGGCACATTAACCACTAATGAACCATAACAGAACTTGCCGACTATTGAATCAAAACTTGCAGCCACAAATCAATATCAGTAACAGTGAACCAGACAGAACAACAATAGTTGCAGCAGATCTCGACAATATAACTGACGAAGAATAAAACACACTGTACCCGAAACAAAACACACATGCACACATAACTGATTGGAATCGATAACCTTTTACTTTTTCTTAATGAACTTCCCCAAACTGTTACAAAAGACGTAAAAAAAGATAAATCATTACTACGTACTATTAATAAAAAAAAAAAACAATTTGTAGCCACAAAAATTAAATCACAAAAACTATACAATAAGACCAACAGTTTGCAGCCGTCAAAAATGTTCTACAAGAGTCAACTATAAAAGCAAAACTTATAAACTGGAAACGACTTCCAAAAAGAAATAAGGGTTTTTGAATAAAGAAGTGGTTAAATGAGTAAGATACACCCATCAAAATATTTTCATCTTTGATATTATGGAAAACAATAATATTAACAAAAAGATTGACCTTTTTAACGGAATCTGGTCTACTGAGTCAGAGGAACAAGGACCTCTAATGTAAAGTGCAACACCAATTCCATAAATCCCACGGTTCTATTAAACGTGAGAAGCTTATTTTTTGGAATCTCGACTACCATAGAAATAAAAAACTGAGGAAATACTTCTAATGATAGATTAATTGCAATCAACTCAAAATTTGTGGAGAGATTCATGGTGCTGTAGCGATTGGAAATTGGTGACTCTCAAACTATTTCTTTACAATCTGTTCAACTGGGAATCAAATAGCAAATCCCTCGCTCAACACTCTCGAATTTAAAGTACTCAATATTTAACATATATTGTTTTGGTCTCGAACGTGGGAGATATAAAGCAAAATCATTACTTTGGAAAGTGAAAGGAGATTCAAGGATGGATATTCGCAAGTCCTTGACTTCGGGTTAGGAACTTGGAGTAAACTAAAATTCAATGGAACAATCATGTGGAACATTTTTAGAGAGCTCCAAAAGCATTTACTATATAGAGGTAAATTTTCCCGAACTCTTGGATCCTTTGTGCTATCTTTTGATATGGAGAGTTTGGAATTTGATAAAGTAGAAATTGGGACATGGGTTCCCCTAGAAACAATGGGTATAGTAAACCGGCGTTTATGCAACATTGTTATGAACTTATAGATGATTGACCTATGTCATATGAAGTCAAAGTTCTAGATGGCGAGCCGTGATCCACTATATATGCTCTAGACTCGCAATTTGGTTTTGAAAATTTTGGTGAGCCGAAATTTACCGTTTAGTCCAACCATCATCGCGTGTGTATGAGGAACTTTGTTTGCTTTCAAATTTACAAGACGAAAAGATGCTCATATTGGGGCGCAAGAAGGGGTGTGATGATGCGTTATCACATAACAACTCTCTGATAATGTATGACTTTGAATTACGCACAAGGACACATCGGCTGACTTTGACTTGCGCATAAGGACACATCGGGAGCTGATTTTGACTTGCGCACAAGGAGACAACAGGCTTGTTGCCTTGACTCAAAACCTTTGGTAACCTCTATTTTGAATATAACAATTCATATGCAAATTTTAAATTAGTTCAAGTATTAATCCTTTTCATCAAAGTGTAACTAAATTTAAAGTTGAACTCGAAAATAAGAAATTGCATGTCATTCAACCCATTCAACCCATTTTGTTTAAACCTGTTTTTCTAACTAGTTGAATACCTGCGCACAGCGGCGGCGATAAATATAGTTATATAATAAATATAGTAAATGAATTGCTAACCCAACTCTCTTCGCAATTCTCTACCCGCTTAGTGAATTCATTTCACAACACTCCAAATGTGTATGTGTTAGTTGTATGTGTTTGTTTGGGTTTTCTGTATCTTTCCCGTGACATCATTATTCCCGCATATAAAAAGACATTCACAATCTCTTTCCCGTCAAACACTTTCTCAAAAGTAAATGATTTTGATAAATAAAGTTTGTATTGATTGAAATAAAGGTTAAAGTTATAAAAATTTGAATCAAAATAAAATAAACCTACTAAAAATGTAAAAACTAAAAACTCATAAAAATATATCAAAATGGATGTTAAATTAAAGAGCACAAAATTTTAAAAAATATGGTGAAATTAGATCATAAAAAAATTAAACGAATTAAAAGCTATTTAAATTTAAAAATAAATGTGATTAATTAGTTAAGAAGTGACATGTGTCACCCCAATGAGCTCTTTATTTTAGTTTGTTAGAGCTCATCTCTTTTTGTTATTTTTTAGTTAGAGAAGTGACACATGTCACTCAATGATTGAAGCTCCTTATCTTAATTTTTTGTGGAGCCCACAACTTAAATGCTTTATATAGTAGTATAGATTTACATTCCACCTGGATAACTCTTTTTTATCTGTCTTTGTTACCCGTTTCCTTAATTATATGTTTTTTTGTAGTAACCCATTTGACCCGTTACACAAAATAAACATATGCATATTGACCCGTGAAAATATCTAGGTGTTTGGAGCCAACCTACGGTTCTACAATAGTGCAATGCATCCCTTGTTTTTTAGGTGTAATATCTTACTCCCTCCGTCCCATATTTATAGTCCACATTTTTTTCGAGTTGTCCTAAATTAATTGTCCACTTCCAAAAATAGATGAGGAATATGAATCAAGTTTACTATATTAACCTTACTTGAGGTTATTATTACAAGTTTTAAATTAATTGGTTAAGGGTAAATTGTCTTTTGTGCAAAAAGTAAGAAATAGAAAGTTGTAATGATGACGTTTTCTTAAACTTTGTTTTTTTTGTTTGTGAACAATTATTTTGAGACGGATGGAGTATTATTTTCTATTTTTGGACAGCCACCCAAAAGTTTTTTTTTTATTGATAACAACTTTTTGTTGTGTAGGCATATGGTGATTGCTCCTGCCACTCCATAGAGCAGTAGCCGTGGCAGTAGTTCCAGCTTCTCTTCTAGCTCAGACTCGGATTCTCCCCGACGTGATCAGAAGTTGACGATGAAGAGTTACTGCCAAATATGTTGGGGAAAGTGATGGTGTTTTCACTTTTCCTGATTAAATCTTATCCACAGTATGAATTAGGAAATTCAGCCAAGTCTGTATGTACAAACTCGTATGTGTCTGAAGTAATAAAGTCAAGGCGTGCAAGTCATTCAGTAAAACAAACAAATTTAAAACAATAAACATGCAAAATTACTTAGGGTATCCACAACCCAAGGTATATTGAGAAGCTTAATTGACATGGCATACGTTAAATCCATTGTGAAAATGCCACCTCATGCGTGCATTCAATGAAGGTACGTTTCTGAACACACGAGTAAAATACAATGACAATGAGATAAATAATATTTGTTTAATTTAGGGAGCCCACAATCTTTGTACTCTTAGAGCATGGAGTGTCGTAACGAGGATGGCTCGCCACTCCAACGTGGATGGCTCGCCACCCACCGCCGGCCCTCGCCACTTGCTTGTTCGCCACCCCAACGACACGCAAGAAGACAAAACGAAAAGTTAAAAAACTATCCGTTTTAAAACAATGGTTAATTTTTTTTTTTTTTTTTTTTTTTTTTCAAATTCAAATATTACCCTCCCACTCTATAAATAATACCCATATTTACACAAAAAAATTCACACTTCTCTTTCAAACACAATTCAACTTCAAAATTCACACTTCTCTTTACGCAAGATTATTATGGCTTGCCGTCTCCCGCATTCCGCTGAAGATATGCAAACGTACGTTCAAAATCAATGAAATAACGACGACGATGCTCGAAAAAACGGTATTATAAGGGTCATCGAATTGTTTGAGCAGGCGAGGACGGAGAAGCTACAGATGAGAGAAAACTACAAGAGTTGCAACGACATCAGCACTGAACGAAAAGCTGTGATCGAGAAATTTCTGAAGGAGGAAGCCCACAAAGACGACGAGATTATTGACAAGTTGTGGCGGTGTGTTCAAATGGTAACGAACAACATCAGCACCAAAATCAATTGGAGCTATCGGGTGAACAAAAATGATGGTGCAGGTGCATCAACCTCGATTGCCAGCTTTGGTGAGGAATCTCCGGTAGACGAGGAAGCTTTGGCTCGCCTCGAGGAGTTTGCCGGTTATATATCTCCCTCGTATGATTCTGCGAACGGGGAGTATTCAGATTAGGATTTAGGATTTATGTATTTCGTATGATTCTGCGTATCGTTTTAACTTTTAATATATTGTAATGTTTTTATTTTAATGAATTTTAAATTTGTTGTTTAAAAGGTTTGAATTTGTGTTTGAAAAATATGGAAAAGAAATAAAATGAGGGTGGGTGGGGCCCAAATGAAGAGGTTTGAGTTAGTTGTGATTGGGGGTATTTTTAAGTGAGTGTGTTGGAGTGATGTGGCACATGTGTGGCCCAAATGAAGAGAAGTGGCTTAGCCACGACACTCCATGCTCTTATAGTCATGATACATGTGCCTTTATTTAATTATTATAATAAATTACTTATAAGGTAATAAAATATAAGTTACTTCCTCCGTCCCTAAATAAGTGTCCACCATTGACTTTTAAAGTTTTTCTTCTTTAACTTTGACCTTAAATTATTTTATTTGTGTTATGTACTACTTGATACAAAATAATTGAATGGATTGGGTTTGAAATGTATTTTCATTAGTATAATTTTCATCAAGTATTAAATAAAATAAATTAAATTATTTAAGGTCAAAGTTAAAAGAAAAGACTTTAAAAGTCAACAAAGGACATTTATTTAGGGACAGAGGTAGTACATTATATCTATTAAACTTTATAATGTTGAATGTATTGTGAGAAGTTGGTGCATAAGGAGTGTAATGAGGACGTGGCAATGATTTGGCAGTGTATTTCACCCAAACTAGTCTAATGCATTGGAGATGGCCTTAGCAAGTCACAGAGCTAACACAACTTTTGGCAAATCAACATCAGAAAGATCCATAATACGTCGATCCATTAGTGGCTCGATTCCAAGAGGCGTCATATAAAAGAAATGCCTGACAAAAACAGGGATAGCACGGCCGAATTTTTGGGGCAAGTGAGCAACATGAAAATCGGGCGCCTCCACATCAGAAGAGCCTTCCACGGCATTAGGCAACACACGACCTACCTTCATATTTGAATAGAATAATAATAAAATAAAAGAGTGGGGATTGTGACCATGAATGAAAGGGGGTCGGTTCACATTACGTATTTTTATTTCCAACTGCTCAAACGTGTCACGTGATAATGTAGTTACTTAGAGATATTTTAATTTCGAGGGATTGGGTCAAAAAAAAAAAGAAAAATCTCACCAGCAAGTTTATAAAATTAGTCTTTCGGTTGCTTTCGCGCCATGAAGTAGAATGATTTGAGAGTTTGTGAATTCACCAGCAACGACCTTAAGTTTGAAATTACCTTGAGTTGCCCACATACTTGGGTATGTAAATGTCTTGACAACGTTTGCATCTGCACGGCTTAATCTTCACCTCCTTGCATGTACTTCTAATGCCCACAAAACAAGTAGAAAATACATGTAAAGGTCTCTATTGCTAGACTTTAATGGTCGTTTGGTTTTCTTTTCTTTCTTTTGGGCTACAAGAATGACTGTTTAACGTCATCATACACATATATTTTTTTTAATTTTTTTATGTAAACATATATGGGTGATATTAGAACAATCTTAATAAACCCCGTAGCAAATTTCTCAAAACGTTACCCAAAGGTGCAATATCGCGGAAAAAGGCTCCCATGTCGGAACTCTTTTCCGTGTTTACTTGTCAAGTTACCGAAAACCACAGGTTGTTAAAAGTGGACTTCATAACTTAGTTACTATAGTTATTCAAAATTGGCGCTAGACTTTAAACGTTAATTACTTAGGGCCCGTTTGGTATATAGGTGGGTTTAGGATTTGGATTTAGATTTGGATTTGGATTAAGATTTGGATTTGGATTTGGATTTGGATTTGATGTAAGAAAGAGAAAAAAAAATGAGGTAAGAGAAAATAATATTAATAAATTAGAAATGAATATTTTAATAATAAATAAAAGTACTTATAATTAATTTATAATATAAAATAAAAAGGATGTGAGGGAGGATCTAAAACCTGGTCCTACATGTCAGAAATCCAGCCCATCTTACCAAGATTTGAAACAGTTGCAAAAATTTTATTACGAATCCTAGATTCTAAAGTCAAATATCAAACAAACAACTGATTTGAGTTTTCAAAAGCAAAAACCAATCCACCACCCAAAACCAAACGGGCCCTTAAAATGACTCATATTTTTTTTTCTTTTTAAATGTGAAAATTTATAATCACCAAAACACAATAACAGTTACATGATATTATCATAAGACTACCCGTATCAAGACCGTGAAGAACTCGGTGAGCAACAAAACTCACACGTGAATTTCCTACACTTGAACTCACGCGCAAACATAGCCAAATCCGACTTACAATGGTGAAAGGTTAAATTTTCGTTGTGTGAAAAATGTAGCCCTCCCCACTTTGCAACGGATACAAGGTTAAAAATAATAATAAAAAAAAAATTCTCACTACCATTTTATTTAATTATAAATACCTTTTAAACTTCAACATTTTTAAACACAACTTCACATTATATACTCTATACTCTCATTACCCTTTTAACTAACAAAATGTCTCAACAAAACACTCCCCGCAACACAAAATGTCAACAATGAAAGACTACGCGAGACACTCCCCCGACACCCGAAGGAACATTCGCTCTTGAAAATACTCCACCGTCAACCAACAAATTGACTTTTGACCACAATCATTCTTTTATAACCAAGCTTACCAAAACCCATACCCACAACAAAATGCTTACCTAATTCTCACAACCAAACGCGTTCACATTCGCCCCAACTATGGCTCACAAACGTATATGGGTTGTTCGTTATCACAACCAAATACGAACCAAACTACGTCTCCCATTCATCAATTTTCATATGAAGAAATGTACTCCCCTCCCGTTTGTGAGGACTCTCCCGTCGAAGAAGTCCTGGTCGCAAAGAATAAGACGAACCAAAGACCTCAACCGGCTTCGACGAAGAAGACGGACTGAAATGTTGATGATCCACGATCTATTGCATGGACCCTAGAAAAAGAAGCTGCATTGTGCAAATCTTGGGTTCGTATATCCGAAAATAGCGTTGCCGGTGATACGATAAAGACTGGTTTTGGGTTGAAATCTTGCAACACATGCTCAAAACTTGTCCTATAACCAACGTCCGACTCACAATGGTGAAAGGTTAAATTTTCGTTGTGTGAAAAATGTAGCCCTCCCCACTTTGCAACGGATACAAGGTTAAAAATAATAATAATAAAAAAAATTCTCACTACCATTTTATTTAATTATAAATACCTTTTAAACTTCAACATTTTTAAACACAACTTCACATTATATACTCTATACTCTCATTACCCTTTTAACTAACAAAATGTCTCAACAAAACACTCCCCGCAACACAAAATGTCAACAATGAAAGACTACGCGAGACACTCCCCCGACACCCGAAGGAACATTCGCTCTTGGAAATACTCCACCGTCAACCAACAAATTGACTTTTGACCACAATCATTGATTTTGTGTCAGAACACGTCAAACTTAACTCACACAAGCTAGCCACTTGTGAATGACTAACCGTAAGAAACTTAAAACGGCTCAGACACTGATCAATAATAGAAGTGTGTAGTATATGGGTAACTCAAACGTGTTAGGTTTGAGCACCGAGATCGTTCCGAACGAGGGTTGAATGGAATTTCCAACTCACGTCTCGATTATCGGGATTTGAATAAGATAAGGGGATAATATGATATTATCTAAACTACGGGATAAGGAAAGCATAAGGAACTAAAATCTATAGGAAATCCTAAGAACTAAGGCAAACTACTCAAATCTACACTAAAACGTAAATACGGAAATTAAACGAAACGCGAATTAAAAGCAATAACGACTATTCTAACTCCTAAAAATAACCTAAAATTACTTTTACTCTAAAAATGATATAAGAAAACTAATTATGAATTAAAACTATTTTTTTAGGAATTTTCTTGAATTTATTAAAATTAAAAACTAATTTTTAACTTTTAAAATAAAACTAATTATCTAAAAATTATCAAAACAAAGGAGAAAATTATGGAATTACTTTTCAAAAATCTAAAATAACATAAAAGACTTTTCAAAACTATTTTTGTATTTTTCAGATTAATTTTCTATTTTCTATGAATTTAAAACTATTTAAATCTAATTTAAATTGTTGAAAATACCAAATAAAAGGAGAAAAATAAGGAAAAATATTTTTTATGCTTTTTATATTTATCTTAATCTATTAAAATTGAAAAATTATTTTTTGGAACTTTTTCTCAATTATTTGCAATAAAAGCTATTTTAAAATGATTAAAAACTGTTTTTAATTAAGAAAAATACTAAACAGTAGCTAAAAATTATAAAAAATTCATGGAAAATCTAAAATATTATTCTAAAGCAGAGAAAAATATAAAAACTAGGGCCTAAGTGGAAGAAATCAGAGCTGCTATGTAACTGATGGGGAAAAAGCACTTGAAAATAAGCTATTAAGCACTAGAGTGAACCAACTGATTATATAAGCTAGATAACACTAAATCTACTCTAAAGCAACTTATAGCTCCTACTCCTAACACCTAATAAGCATTATACCTAAGATTAAGCTAACTGCCATCAAGAGCAAAACAGTTTTCAGGTCCTTACTTTAAGCTGATACAAAAGCTTACCCAACAAGCTAAAAGGAAAACCAAAAGTATGGTTCTCAAGACAACCTAGCATAGAGCATATATCCAAAGTATCAGACCATAAGGACTTAAGGTGAATAAGTTAAAGAGCAAACAAAAACTGACTAAGTGGGAAAGTGTAAGCTGATGCAGAAACAGATGAGCAGGTCCTATGTTTAAGCTACTGTAACTGCTAATTCAATAAGCTAAAATGAAAACTAACACTTGAAATAAGTAGACCACCTAGCTAACTGCTAATAGACCAAAAATGAGACCACATCTACTTGAAATGAACCTTGTGCATTTGCTGCAAGTCATGCAAAAACTGGATTTGTGACACAGATGACTTTTAAAAACATATTAAGAGTTTGACTTTGGTGAATTTTAAAAGCAAATGTAAGACTGATATAGATTAAATATGATGTAATGCAACTTTATCAAGCAAGCTTAACAAGTTTTAAACCTATTTGATTTGTTTTGAGTTAACTGATTCCAACAGTAGGCTTAACAAGAACAGTTACAAACTTGTTTTGACTATGAGCTCAAATGACAAATAAACAAAGACAGATATGACTGCAAATCACTATAACAAACTTAATGCAACTGATCTAATTCACCACATAAACCTCTAGCACAGATTCAAACTCTAAACCAAACACTACTTTAAACATCAAAATGCACATTAGCTTTGAAAACATGAGGATCTATATCTAGATCATATTCAAAAGGAACTTTAGAACATCAAACTTGACCCATTGATACACTGAAGCAGGAAAGTAACCCAAATATTGCTTTGACTCTCAAATTTTAACCCGAGTTGACTTTTATTGACTTTTACCAAAACTTGGAGTTAAAGACAACTAAAACACCATGAAGCTCATATAAGCTTAACAAAGCTTATATGAGCTTAAACAAACAGTAAAAACACAAACTTGAGAATGAATTTAACAACAATCAAAAGATTCGAATTGAAATTGAGACAAATCATAAAATCATAACATAAGATGTTTATAAAAGAAGACTGAGATTACAACTAAATTTAGCTAATAAAAACAGTAAATGACATGTAAATAAAATGGCCAAAATTCCTCTAATGCCTAAGGAATTGGACAAGAAACAATGTGAGCCAAGAGGTCCTTAAATAGCTGAGAGGAAAGCTTGGGATGCTCTGAGGAAGGTCCTAGATGTCTAATCACAGCCACAAATTCATTCCTTGTCACTTCATCCAATCACAATCCTCAGTTTTCAATTGTGAGGTGTTACGGCCAATGATAAAGCTTGAAATAGCCACGTGGGCACTCCAATGACATGTCAGAGCTTCTAGAAATCTAGGATAGATGCTAAGTACTATGTGGTGTGTTTGGGTGGTGGTGAATTGGTGGTAAAAGGTGTGTTTGGGAGGAAGGAGATAACACTGTGTTTGGGGCGCGTTTGTGTTTATTATATTGTTTTTCAAACTTGTTGGTTCGTTGACCGGGTATTTGATTGACTTGGGTTTATTTTATCGGGTTAATGGGTAAAGGTTGGATATAATGAAATCGGGTGTAGGATAAGGATAGTGGACGGGTGGTTTCATGATTGGGCCGAGAGATGGTATTGGGTTGGACTTGTTTGTGTTTAATTTATTTAGGACCAAAGGTAAAGTGTTAATATTAATACACTTAGGACCATTTATGTAACATTTGCAAGAACAAGGGTCCAAAAGTGTAAATTGGGAAAGGGTAAGGGTGAGTTGGGAAATTGGAAGAGAGGGTTTTATGAGGGGTGAAAGTGTAATTTAGGTAAAGTTAAAGGTGTAATGTGTAAATATAGATAAGTGAAGGTAAAAAGGTGAAAATGTGATATAATGACGGGTTTAACGTGAAATCTCCCAAATCATGTCCAGAACTCCGTAGTTTGATCTTTTGAGCATCAAAATCTCTGAAATAGCATCCCAGCATCGGCTTATGCACACTTCTCTCTCTCGTGCTCGGTTTTCTTCGGTTTTGGCTTCTTTTTGCGTGTTTTTACATATCCATACCTGCACATACAAAAACTCAAGAAACACGCAAATATTAACAATAACCGGCTCTTTCTTGGTTGTTTTGGGTCTATTTTGATAAAGAAAAGGTATGTCTTTTAGCACATACCAAAATACCCCAGACGAAACTATTGTCGTGTCCTCACGCAATGCAATCAACTCACGCTTCTAAAACTAAGGATTTCAATCTCTTTCTACTAAACCATTGATATGTCCAAACCATCAAGTTATCTCACACAAGCTAGCCACTTGTGAATGACTAACCGTAAGAAACTTAAAACAGTTTAGACAAACCAATTAGAGAAGAAGTAGTCAATGTTCCTCAAAAGAGATTAAGAAAGCCTTAATTCTAAAAACGCCCCGTTTACCTTTCAATTCACATATATAGATATTACGGTTAAGCACATTCCGATTATGAATGACGGTTTGTTGAACTTTCATGTCGATCAATAATTCAAACATTTTTCAAACGACATGTTAGGATCACGGAGTAGAAAACACAACACAGCGTGAAGTGACCATACGGATAGAATACATCGTCCCTGATTTTTCACAAGTCCCAAACTAAGCGTAAAACCGAAATCATTGTTACATACGACTCTAGATGCTAACACTACCCATGGAAGTTACTTGTGTAATTACCTTTTGTTCCCATTTTCCTATTTTCCTCTAGATTTTTTTATTTTTGTGAGAAATGAATTTCTTCAAATTCTCGTTTCGATAACTTTTATTCCGATAAAGATACAAAGCTAAGTCGATAATTAGTTATCCACCTTCTCTCAAGAACCATTGTCGTAAAAATGAGGTCCACATCAAGGAATTTTATTCACTAACTTTTGACTTTTTCAATTTTCAACATTTTTCATTTTTTTTTTTTTTTTTTTTTTTTTTTATTGCACTTAAACTTATATGAGCTGTGAACCACGGAGCTTCACGGGGTAATTCCAAGACTATAGGCTTCATGAAATGAGGATCCCGGCTGGCTAGGCTAAGACCTCACTCAATCCCGGCTAAAGATCCAAGGGTCCGATCTCGACACCGCAGCTCACAACTTTACTTATTACATTTCACATATCACTTATTACTTTATTCATTACGGATCCTTGATGTGTACCCAATTTTTAAAACAAAGATTCTTTTAAGAAGATAAAGAACTAACCATCGCCAAAAACTCAACATCTCTAATTATTTAGACAGATATGGGGTGAAACAATTTTGTGGGAACAAAAAGCCATAAGTACCTTCGATGGGCTCTAAAGAGAACCAACTACTCCACGCTTAGCATCTAAACTCATAAGTAACTCTATCATTTCTCGATCTCTGCAAATTTAAAATCCCAAATAATGAGATCCGCATATGCTTAGCCGATAATTTTTAGATTATCTATGGTTAAGGGAACAAGCTAGGGCTCAACACGCCCGGTCAAGTCAGAATTCCATTCCTACTCTCACCAGCGGAAAGTCAATCAAGGTGTCAAAACATATATTAGCTTAGCAAATGCTTCGTCTAATGAAATAAAGTCATGCATATTTAAAGTCACTCAGGGAAACTTGCAAAATCTTGGCCTTGTGAGCTAGAATTCGCATTTTATAGCTTCTAATCTAAGAGACTAGCAAAAATTTTCAATCAAAAAGACTTAACAAAAGCTTACAAAAAATTTTAAATTTTCTCATTTTTTGCACAATTTTTCATTTTCTAAGGAAAAACGGGGTTACGAGAGAAACACAACAGAAAATAAGCAAGTGCGGTCAAATCAAATCGAAGATTACCCTACCCCAGACTAGAACGAAACATTGTCCTCAATGTTTAAAGCAAGGGTATCACGAAAATCTAAAAGCCGTTTATTAAGTATGCTAAAAGATAAACGTTAGTCGATAAGATTAAGGATATCGGATTTCCATCAGCATCGATCATGAAACTCGAGTGGAGAAATGACAAACTTCGAGCACGAGAGTCTTCATATCGGGAACATCCTAAACACAACATCATAAACAACCAAACACGAGAAATCGAAGAGGCGGACCCCTTCGCGTCACTTATTAGAAAAGAGAAAGAAGATAGATGGATAAGCATGGGGTGCCTCCCACGAAGCGCTACTGTTTTTGATCACCGAGTCGCTAGCCTGACTCGTCCCCGAATTCATTTGTCCTTGGGGAAGAAAGTGGTAGAGATACCAGGGTCAAAAACGGTGTCCTCATTCCCTAAGGAATGAGACTGGGTGGGTTGGGTGGTGAAGAAAGTGTCGGGCATCAGCACATAAGGGATAACATGAAAGAATGATCCATCATCCGGCGGTTTTGCGGGCGGACGAAAGAATGACGGATCACAATGAGAAAACTCCAAGAAAGATGGGAGTGCATGGAAAGGAGGTGAAAGTGTAATAATGAAGGCATCCAAGAGAGGATCCTTATCTCTAACAATGGTTTTAGCATAAAGCTCATCTATGTCTAATATCCCGGGTTTAAAGATTTTGTCTTCACATGCGGGCTCAACGGGATACGTGATGGTGGACTCATGAGAAGAAGGGGAGTCAAGCAGTCCATCAAGAAACATCATATCCCCCTTGGGGTCATTCATAACAACATCCTCAATACCCGGTGGTATCAAGTCATCAAGAGCAAGAAATGAGTCGGCTTCCTCAATTATCGGGTCATCAACCGGAGTATCGGAAATTTCATTCAAAACCTTGTTCTCATCAATATCAAAGTAGAATCGCTCAAGAATCGGAGGATAAACATCATCAATAGTGGGATTGCCACTAATCTCTTCATCAAATCGGAAAGTCTCAAGCTCGGGAGAGAAATCACTATCTTTAACGGAGATAGGATGCGAACTTGAATTATTGTTAAGGGCTTCAATTTTGGAAATGAGAAGATAAACATTTGACAATGTTTCACGTAATGCTGGATCCTCGATCTCAATATCATCGGGCTCAATCTCTTCTTCTTCTGGCTCGGGCTCAGAAGGTAAATCGTCGACAAAATCGATGTCTCCATAAGAATCATCATCGGAATCGGAGAACATCTCAACATGATCATTTGAAATATCAAGAGAAGGCTCATCACAAACATCAACAACCCCAGACTCGGACTCTCTTGGGATTGGGATAAGAATCTCAACACTAAGATGCTCATCCCCCATTATGAGAGAGTCAACGGTTTCAACAATTTTTGAAGAAATAGAATCATTGACCTCTTCCAAAAGAACGTCACTTCTCTCAACCGGCGTGAGTGAAGGGGAAGAGTCGGAAATGAAAGGCTCAGAAATGAGAAAAAGATAAGAATCCGGAGGTGGGACAAGTGGTGTGCTCTTAGAGCTAGCAAGTTCCACCACTTCCGTTGTGGTCTCCGGTTCTTTCTGTTTAGAGATCGTTTTAAGCTCATAAGTTCGTTTTGTTTTGTTGTAACTCGACGAACTCGTAACGGTGAATCGTGAAAGATAAGGATCGATTCTAGAATTCTTCGGATTAGAGTCGAGAGTATAAACAGGAATCACCTCGGGTTCAGAAACATGTTCCATCTCCCTCACCGGAGAGGGAGTAGGAATCGAGGATTCATCAATCTTACATTTCAAAATTTTTGGTAATGCTTCAAGTTTTTCAATGTTGTTCAGAAAAGCACGACGTTCAAAGAAATCGTCCCCGTGACCCTCGGTGGGTTCTTCGGGTAGCTCCGGAATAGTGTGATCGTCTTCCATAACTTGAACGGGTTCCTCCTTAACACATTGTCGAGCTTGAATGTGGCTTAATAAAGTTTGAAGCATGCTTTCAATGTGGTTTTGACGTCGCTCAAATCTTTCTTCAAAATTGATGGGAACGGCATCGATAACCCCGGTGGGTTCTTTAAAAGGGCGACACATACAAGATTCGCGAAAAAATCCACACCCTTTGCAAAAACAATGTTCACAAAATGAATCATCTTTTAACAAATTGCTACAATTAGAGCAATAAGGTTGATAGAAATTTTGAGAATCCATGAGAATTAATCATATAGAGGGTAAAAGAGAAGAATTATCGGGTTAAGAGGATAAAAGAAGAATATTTTTGGGTTTTTAAAACAAATTTTGAAAAGGAAAATCTTTTTTGGTTTTTATAAAAGGGATATGTACAAATATCAACGATAACTTCACGAGGAAGGATCTTCAAATGCACACGATTCGAGACGGAATACGAAAACTCGCTACAAGCCCTCCCCGGCAGCGGCGCCAAAAATTGATTTTGTGTCAGAACACGTCAAGCTTAACTCACACAAGCTAGCCACTTGTGAATGACTAACCGTAAGAAACTTAAAACGGCTTAGACACTGATCAATAATAGAAGTGTGTAGTATATGGGTAACTCAAACGTGTTAGGTTTTAGCACCGAGATCGTTCCGAACGAGGGTTGAATGGAATTTCCAACTCACGTCTCGATTATCGGGATTTGAATAAGATAAGGGGATAATATGATATTATCTAAACTACGGGATAAGGAAAGCATAAGGAACTAAAATCTATAGGAAATCCTAAGAACTAAGGCAAACTACTCAAATCTACACTAAAACGTAAATACGGAAATTAAACGAAACGCGAATTAAAAGCAATAACGACTATTCTAACTCCTAAAAATAACCTAAAATTACTTTTACTCTAAAAATGATATAAGAAAACTAATTATGAATTAAAACTATTTTTTTAGGAATTTTCTTGAATTTATTAAAATTAAAAACTAATTTTTAACTTTAAAAATAAAACTAATTATCTAAAAATTATCAAGACAAAGGAGAAAATTATGGAATTACTTTTCAAAAATCTAAAATAACATAAAAGACTTTTCAAAACTATTTTTGTATTTTTCAGATTAATTTTCTATTTTCTATGAATTTAAAACTATTTAAATCTAATTTAAATTGTTGAAAATACCAAATAAAAGGAGAAAAATAAGGAAAAATATTTTTTATGCTTTTTATATTTATCTTAATCTATTAAAATTGAAAAATTATTTTTTGGAACTTTTTCTCAATTATTTGCAATAAAAGCTATTTTAAAATGATTAAAAACTGTTTTTAATTAAGAAAAATACTAAACAGTAGCTAAAAATTATGAAAAATTCAGGGAAAATCTAAAATATTATTCTAAAGCAGAGAAAAATATAAAAACTAGGGCCTAAGTGGAAGAAATCAGAGCTGCTATGTAACTGATGGGGAAAAAGCACTTGAAAATAAGTTATTAAGCACTAGAGTGAACCAACTGATTATATAAGCTAGATAACACTAAATCTACTCTAAAGCAACTTATAGCTCCTACTCCTAACACCTAATAAGCATTATACCTAAGATTAAGCTAACTGCCATCAAGAGCAAAACAGTTTTCAGGTCCTTACTTTAAGCTGATACAAAAGCTTACCCAACAAGCTAAAAGGAAAACCAAAAGTATGGTTCTCAAGACAACCTAGCATAGAGCATATATCCAAAGTATCAGACCATAAGGACTTAAGGTGAATAAGTTAAAGAGCAAACAAAAACTGACTAAGTGGGAAAGTGTAAGCTGATGCAGAAACAGATGAGCAGGTCCTATGTTTAAGCTACTGTAACTGCTAATTCAATAAGCTAAAATGAAAACTAACACTTGAAATAAGTAGACCACCTAGCTAACTGCTAATAGACCAAAAATGAGACCACATCTACTTGAAATGAACCTTGTGCATTTGCTGCAAGTCATGCAAAAACTGGATTTGTGACACAGTTGACTTTTAAAAACAGATTAAGAGTTTGACTTTGGTGAATTTTAAAAGCAAATGTAAGACTCATATAGATTAAATATGATGTAATGCAACTTTATCAAGCAAGCTTAACAAGTTTTAAACCTATTTGATTTGTTTTGAGTTAACTGATTCCAACAGTAGGCTTAACAAGAACAGTTACAAACTTGTTTTGACTATGAGCTCAAATGACAAATAAACAAAGACAGATATGACTGCAAATCACTATAACAAACTTAATGCAACTGATCTAATTCACCACATAAACCTCTAGCACAGATTCAAACTCTAAACCAAACACTACTTTAAACATCAAAATGCACATTAGCTTTGAAAACATGAGGATCTATATCTAGATCATATTCAAAAGGAACTTTAGAACATCAAACTTGACCCATTGATACACTGAAGCAGGAAAGTAACCCAAATATTGCTTTGACTCTCAAATTTTAACCCGAGTTGACTTTTATTGACTTTTACCAAAACTTGGAGTTAAAGACAACTAAAACACCATGAAGCTCATATAAGCTTAACAAAGCTTATATGAGCTTAAACAAACAGTAAAAACACAAACTTGAGAATGAATTTAACAACAATCAAAAGATTCGAATTGAAATTGAGACAAATCATAAAATCATAACATAAGATGTTTATAAAAGAAGACTGAGATTACAACTAAATTTAGCTAATAAAAACAGTAAATGACATGTAAATAAAATGGCCAAAATTCCTCTAATGCCTAAGGAATTGGACAAGAAACAATGTGAGCCAAGAGGTCCTTAAATAGCTGAGAGGAAAGCTTGGGATGCTCTGAGGATGGTCCTAGATGTCTAATCACAGCCACAAATTCATTCCTTGTCACTTCATCCAATCACAATCCTCAGTTTTCAATTGTGAGGTGTCACGGCCAATGATAAAGCTTGAAATAGCCACGTGGGCACTCCAATGACATGTCAGAGCTTCTAAAAATCTAGGATAGATGCTAAGTACTATGTGGTGTGTTTGGGTGGTGGTGAATTGGTGGTAAAAGGTGTGTTTGGGAGGAAGGAGATAACACTGTGTTTGGGGCGCGTTTGTGTTTATTATATTGTTTTTCAAACTTGTTGGTTCGTTGACCGGGTATTTGCTTGACTTGGGTTTATTTTATCGGGTTAATGGGTAAAGGTTAGATATAATGAAACCGGGTGTAGGATAAGGATAGTGGACGGGTGGTTTCATGATTGGGCCGAGAGATGGTATTGGGTTGGACTTGTTTGTGTTTAATTTATTTAGGACCAAAGGTAAAGTGTTAATATTAATACACTTAGGACCATTTATGTAACATTTGCAAGAACAAGGGTCCAAAAGTGTAAATTGGGAAAGGGTAAGGGTGAGTTGGGAAATTGGAAGAGAGGGTTTTATGAGGGGTGAAAGTGTAATTTGGGTAAAGTTAAAGGTGTAATGTGTAAATATAGATAAGTGAAGGTAAAAAGGTGAAAATGTGATATAATGACGGGTTTAACGTGAAATCTCCCAAATCATGTCCAGAACTCCGTAGTTTGATCTTTTGAGCATCAAAATCTCTGAAATAGCATCCCAGCATCGGCTTCTGCGCACTTCTCTCTCTCGTGCTCGGTTTTCTTCGGTTTTGGCTTCTTTTTGCGTGTTTTTACATATCCATACCTGCACATACAAAAACTCAAGAAACACGCAAATATTAACAATAACCGGCTCTTTCTTGGTTGTTTTGGGTCTATTTTGATAAAGAAAAGGTATGTGTTTTAGCACATACCAATCATTCTTTTATAACCAAGCTTACCAAAACCCATACCCACAACAAAATGCTTACCTAATTCTCACAACCAAACGCGTTCACATTCGCCCCAACTATGGCTCACAAACGTATATGGGTTGTTTGTTATCACAACCAAATACGAACCAAACTACGTCTCCCATTCATCAATTTTCATATGAAGAAATGTACTCCCCTCCCGTTTGTGAGGACTCTGCCGTCGAAGAAGTCCTGGTCACAAAGAATAAGACGAACCAAAGACCTCAACCGGCTTCGACGAAGAAGACGGACTGAAATGTTGATGATCCACGATCTATTGCATGGACCCTAGAAGAAGAAGCTGCATTGTGCAAATCTTGGGTTCGTATATCCGAAAATAGCGTTGCCGGTGATACGATAAAGACTGGTTTTGGGTTGAAATCTTGCAACACATGCTCAAAACTTGTCCTATAACCAACGTCGGACATATGATATGGTTAACGACAAATGGAAGATTGTGGTTCCGAAAGTTACGAATTTTTGTGGTGTGTACGACAACGTCACTCGGCGTAGTGGAGCCGGAGACGGGGATTATCTTCAACAAGCACTTGTGGAATATAAAGTTGAATATGGAATCTTGTTTACACATATTCATTTAAAAGATTGTGATAAATGGAGTTATGTGGAAGTTTCAGAATTTGTAGCACAACAAGAGGAAAATAAGAACAATAGATACAAGTCAAGCGGCTCTAGTTCATTCAACACAAGGGAGTCATAGGCAGGTAGTTTTAATTTGAATACGGAGGCCGAGGACGAGGAATATGAAGTGGAGGAAGTTTGTCCAAGATGTCCCATGGGCAGAGACCAAGCAAATAGGAAAGGGAAAGGAGTTTCCTCGACATCTGGCGTTGATGTGGAAGCGTTGACTAAGTTGATGGTCAACGAATATGCAAGTGTCAACGACCAGTACAACGTCCAAAAGGGCTAAAACCTTATAGAGTTATTGGCCATAAAAAAGATGGAGCTCGAACTAAAGGATAAAGAGTTGAGAATCCGAAAAGTTCTATTTCCCGCCTACTAATCACATGACTACAGAAGAACGCGAACGGGTTGAGTTGCAAAGGCGGGTAATCCAGGCGTGGTGGAATTTACCATTTTAGTATACGCTTTTAATTATCGATGTAACGTTTACGTTTTTAATTTCGTACGTGTATGTTTTTAACTATTTGTGTAGTTTTTATTTTATGAACAAAAGTTTTAGTTTTTAATAAATAAAAAAATGGTTAAAATGGTGAGGGTGGTGTGATTGCTAATGCTCAATGGTGTTGGAGTGAGGGTGATGTGGTGCGGTTAAGGGTGAACAAAGGTGTTTTGATGTGGCAGATAAGGGTAATCTAAGAATCAATGAGCATGCTCATTATCCTCAACATAAAAAATACAACACTGGAACATACAAAATGAAGTATACAACAGATAAAATCAAGCACCTAAATATGACTTTTTCACGAAGTAGACGGAACTTAGAAGAGACCGAGGGGGGTTGTGGCCTAAAAAAAAAAGACCACATGTACATTTATACCCTTTTATATATGGTTTTGGTCATTTTAAATACAAAAATTTCAACGTAATATATCGACCATCGTAGAATAAATAATTTTCAAACTGGCCCTTCCACCAACAATGTTCAAGTTCCGTCCTCACTACATTTCCTATAACAACAATGTATCTAAATGCATTTCCAACTAAGAACTACATTAATTAGATATAATGTTAATAGGCCTCATGATCACTTTAAGGTAAATGACACATCCTTAAAGCAAGGACAACAGTTTTCGTAAAACATTAAATTTTTCATAAGGTAAAATACATCAAAAACATATCTACCTTGAAGGGATATGCCTGGGCTGTAGCCTTGGATTACAAATGATGAAGTCATTACTCGGGAACTTATTACATGGGTTTAACTGGAAGTTGCTTGAAAATATGAAGATCGACGATATAAATATGGAAGAGTTGTATGGACTGTCTCCGCAAAGAAGGTTCCCATTAGTTGCTATAGCAGAGCCTAGATTTCCAAATCAAATGTATAAGTAAGTGTGACATTTCAGCCTTATGCCAAAAAAGCAATCCGTGTACTAGTTGTGTGTCTTAAAATTGTTTTCTTTTTGAAGTTTATCAAAATGACAGATGCATACCAACTGAAAGTGATTATGATAGTTTAAGCGAAGATCCCACACTTTTATGAAGACGTGTTACAAATATATAACGTTCGACAAGGGTGTTGAGAACTTGGACTCACACATATTAAGTTTTTTTTTTTTTTTTTTTTTTTTTTTTTTTTTTTTTTTTTTTTTTTGGGTAACATGGGTTTCCGACTCGACATTGCGAGCCGACTAATCCCACGGCGACTACCCATTTGGATAGCCCGGAGTCGGCGCATGTGAACCTCCGTGGCCACAAGGCACCTTACAAGAACATGGAGAATTGCAGCTATACAGTGAAGTATGCTATTATTATACATAACTTTGTGACTTTATTAAGTGATACAATAATGTCCTTACAGTGATACACCTTCCACAAAGGAAGAAATATAAGTAGGTAATTTTTATCAATTTTAAGTCTAAAATATCATCACATATAGTTATACATATAATCGGGCAAACGAGGTTTGGTTACAGCAACTAATGGAAACTTTTTGTGTGTACTCAAACCATACATTTCTTCCATATTAATGTCTTCTTTCTTCATGTCATCAGGCAATGTCCAGTTAAACCCATGCAACATGTTCGCCAGTAATGACCTTGTAATCTTTAATCCGAGATTATAACCAGGACACATCCTTCGACCTGACCCAAACGGCAACAACTCAAAATGCTGCCCTTTCATGTCTATATCCTTACCCAAAAACCTCTCAGGACGAAAGCATTCAGGGTCATCCCAAAGGTTTGAGTCACGGCCAATGGCCCATAAGTTTATAAAGATTGTCGTCCCTTTGGCAATATCATATCCAGCCACTTTGCAATCTTGAATAGCTACATGTGGTGCTAGTATAACGGTAACAGGGTGCAACCTCATTGTTTCTTTTATAACTGAATCTATGAATGGAAGGTTTGGATGATCATACTCATCGACCCATCTCTTTTTGCCAATTACCCTATCGAGCTCTTCTGTTGCCTTCTTGATTAGAGAGGGTTGTTTCATGAGCTCGGACATTGCCCATTCTATAACCGTTGCAGATGTATCTGTTCCTCCGACTAAAAGGTCCTGCACGATAATTAGGACACATTATGGAGGTATGGAATTTCCTTAAATAGGACATTGTTTTATTTCTCAAGTGGTTCCATTTTTCATCCATCCATTTTCGTGGCGTTTACATGTTAAAGAAGTATATATTTTAAGGGTTTGATCAACATGTCTAATTCGTATGCCTAATTAATTTGTTTATATAAACTTTTGAAATGAAGTTAGTCAACTGCAAATCAAAGAGAAACTTGTGGTTTATTCTCACCCCGAGAGAATTATTTTCTTATGTTGTGGTTTATTCTCACCCCGAGAGATAATTATTTTCTTATGGCTTTGATTGGGAGATATCAACGTTTATGGTTATTCTAAAAAGTCAATGTACCTGCGTTAGCCCCTTGACACAATCGTAATCGAGCTTAACCTTAAGGTTAGGATCATCGACTAGCTTTAGTAGCGAATCAACCATATCTTTGGCCACAAAATCATCTTTTTCGGCTTTCATTCGTGCCATATGGTCCTGAAGTACATGTTCATTAAACCTATCAAATTTCTTGAACATAGCCTTCATCCTCTTCACATACCCTTGCAAATCCATAAACTCCATCCAAGGGATCCAATCTCCAATATTCAAAACTCCATTTAACAATATCCACTCATCCAATATCTGTTGAAACTCTTGAAGAGTCACAATCTCCTTTTCATCATTTGTTTCGCTAAAGTACTTACGACCCAATAAAGTTCTATTAATCATACTTAGATTGGAGTGTGCAATTTGCTCTTTTAGCACGATTGGAACTCCCACCATCTTGTGTAAACGCGAGAGGAAAATATTCCTTTCTTCAACGCGAATGTACTCATAGGAGTCGAGTCTTTTTGAGTTAAAAAGCTCACTCAAGTAGATTTTCCTAGCTTGGCTCCAGTAAGGCCCGTATGGGGCCCAAGTAATGGCCCGGTAGTTGTATGTTGTATGCTTCCCAGCTGCAGTTGTTGGCCGGGAAGCAAAGATATGATCATGGGTCCTCAGAAATTGTCGAGCCATGTCAGGTGATGAAACAACTACAACCGGAACCGAACCAAACTTGAGGTACATGAGTTTGCCATATTTTTGGGACAATCTGTGAAGAGATATGTGAGGGAGATTGCCAATGAGGTTAAAGTTGCCAATGATAGGCCATGGTCGAGGACCCGGTGGATGGTTTTTCACATTATCATTATAGTTTAGTACTATGAAGATAACTAGAATGATAGTGGCTACAAGAAGCAAGTAATTAAGAGACTCCATTGGTGGTGGATGGTTTTTCACATTATCATTATCATTTTGAGTGTGCGTATTTATTTTTAGAGAGACAATAAGAGTCTAGAAAGTTTGCGGATTAAATTGTATTTAACTATTTAAATTAAACAATATAATAGATTTCAAACTAAGTGTGCTTTAAGATACTTTTGTTTTACAATGTGGTTGTATTGTGCAATCGTATTAATTTTTTATTTTTCCAACCTTGCCTTTTCTTTTGTGTGTAGTAACTTTTGGCAAGCACCAAGCCGACTTGGACCGGCGTCGTAGTGGCGCCACTATACCACCTCATGTCGGTACCAAGGTGCAAGTGACTAAATTGGCTTGCACCAAATGAACAATCTTTTTATTATTTTTTTATTTTTTCTTATTTTTTTTTTTAAACCAAATTTGGATATGGTGGGTCTCAAAAGTGGGGTTTTGGTTTGAATGACTATGGAGTGGGTTTTTGGGTTTTTGAGTGATAAAGAAAGTGAAAGGGAAACATGGTAATTTGGCATGACGTGACATTATTTTTTAGCTTTTGCTTGAATGACTACATCCAATGCTCTTAAAAAACGAAGATTATGAAAAGTTTTGATATTGCAGTTTGTATAAATGCAACATGTTCATCATATTGTGTTAATGGAACTTTATATAGCGGAATGCTAAAACCACGAAAGCTTTACAAAATGTTTTCCACACAATGATATGTCATATAATTAGCGGCATATCATTGTGTGAGAACTTGATTGTAAAACTTTTTTTGTTCTAGCATTCCACGTTTATAGATAATGAATATGTGTAATTTATATATAGTATGTAATTAAATCTGACTGGTTGAGTTTTTAATAAGGAAACTATTTTGGTAGGAAGTTAAACAAATATTTGAAATTTAAAACCATTAACATATTAAGATTAGACTAAAATACACGGTTGGTCCCTAAACTTATCACTGCGCTTCGCTTTAGGACAAACCTAGGCATTATCATCGCAGGAGGTTCAAAACAGGGGCTTTATATGCCAAACTCGTCCCTTGACCAATAATGCCGATGCCAACGTTTTGTTATACTCCAAAAAACCCGGTTATCATGTTACTGTTGAGGGTAGAAAAGTCATTTTACTTGATGTACTATAGCAGATGTCTTGTCCAATTTCCCGCCATTATGTAGAATATAACATAGCTGTGTACTCATTGCTCATCCCCAAACTTGTTTTGGAAGCCTACCCAGAAAACCCTAATGCAATGTCAATCATCAAATCAAATAATCTAAGTAAGAAAATAACAAACACCAACCTTGGATTTACTCTTTGGCGAAAAAGAGAATATCCTTTCTTTGATGATCATGAAATTGAGGAAAAAGCTGCAATCAGGAGATATTGTAAGTCTTTTTTGGTTATAGCCTATTACAATCATATGTTAGTACGACTGTTTAAGTTATTCCCCTTTTAGGTAACTTTAGCTTAACATTGTTTTTGTACATTTTTTATACAGCGGGTGAACCAGGATCCTTTAGCATGATGTTCCATTATGAAGGTACATTCAAATACTTTCCAGGTAGAATATATCAAGGAGGCAAGAAATGCCTTGTTGATCATGTGGAAATAAAAGAGGTATCCGTTGATGAAATGGATGCTCTCATGACCCAAATCGGTTATGAGATTGGACAAACCAATTATTTCTACTTTCTTAAGCCTGGTTGTACATTGGACGATGGGTTGTTTTCTTTGCGTGAAGCTGCTAATGTTGAGTTGTTGAAAGATGTTTTCATAGAGCATAAGCTGATAGATGTCTATGTGGAAATAGGGAAGACAAGATTAGAACTTTCTGAAATGTCCCCACAATCAATTAAGACTATGTTTTGGGAGATGGATTAAGATAGGAGAAAAGTTGCTACTGCGGTTATTCAATCTTGTTGTAGACGATTGGTGTTAGATGATCTTGATAATGAACCTGCCCTATATCCTTTTATCCAACTTACAGAAGTGCCTATGGACGTCAATGATATTGGTGAATCTAGCAATTTTCCAAACATTGAGCCTGTATTTTCCACCCTAGACACATCATTTGCTAGCCAACCTGTTCATAACAGTGAGCGTGCTTTAGTACTTATTGATGAGGACAATGCTATTAAGGAGCCTGATAATTTTGAGGTTAATTTGTTCCGAGTGACTCAGGGGAAGCACTTAGACAAAGTAGGAAGAGCACTAGTTGATGTCAATAACAGGTTTGAGGAGCCTGATAATTTTGAGGTTAATCTGTTTCAATTGACTCTGGAGAAGCACTTAGACAACGCAGGAAGAGCACTAGTTGATGTCAATAACAGGTTTGAGGAGCCTGATGTGGATGTAACTCTGTTTCAATTGACTCAGGATAGCATGGAAGAGGATCCTGTTGTTGATGTTACTCTGTTACAAGTGTGTGACACTAGTGACTTAGGCAATGCAGTTGATGATTCAATTCAAGCAAATAAAGAGAACACTTGTCAAGAGAATGATGCACAACTTGCTATGGTCCAAGTAGGTCAGAGTAATGAGTTAGGTGAAGTAGGAACAACCAGTAATATAAGTGATGACATGCAGTTGGAAAATGATTTACCTGTGATGGTTGATGATGTCTTTTGCAGTAACTATGTTTCTTTCCAACAGGCATACTTTGCAAATGGAGTCTATACCACATTCTTCTATTCTGGTCAGGAGTTTGCTACTGCAGGGGAAATCAAAAACCTAGTAAGAGAGCATTTAATAGAAACTAGGAGGGAGTTGTTTTTTCTGAAGAATGACAAAACAAGAATAAGGGTTAGATGTAAAGGTTGTGTTCCACTTTCAGGCCCAAGTGAAGGTCCTGGACTGGATATAGGCTCATCTAGAATTCCATTAAACAGAAGGGGTATAAATGCATTGCTTTCTGGCAAAAAGGACCCTTCAGAAATACTCTGCCCATGGCTATTGTTTGTCGGTAGGAAAGGTGAGACATGTATCTGGTCAGTCAGAACATATAATGAGCAACACACTTGTTTGCAATCAAGGGCAGTCAGAGCTTTTGACCTTTGCTATATCTCACAGAAAATTACAGCACATATTGAAACCAATCCACTGGTTCCTGTCAAGTCTGTGCATAATCAACTTACCAACTAATACGAGCTTCAAGTGTCCCTGTAGAAGGTTTTAAGGGCCAAAAACTTAGCAATAACAACCATCAACGGTCAATTCAAGCTACAATTTACCATGTCGAGAGATTATGTTCAAGAGTTGCAGAAGACAAACCCTAATACAACAGTTGTGATGAATGTGGAACGACCTCCAGATGAGGCTCTTCTAACCAGAGAATTCAAGAGAGTGTATGTTTGTTTAGGTGCACTGAAGGAAGGATTTAAAGCGTGTGCGAGATCGTTGTTTGGGCTGGGTGCTTTTCCAATTCGTGGTCCTTTGAATGGTCAACTGATGACAGTTGTGGGAATTGATAGCAACAATGGTATATACCCTTTAGCTTATGCTTTTGTTGAATCAGAAAACATAGGATCATGGACTTGGTTTCTTCATTGTTTATCCGATGATATAGCACTTGAGCCAATCTCAAGCATAACTTTTATTACTGACATGGAAAAGGTACTCCCTTAATCTGTTCATGAATTTAAGTCTCTCTGTTTTGAAACAGACAGTAAACATATTTGATTTTGTGCATGATATAAGTAGAGCTTTAGGAGAAGTTTTTCCAGATGCAGAACACAGATTCTATATTAGAAGCATTCATGAGAAAATGAAACTGCAATGGAAAGGTAGGGCCTAGAAAGAGCATCTGTTGAAATGTGCAACAGCCTCAACTGTTGTACAGTTTCAGAAAGCTATGGCTGATTTCAAGAAACTTAATCAACCAACCCATGATTGGTTAAGTAAGATACCACCGATACATTGGTCAAGGTCACATTTTTCATGTAAGTGATCTATCTTGTAGAAAACTAGAAGGGGGGTTGAATAGTTTACCGATTAAAAACTTTGTTTTGAAACTTATTGAAAAGATCAATTGATATTGATCTTAGATATGTTAATGAAATATGCAAGCAATATGTAAAGAGTAAATAAGGAAAGAAATGATCAAACCACAACAAGTTGTTTATAGTGGTTCGGTCTACAAGGACTCTTTTTCCTTGCCATACTACACTCCCCGAGTCTCACACTCGAGAGTTTAACTTCACTAGTCAACAAGCTCCTTTCACCGGCGGAGAAAACCTTTACACTTCGCTTACACTATTTCCGACACTAAGCTAGATGTCGAGCTCTTTCCAAGGGTATAACTACTCCCACACACAATGTATTTGGAGGACTAAAATACTAACCACTCACACTCACAAGATTATGATGGTTTAATACAACAATAAAGTATGAATCAACACTAGATCATATAACACTTAAACAAACAAGACTTCCAACTTCTCGTTTGAAGCTTGAATGTGACTTGATCTTCTTTGCTACAAAAGAGATCACTACTATGATATGAAACTGAGTTAGAAAGGTTAGAGAGAAGATATGTATGAGAGTATAATAGAAAGGGATGGAAAACTACTTGGCTTGGCATTGCTATTTATAGCCAAAATGGACAGGAGCGTCCACGGACCGCGAAACCCTTAAAAGGGTTCCGCCCGTGTACCAATTTGGTACCGCCGGGTCTGACAGCCAAGATATCAAATCTTGCCAAAGTCAACTCTATCTAAGTGAGATTGTGCAAGATATGAAGAGTAAAAATCCACACAAAATATCTAATGAAATCTTCCAATGATTTTCATGATGCATCACATGATGTCATATGTTGTATTTCTATTTTTAGAAATATGCAAGTACTTAAGTAGTGTTTGGTTTTAAGAACCTAACACATTCTAAAAACTACTATCATACATAATGATTAGAATCATATCAAGATGTTACTAATCATAAATGTAAATGCTTGAATGATGAATATATTGTTTGAAAAAGCTTGTTTTAATATCTATTAAACTTGACAAGCTTTAAGCTTTTATACAAATTAAATTTACTTTTGTCGTTAACAAAACTTAGGTAAAGATCAAAAATATAAATAACGTTTAATGACGATATTTGTATTAACAATCTTCCTCTTTTTGTTGAGGACAAAATATAAATTTTATTTTTATAAAAGATACAAAGTTTGTGTAAGAGTTATAAAAATATTAGTTTTAGAACTTGAAAAGGAAATGATAATGCAAGTGTATGATGTTTGACTTTTTCAGAAAGTCAAAGTATTCACTAGTTGATGCATGATGTTGACTTTTTCAGAAAGTCAAAGTATGCAGTTGACTTTTTAAGAAGAGTCAAGTATTACCAATGAAGTACCATGATTGACTTTTTCAGAAAGTCAATGTATGCAGTTTGACTTTTTCATAAAAGTCAAATATAACCAAGTTCTATATTTTCTCCCCCTTTTTGTCTCAACAAAAAAAAAGAGGCTATGCGGAATGTAATGAGCCCGAGCCATTATCTCCCCCTTGATCAAAGCTCCCCCTAAATTGGGTGCTTAATGAGAAGATACATGGATTGTGAAAATAAAGCTACAAAAAAAATGTTAGTAATAATGATCATTCACAAGAATTTCCAAACACTATGTAAAAGTACCAACACTATAATAAAAACACCATTCATTAGTTAAAATTTTCATGAACAAAGATCATGAAAGGAGAACACAATGATGTGTTTTAGTACAATAAAAAGAAAAAATTAAAAAAAAAATCCTAAGAAAAGAAGAACTAGAAATGCTAATCTATGACCATCCTAGTTAGATGGTGGATGAGAAAGAGCGTTGAGGCGCTCAAGGGTATGATTGAGGATGAACCTCATTTCCTCTTGGAAGTCATGGACCATAACCCGGGTCCTTTCTACGGTTTGGCCCGTTTGCTCACAAGTTGAGCAACCATGCCTAGGAGGGTAGTATGTTTGGGAAGGTTGTGGTGGTGGTATGGTAGATGTGTTGGTGGTGTTTGGAATGTTTGGGGTGGTCATGATGGAGGCAAGCAAAGCATTTTGCATTTGCATAGTCTCACTTAAGTGAGAATCCACCATGCCTTTGAATTGGTGGAGGTTGTGGAGTTCCGCTTGAATCTCCTCTCTAGTGGGATTGGCATCCCACATGCACTCCTCAATGTCCTCAAGATGAGGGGACATTGATGTTGGGAGTGGATGATCCCCATACAAAGGACCATGAATGTCTTTGTAAATGGGGTGGAAGAGAAGAGGTTTTGGCCCTAGTGGGACGTTTGGGTCAAAAGATGACCTTGGTGATTCATGAGCTATTTGCTCAATTGTGCCAAAGGATGGCAATGGTGGTGGATGATTTGGCCTAGGAGGCAAGTCATCCAAGTCCTCCAAGAAACGATTTGGTGAAGTTGGTGGAGTGGAGAATAACTCCATAGGCATGAGAGTAGGAGACCTTGGTGGTGAAGGTGGTGAGGGTGTCTTGGATGTTTAGATGGGTGCCGGAGGAGGTGAAGTTGGTGTTTTTGTAGGTGGTGGAGTGGTGATCACAATGTGTGATTGAGTAGGTGTAGCCAAGGTAAGGCTTGTATCATCTCGGATGGGAGATGAGATCGTGAGTGGAGAAGACTCGGACGAGGAGCTAAGGTTAACAAAGTAACAAGGCCTCACACTAATTCTAGCGGTTTTCTTGCAAGTTTTTGGAGAGGATTTTGTCATTTTTGACTTGGTTTTTTCTTTGCTAGATAATAGTAAGAATGAAGAAGGTGTGAGGATGATCATGGTAAAACCTCTCAATTTATAGAAGTGAAAAATTGTGGAGAAATGTGTTTGATTTGATGTTAAACCATTGAAGAGATGAGGTTCCTAATGATTTGGAAGTGGGTTGAATGCTAGTCATATCACCCAAGTCAATCCATTCAAGAGAGATGGAGTGAAGAAGAAAAGATTTGCAATAAATGTGTTCTAATGAGTGGAATTTCCTAACAATCATATCACTCACGGATTTGAAGGTACTAAAAATTTGGTTCCTTCCTTTATGCAAAAGGGCTCCTTGGGTGGATTTTTCAAAATTTTGAATTTTGGTAGGAAATAGATTTCTTATATACCTAAGTGAATTATACTAGTTCTAATAAGAGTATAAATAACTTAGGATTGACTTATAAGCAATGGATGGTAATTTGTAATCACGAAATAGTCGAAATTCAGAAAGTTACCTGAGGGATCCACGGCACCAAAAATTTACACGGACGGAACCCTTAAAAGGGTGCTGTCTGGTCCGCCTGTACATGTACGGCGGCACCAATTCTCATAACAGACGGTACCAAATCGTTGGTGCCGTCTGATCCGTGTAGTGCAGAAAAGTAGACAGAGTATGTTTTAATGTATCGTGGACTTTTCCGAAACCTGAAATTTTTCTCAAAAGGTGTTATACTAAACATTTCTAGTTAGGAAAAGTAAATAACACATGTATAAACATAGTGGAGTATAGATTTTGAGCAAGGCTTATTGATTTTCACATTATAGTGAAAATGGGTAAAATTTGATAGCATACTTGTGCTATCCCCCTGCATGAGATTGTTAGCATACAACATTGTTTCAAGTTATATTATCATCCTACATAATAAAAACAACTAAATAGTATCAAACATTAAAGATAATGTATTGTTCCAAATACTCCTTAAAGTACCCTCATTTGTCCAACTTCTTGTAAATCTTGTTCATCATCCTACCAAGGCACTTGAACATTCCCTTAGTTTGCTTGAATTCCGCTGATTCATTCTCTATCTCGGGAAGAGATGCATAATATTCATGAGGCGGAAGACGAGAGCTTGGAAGACCATCCTCGGAGCTATTTGATGATGATGATGATGATGGAGTTGGAGGTTTTGCTCTCTTTCCTTTTGTCTTAGCAACTCGTTCATCACTCAAAGGTACAAAGATGTGAGAGATGAGTTCATAGTGAAGGTGCATCCCTTTTGGGGTTGGTGGAATTGGTGCAAAGTTTCTATAGAGACGGGTGAGAAGCATCCCGTATGGAAGAGCAACCAATCCTTGAGTTGGAATATCAATCATTCTCCTAGCTATGTAGTAGGCTAAATTGAATGGTTGTCGGGTGGACAAGTTGTAGAGCATGTGACAAAGGCAAGCGTTTATGTGATCCTTATTTCCTATGGTGCTAATGACGTTGGCTCTAAGTAGCTCCTCCCATTTCTTAAATTCGGGCTTAAGTTCATTTAGCTCCATTCCATATGGATCTCGGTTTACCTCTTTTCCCTTTCGGGTAACACGGGTTGTATCACCCTTTGGGTTAAATAGGTGTTCACGGATAACATCCTTATCGGCCAAACAGGTTTGGTAGGGAAGAGTGCGGTCATTGATTGCATCAAGAACGGTGAGTGACCATTTATCCGATTAGACACAAGTCCCTCGGCTGGGAATTCCTAGCACTCGAGCAAAGTCGGCTAATGTGATGGTGTAGTCGTTTTGATTGATTCTAAACCTAAGACAAAATTCATCATCGTCTTCATCACTAAAGCCGGACACACTAGCATAGAATTCTAACACAAACCTAGGACAAATTGGTTGATCGATGTCAAGGAGACAATCGAATTGAATGGCGGCTAGTTCTTCACGAAGATTGGTATTTTCAAGGAAGGATGAGTGAATGGTTCTACCCTCATGGAAATACCTTGATTCTAGACCCTTAAATATTTCTACTTGATGCTTGGTAAGTCCTTTGGTTTTCTGGTGTTTGGGAATGTAGTTAAGGGTGTCTTTGTGATCATAGAATCTTGCGGCTACCATGGTTATTCCTAAGGACAAGAATTGATATGTTAAAAATGAGAATAAACTTTAACGTTTTGGTTCTAGTGTGTGCCTATATGAAAACAATTTGGAGTTGCGGTTATCTCGACTCATTTTATGCACAAAAATAGTTTTAGTGGGGTGTTTGGCAAATACCTTGAGATAACCCGAATGCTCCTAATTCAATGTGGCTTCATTTGAATATACCCGGGAATGCATATTAGTTATGCAATACCTTTAGTATTCAAGAGCATGCAAGTGATGAAAATTTAACGTTTCTATTTGTATTAGCAATGAAAAAATTGTTTTCCTACAAGTGAGAAGCTTTTCAAAACTTTTGACATGGGGTGTTTGGTTATTTGAATAAGGCCTTATATTCATTATCTATTAATTAGTGGGAAACATGATTTGTTTATGCAATATGATAATGTAGTACCTAATTTCAATGACTAGTTATGCATTTTGCCAATTGAATTCATATTTGGTATAAAAGCATACATAAAACCCCATGTAATGATTTGTGATAGTTTTGTGCATAAATAAGAATCCTAGACTCAGAATTAAGAGATAAAATGTAGTTAGGATACTTATAATGATGTTATCTTCAGTGATTAGTGAGTGGAAATGTGTCAATAATGAGCTTGGTTTAATGTTTACACGTTTTGGTAAAGTGGGTTTTGAGGAAGAGGATGTTTAGTATATAGCAGTTTTGCTTCTGTAGATACCACGGACCAGACGGCACCAAATATTTGGTTCCGTCTGTGTTGTCGTTTGGTGTCGTGGCTACAGTAGCAGGTACAAGACAAAAATTGTTTTGTTTTGACTATTCTAATGTTTTGGGCTATGTTTATCCTACATGTTTGGTTCCATTAACCCTAAACCAAGTCTAAGAAGATTAAAAGGTTCTCGTTTAAGAGGCTTAGTTAAGATGTCGGCAATGTTGTCTTCGGAGGATACTTTCTCGATTGAGATGTTTCCCTTTTGAACATTGTCGTGAAGAAAGTGATGACGGATTTCAATATGCTTTGTACGAGCATGTTGAACGGGATTCTTGCTGAGATCGATGGCTCCTTTGTTGTCGCAAAGTATCACAATATCGTTGAGATGAATTCCGTAATCTACGAGAGCTTGCTTCATCTAAAGAGCTTGTTGACATGCTTTTCCGGCTGAGACGTACTCGGCTTCAGTAGTTGAGATAGCTAAGGCCGTTTGTTCTTTGCAAACCATGAGGTGAGACAATGTCTAACAAAAGTGCAAATACCACTTGTACTTTTTCTATCGACATAATCACCGACATGATCCGAGTCGGCATACACTATGGTTTCTACACCCCTTCCTTTGGGATACCATAATCCTAAACACGTTGTTCCCTTAATGTATCTAAAGATCCTTTTTAAGGCTTCTAAGTGTGATGCCTTTGGGTTTTCTTGAAAGCGAGCACCTAGACAAACACTAAACATAATGTCGGGTCTAATAGCCGTAAGATAGAGTAGGCTACCAATCATTCCTCTATATTTAGTGTTATCTACGGATTCACCTTCTTTGTCCTTGGTGAGTTTGGTGTCCGAGGACATGGGTGTTTTAGTTGGTTTGGAATCTTCAAGACCAAATTTCTTAAGCATGTCTTTTATATATTTAGATTGGTTAAAAAATATGCCATCTTCTGGTTGTTTAATTTGAAGTCCTAGAAAGAAATTTAACTCACCCATCATACTCATTTCAAACTCGTCGTGCATGATTTTAGAGAAATCATCACATAGCTCTTGACAAGTTGATCCGAATATAATGTCATCAACGTATATTTGAACAATGATAATATGTGATTCCTTTTTCTTGGTAAAAAGAGTATTATCTACTAATCCCATAGAGTATTTGTTATCAATAAGAAAAGTCTTAAGTCGGTCGTACCAAGCTTTTGGTGCTTGCTTAAGACCATACAATTCCTTTTTGAGTTTGAAGACATGATGTGGTTTCTCAAAGTCGGTAAAACCGGGAGGTTGAGCAACATACACTTCCTCGTTAATAAACCCATTAAGGAAAGCACTTTTAACATCCATTTGAAATAATTTAAAGTCATAAGCACATGCATAAGCAAGTAATATTCTAATAGATTCGAGTCTAGCTACCGGAGCATAAGTTTTATCATAATCAATACCTTCTTGTTGATTATAGCCTTGTGCAACAATCCTAGCTTTGTTTCTAGATACTATACCATTTTCATCCATTTAATTTCGAAAAACCCATTTCGTTCCAATTATGGTTTGATCTTTAGGTTTTGGAACTAATTTCCAAACATCATTTCTAACAAATTGGTTTAATTCTTCTTGCATGGCAATTACCCAAGATTCATCTTTTATTACTTCATTTATGTTTTTCGGTTCTATGGTGGATACGAAATAAAAATAATTACTTTGATTTTGGGCTTGTGACCTTAAGGTTCTTTGATTAAGTTGTCCTATGACCTTTTCTAAAGGATGACTTTTAGATTCCTTGATGTTTATAATTTTCTTATTTAATGGTTCATCTTCCTTGTTATCATTAATTTGGCTTTCTATTATTTGACTTTCTATTATTTGACTTTCAACTAAGTCATCATCTACCAAAGGTGATGTCTTAGAGGGAGGTGGACTTTCGTCAAATGTTATGTTCAACGATTCCTCAACTATCATTGTTTCTTTGTTAAGGACAATATAAGCTTTGCTAGTTTGAAAATAACCCAGAAATACACCTTCATAAGACTTTGGGTCAAACTTGGTGAGATAGTCTTTAGTATTAAGAATGAAGCATTTACAACGAAAGACTCTAAAATATCCTAAAGTTGGCTTTTTACCTTTGTAAAGCTCATATGGTGTTTTGTTTAAGAAAGGACGTATTAAAACTCTATTCAAAATATATGTAGAAGTGTCAATGGCGTTGCACCAAAACTTTTGAGGAATGTTTTGCTCATTAAGCATTGTTCTACTCATTTCTTGAATTGTTCTATTTTTACGTTCTACTACTCCATTTGATTGAGGTGTTCTTGGAGCGGAAAAGTTATGTGTTATACCATTTGTATTAAAAAAGTTTCCAAATTGAATTTCGTTGGCAAATTCACGACCATGATCCGTTCGACACAATTTTAACACCTAGTAGATTTTGAATTTTCTTGCTAAGAATTTCAAATTTATCAAAAGCTTCATTTTTGGTTTTCAAAAACAACGTCCAAGTAAACCTTGAGTAATCATCTACTATGACCAAAGTGTATAAGTTGCCTCCGTAGCTTCTTATAGCGGATGGTCCAAACAAGTCCATATGTAATAATTCTAGACACTTAGATGTGGATACCATATTTTTAGATTTATGACTACTATGGGTTTGTTTACCAATTTTGCAAGCGTCGCAAAAGTGTTGGTCATATTTTAGTTTTGGTAAATTCCTAACTAGTTCTTTTGAAGATAGATTTTGTATAAGTCTCATATTAGCGTGACCTAAGCGTCTATGCCAAAGAGATGAGCTATCATCTAATGTTGTTAGACAAAGTTTGTTGTTATATGTTTTATCTATCTTCATGACGTATATGTTATTTTTCCTAACTCCTTTAGCTATGGTGATATCATCTTTTAGTATTTTACTACCATTTAGATCAAATAGTACTTTATACTTTTTATCACATAATTGGCTAATACTAAGTAGATTAAATCCTAACCTATCCACATGAGCAACATTTTCAATAGTTAGGGAGTTATGAGCGATCGTACCTTTGCCAATGATTTTGCTTTTGAGATTGCTACCAAAAGTGACATTACCTCCGTCATACTCTTGGTATGATGAGAAGAGACTTTTGTTGCCCGTCATGTGTCGTGAGCATCCACTATCTTTTATCCATTCATCAGGTTCCAATCCAACTTTTAAGCATACCTAAGAAGTAAATAACTCAAGCATTTGGTCCCCAATATCTCATGGGTCCGTTTGGGTTAAACATACCATTTATTTGATTCATGTATGAAAATGATGGGAAAGAGTTCCATGACATGTAATCTGGAGTTTGATATGGTCTAGGGAAGTTTTGATTCCAACCATTGTGTTGGTAGTTGGGTTGTACGTTGTGGTTGCTCTTAGGAAAGGGGCGTTTGGCAAAATGTGCTTTATATCGTTGTTGAGTAGTTTTTTTATCTAAATTCATTTTTAGCAAGTCCTACTCCTGATGTAACAGCTGGTTTTAGTTTAACACTATCCTTGGTTTTCTTTGTTACTTTGACAAATTCAGTACGGTCCGTATTACGAACATTCTGTCCTACTGAAGTACCCACGGCACCATTTGTTTCCACGGACGGAACCCTTATTTTGGTTCCGTCTGGTCCGTGCTGTACTGCAACAGTTTTGACAGATTGTTCGTCCTTTTCGGCCGTTTTGTTTTGACTCTTTGGAATTAATACTTCATTAAATCCTAGCCCATTCATGTCTCCTGATGTTTTATAGATTTTAACTATTTCATCGGCAAGAGCGATGTTTTTGTTAAACCTTTTGAATTTAGAATTATTTTCGATTAAAACATCTTATGTGAGCTTTAGTTTTTTTATTTCAAGATTAAGCTCTTGACATGATTTACAACCATCGTCATTTGCCTTTCCCTTTTCAAGTCGTTTTTCTTTTTCTTTTAACTCATAAACTTCATTTTCCGAAAATTCCTTTTTAGTTTTTAAAAATTTATTTTTAGTTATGATTTTTAGACTTAGCTCACACAATTGATTATATTGTTTTTGCAAAGTGTCATCATCAACAGAAGAGTAAGAAGAGTCGGAAAGTACCTCATTTGACTCATGTGCCATTAGAGCGATCTCTTCCTTGCTTGATTCTTCATCGTCTTCACTATCACTCCAAGCACCACTTACAAAAGCTCGTTGAGTTTTGCTTTTAGGTGGCTTGGGACATTCTCCTATGAGATGATTTGCATCACCACATCTAAAACACTTTCTTTCACCTTTACCCTTTTTGTCATCCCGATCTTTTCGGAATGGCTTCTTTTCTTCTCGAGGTTGTCTTACGAACTTTCCTCTTCTTCTAAAGAACTTCTTAAAATCTCTAACGGCCATGGCATATTCCTCATCTTCACTACCGGAGCAAGATTCGTCATCATCACTTGATTCCGCCTTTGCTTTTAGAGCAACGGATTTGATCTTCTCCCTTTTTCCTTTGATGATCTCCGAATCTTTCTCCATCACCATTTCGTGTACTTTGAGGTTACCGATTAGGTCGTCTAGTGACATTTTTGAGAGATCTTTTGATTCTTCAATAGCGGTCACTTTAGCTCTCCATTTGGGATGGAGTGCTCTAAGAAATTTCCTGACAAAGTTCTTACTACGAAAAGATTCATCAAGTGCTTTAAGTGATGTAATAATAGTATTAAAGCGAGCAAATCCACAATCAATGATTTCATCTTCAGGGATAACAAATTGTTCATATTGTTAAACAAGAAGATCAATTTTGTTATCCTTGACTTGTGAATTACCTTGATGTGTAATAATCAAAGATTCCCAAATATCTTTGGCGGTTTCACACATAAAAATTCTTTCATATTCTTTTCTAGGTAAAGCATTGTAAAGCATCATTTTAGCTTCATTATTTTTAGCAACTAATTTCTTTTGTTCATCAACAGAAATGTCCTTTGTTGTAGAACTAAAATCCCCTTTAACAATAATAAACCAAAGATCTGTATCTTTTGACTTTACATATGTTTCAAAACGATTTTTCCAATAGATAAATCCATTGGTTTCAAAGAGTGGTGGTCTTTGCATAGATTGCCCTTCTTTAAAGTTTTCAGAATCCATGGATCGTTTCAAGTTTATAAAATACAAATTATTTTAGAAATTCTTGAGCAACGAGGCTCTAGTACCAATTGTAGAAAACTAGAAGGGAGGTTGAATAGTTTACCGATTAAAAACTTTGTTTTGAAACTTATTGAAAAGATCAATTGATATTGATCTTAGATATGTTAATGAAATATGCAAGCAATATGTAAAGAGTAAATAAGGAAAGAAATGATCAAACCATAACAAGTTGTTTATAGTGGTTCGGTCTACAAGGACTCTTTTTCCTTGCCCTACTCCACTCCCCGAGTCTCACACTCGAGAGTTTAACTTCACTAGTCAACAAGCTCCTTTCACCGGCGGAGAAAACCTTTACACTTCGCTTACACTATTTCCGACACTAAGCTAGATGTCGAGTTATTTCCAAGGGTACAACTACTCCCACACACAATGTATTTTGAGGACTAAAATACTAACCACTCACACTCACAAGATTATGATGGTTTAATACAACAATGATGTATGAATCAACACTAGATCATACAACACTTAAACAAACAAGACTTCCAACTTCTCGTTTGAAGCTTGAATGTGACTTGATCTTCTTTGCTACAAAAGAGATCACTACTATGATATGAAACTGAGTTAGAAAGGTTAGAGAGAAGATATGTATGAGAGTATAATAGAAAGGGATAGAAAACTACTTGGCTTGGCATTGCTATTTATAGCCAAAATGGACAGGAGCGTCCACGGACCGCGAAACCCTTAAAAGGGTTCCGCCCGTGTACCAATTTGATACCGTCGGGTCTGACAGCCAAGATATCAAATCTTGTCAAAGTCAACTCTATCTAAGTGAGATTGTGCAAGATATATAGAGTACAAATCCACACAAAATATCTAATGAAATCTTCCAATGATTTTCATGATGCATCACATGATGTCATATGTTGTATTTCTATTTTTAGAAATATGCAAGTACATAAGTAGTGTTTGGTTTTAAGAACCTAACACATTCTAAAAACTACTATCATACATAATGATTAGAATCATATCAAGATGTTACTAATCATAAATGTAAATGCTTGAATGATGAATATATTGTTTGAAAAAGCTTGTTTTAATATCTATTAAACTTGACAAGCTTTAAGCTTTTATACAAATTAAATTTACTTTTTTCGTTAACAAAACTTAGGTAAAGATCAAAAGTATAAATAACGTTTAATGACGATATTTGTATTAACATATCTGTTTCAGTTAATTTGTATTTGTTAATACAGTATAAACAATTATAATTAATACATGTTTATTACTGATTATCTTTAGGGAGAGCTACTTCTGATGTGTTACTTAATAACATGTGTCAAGTGTTTCATGACAAAATAATTGAGGGTTTAAAAAAACCAATTATTACAGCCTTAGAATACATCAAGGAATACTATATGAAGAGGATAATGCATGTTCTTATGGTGATTGAGAAGAGTGATGGGCCACTAACACCAACTGCACAACACATGCTAGAGGGTATTAAGAAAGAGGGTGTTAAGTATAATGTTTTATGGAATGGGGGAACTAAGTTTCAGGTTAGTGGACCATGGGGTGACCAATGTGTAGTTAATGTTGTACACAAGTCTTGTACTTGCAGAAGATGGGAGATAACAGGTTTACCATGTAAACATGCTGTTACTACCAATTGAAATATGGCTTTAAATGGGCAACAAGTAGGAGTTGTAGAAACATGGGCTAATCCTTGTTACTATCTACTCACTTGGGAGGCAACCTTCCATCAAATGTCCAGCCTATAACTAGCAGCGAACATTGGGAAAAATCAACTGTGCCAACAACAATTGTTCCACCGAAATCCGAAACAAACCCGCCTAGCTCAAGAGGTAGAAAAAGAGTTAGGATAGCTCCTGAAAGTGAAGAGATTGTGAAGGATGGTAAGCTGTCAAGGGCTTGAAAGAGTGTTAAGTGTAGTATTTGTGGCATTGCTGGACACAACCGGAAAACATGCCTACGGTATGGTGGAGCTGAAAGTAGTCGAACTGCCAATAAGGGAAATGTCAAACAGGTGCCTACTAAAGCTGCAGCAAAAAAGACACATCCTAAAGGTAACAAAGTAGCAGCAGATAAAGAAGCTGAAGGTACAGGTGTTGTTGAAAGTCAAGTTAGTGCAGTTCAAGGAAGTGGTGTTCAATCTGAACATCAAGATCCAGCAACTGAAGATCTCATCATATATGATGCATCCCTGTCACAATCCCAGCAACATCAAGATGAAGCAATTGTCGATCCCTGTATGCATGAGAAATCCCAGTGTCAATCCCAGCAACATGATCAATCCTAGTCTGATTCTCAGCTGCATTCAAGTGATGTTCAAGCAGTTTCTGCTTCAACCCAGCCGACTAGGCAGCAGACTGCACTGGCAAGAATGATGGCCTCACCATAGGTCAATTCTGTTATGCTAATTATCTAGACAATGTTTCATCTAGTTTATTTCCTATGGACAAGTTATGTACTCTAAAAACATATGTGTGTGTGTGTCTAACTGTAGTTCTAATGCTTTGAAAAGTATGCAATTTTATGTATTTGGAATTATATCCATTTGCATTAATTATGGAACCATGTCATTGTTGTGTATTTTTATAGATTGACTAAGCTTGATGTGTGAATAATTTGCATCAAAAGTAACCAAAGCTAAACAGAACCTCATAAGAATGTTGACATTTAAAAGTCAACCATAAACAAATTGCTAACCATCTGCATACCCATAAGGCATTGAAAATAAAAAAACAAAGCAAACTGAATACTTCATAACAACGTTACTACAATTCAAGATACTGAACATTAACCATCTCGCCTCATTACATAATAACTAAAAAAGTTATCCCAATGCATAAACAATCAAGAACAACATCCAATTTAGCACCAGGTAAATCTTCCACTTACCCACCAACAAATCCAGCAACTGAAGATCTCATCATACATGATGCATCCCTGTCACAATCCCAGCAACATCAAGATGAAGCAATTGCCGATCCCAGTATGCATGAGCAATCCCAGTGTCAATCCCAGCAACATGATCAATCCTAGTCTGATTCTCAGCTGCATTCAAGTGATGTTCAAGCAGTTTCTGCTTCAACCCAGCCTGCTACACGAAAAATGACTAGGCATCAGACTGCACTGGCAAGAATGATGGCCTCACCATAGGTCAATTCTGTTATGCTAATTATCTAGACAATGTTTCATCTAGTTTATTTCCTATGGACAAGTTATGTACTCTAAAAACATGTGTGTGTGTGTGTCTAACTATAGTTCTAATGCTTTGAAAAGTATGCAATTTTATGTATTTGGAATTATATCCATTTGCATTAATTATGGAACCATGTCATTGTTGTGTATTTTTATAGATTGACTAAGCTTGATGTGTGAATAATTTGCATCAAAAGTAACAAAGCTAACAGAAATCCAATTTAGCACCAGGGTAATCTTCCACTTACCAACCAAACAAATCAGAACTGAAGATCTCATCATACATGATGCATCCCTGTCACAAATCCCAGCAACATCAAGATGAAGCAATTGCCGATCCCAGTATGCATGAGCAATCCCAGTGTCAATCCCAGCAACATGATCAATCCTAGTCTGATTCTCAGCTGCATTCAAGTGATGTTCAAGCAGTTTCTGCTTCAACCCAGCCTGCTACACGAAAAATGACTAGGCATCAGACTGCACTGGCAAGAATGATGGCCTCACCATAGGTCAATTCTGTTATGCTAATTATCTAGACAATGTTTCATCTAGTTTATTTCCTATGGACAAGTTATGTACTCTAAAAACATGTGTGTGTGTGTGTCTAACTATAGTTCTAATGCTTTGAAAAGTATGCAATTTTATGTATTTGGAATTATATCCATTTGCATTAATTATGGAACCATGTCATTGTTGTGTATTTTTATAGATTGACTAAGCTTGATGTGTGAATAATTTGCATCAAAAGTAACCAAAGCTAAACAGAACCTCATAAGAATGTTGACATTTAAAAGTCAACCATAAACAAATTGCTAACCATCTGCATACCCATAAGGCATTGAAAATAAAAAACAAAGCAAACTGAATACTTCATAACAACGTTACTACAATTCAAGATACTGAACATTAACCATCTCGCCTCATTACATAATAGCTAAAAAAGTTATCCCAATGCATAAACAATCAAGAACAACATCCAACTTAGCACCATGTAAATCTTCCTCTTATCCACCAACAAGAAGACCCCTATTCATGATTATGACAAGTCATTAAACAACCACCATTGTTACAATGTACTTTGCTTCTTGCGAAAACAAACTAACACAATAAATATTAAGACGCACTTACTTCAACAGGACAACCAAAGAATCGACGCCCTGGGTTGGCAGAGGTCCACGAAGTGCGAATAATAGCTTGCTTACCACACCAGCAACGTACCATCTTGAAACGATTATCGTTTTGTAGAAGACTGTTTTTGTAGGATAGTTTAGGGATGGATGATAAATGTCGACCAAACCGTGTTACACAGACATATACTAGCTACAAACACTGTACAACGGTTTCTATTTAGTACGCTACAGTGAAAGACGGTTTTGCCCTCACCAACATAACGTTGACAACGACATTATTGGTCAAGGGGCCAGTTTGGCATATAAAGCCCATGTTTTGGACCTCCTGCGATGATAATGCCCAGGTTTGTCCCAACGCAAAGCGCATTGACAAGTTTAGGGACCAACCGTGTATTTTAGTCTTAAGATTAAAAAAGTATTTTAGGCAAGCACATTATTTTATTTTAAATCTTTTCAAATTTTGAGAAGAAAATATTTTTTTTATAAATGATTACTCGCATATAACGACGACAGGGTACAGTAATGTTAATTAGTATGTGTGTGTATATATATATATATATATATATATATATATATATATATATATATATATATATATATATATATATATATATATATATATGTATATTATAAAAGTTAAGAATAAGTGGGAGTGAAAAAAGTTAGTTTGTAAATTGTAATTATTTATATACAAAAATTTAATAAATTGCATTTCTTTTTATGATCAGAGACATTTTAATCTAACAAAAAAACTAATTATTTTAATTTTTTATATTTTAAACATATATATTTTCTCTTTATATGCGTATTTTTATATGCGGTATTGATTAGGTTCAATAATTAATGGTAATTCTACATACGATCTTCTAGGAGTAATTAACTAACAAACGCAATTGTATCATTTTGGCTTCTTCATGGATACAAACCGACCGCGAGATGATTTAATATTATAGATTCTTTTCATATTTAACATATTAGTTTTAGAAAATTTACACGTTTGGTCTAAGTGGTTTCCAAAAAACAGGTTTAGTCTTTAAGCTGTTTAAATTATATCATACATATTTATTTTTGAAACATGTTGTCCATTTCCTATTTTTAAAAATAGGGATTATCTTATAACTATTTACAGTTTTTCTTATTACACAGATAGTCCCTATTTCCCATAATAAAGACTAAATGAGCAACATGTTTTAAAAATAGGTATGTGTAGTATAATTCAAACGACTTATGGACTAAACTTGTTATTTGGGGTAAATCATAAAGACCAAACATGCAATTTTGTCTTATTAAAAAAAAAAAAAAAAAAAAAAAAAAAAAAAGTTCCAAGATGCATGGTAACAATTTGGATAAACATGTAAACCAGTCTCCTTATATTGACAATTCGTCTTTGGTTGGTAAAAGTCTTTTTCGAAATCATTTCATATCTTTACGACTTTACATAATGATTAACTACATAAAAAAAAAAGTTGTATGGAATGGAAATGAAATACGTAGAGAAATAGAAACTTGTGAGTTTAGCTATCGTATTTTTAATCTATACTACGTATAAAAAAATTCATATCTTTAAAACTATATACGAAAACAATAAACTTTTAGTGTGATTATTTTCGTTTATAACTAATATTATTTTTATTCAGTTTAAATCGTGTTTGATTTTCAAATTTTTAAAATTATTATTTTCTATTTATAACCATAAACATTTTCTTATCATTATAACTCTATGCAACTATATAATCTTGTTGCTATGTACGGGTACTCGTCCAGTATTATTTTATTATCATCTCCCAACTTCGTATTTTCGTAATTGGTTTAGTAACAGGCTTTTAATTTGTGGGCTAACAAGAATAATTTAATATGTGGGCTGATGTGGATTATTATTTCATTCTGGGTCATTGTCTTCATCTACAAGTTACCTTATAATTTCAATTGTGGGCTAACAAGAATAATTTAATTTGAGGGCTGAAGTGGATTATTTATTTCATTCTGGGTCATTGTCTACGTCTATAAGTTACCTTAAAATTGCAATCAATATGTAGACTTAATGGTTGTATACTTGTATACTAAATTAAGTGGTTTTGAAGATATTATTATACTAGCTTTTTAATTGAGAAATATGTTTTTGTTGACCTTCTTATTATTATGAAACAAAAATTTGGGCCTACTCGTGAAAAAAAAATAAAATAAATAAAGACCTTCTTAGCTTTCTTTGTCCAAAAATATGTAGACTTCGATGGTGTTTTTTAAATTAAGTGGTTTGGAGTAATATTTAGATTAGTCACTTATTCAAAAGAAAGAAGCTTTTATTGGTCTCCCTATTAAGATGAAATAAAGGTTTGCGCCCACTCAATAAGTGAAAAAGAAACACCTGTTTTTTAGTCCTAAAATGTTGTTTAGTCACACGTTAAAAAGTGTCACTAGAAGCCAAAAATTGTCACTTAAAGCCAAAGAAGTGTCCCGTGTCACTAAAATAAAAAAATGTCTCACTAAAAAATTATGGGGCCGTTTAGTTGGAGAGAAATACTCTATTTTTTCAGAAAATTTTTCGTATGAAAAGGGAAAAACTGAAAATCCGTTTAGTTGCACTTTTTTTCAATAATTTCCAAAAACATGAAATTCTCATTTTCCAATTTCTAATAGAAAAAATAAAAATACCATTTCACCCTTCTCACTTTTTTCATTTCACAAATAATAACACCTTTTCCTTTCACCCTTCTCACTTTTTTCATTTCCCAAATATAAGTTCAACTAAACGGATTTTCAAATTTCCCAACTCTTCTCTAGAGGAGAAAAATCATTCCCTTCTCTAGGAATTTAGAAACGGAAAAACAAGAAAAATTTTCACCAACTAAACGGCCCCTATGTGTTCACCTATACGTATTTAAGTATTTTAGAAAGTAAGTAAAGGTGCGGTCCGTAAACACCTATTTAAAGTGACAAGTGTGAACCTAATGTATTCGTAGAAAATGCTAAAATAGGTTTTTAATTTATTGTTTTTTACCTACATTCAATTTATAAAAAATGTCACCAAAAGTCGGTTTTTATTTGTGTCACTAATCTCTATCAAAGATCAGATTTCAAAATTCATGCAACCCAATTCTTATTAATATATTAATATTAATCTCTTCAATGCTTTAAATACAAAATAAACAATCTTTTAGCTAACTTATTTTAACAATAAGCTAATGTTGATACAAAAGTTGAGTGTTCCTTGTTTAAACTCCGGTTCTCGTATCAATTGGATCTTGATGCTTGAGACCTGCGTACTAAGTAAACAGAAAACACCGTTAGGCTTATCCTCCGGCGTGAGAGTAAGTAATCGGTTTTAGGGTTAATAGGAGAGTTAGGGTTTTAGATCGTACCTTTAATGAGGGATAGGATCCCCTTATATACACACGAAATCCTTATTGGTTTCGTGTTCCCCAACATTCGGCGTATCCCGCCTAAGTCGGTTGGTAAACGATTATCTCCAAAGTTAGGAGGTATCCGATATCTTATTCCATAAATAACTTCGGACTTGGGCTTTCGTGAGCCCAACCCGTTATTGGATTAGCCCATTCGTAATGGGCTTGTTAGTGGCGTTCATTGGTCGGGTTCGTGACCCGAATACGGACTATACGTCATCATGTCCCCCCAGTCTAGTATGCGCAGTGACTAACTGCGGATGCTAGACTAAGAACTGTAGCATTTAAATTCCTCATAGCGTATCGGAGAAGTTTCCCGCCTTGAAGAATATACGGTGAATCTAGTCCAAATATCTTCAAACGAATACCTCGTAATTCGGGGGAAAGTAACTGCCCCCTTGTCACCTCAACATATCCTAGCCACTTATTCAGAGTTAGTGGGATCCACGTGTCGTGCATCGCGTGGATAACGAAAACTATATAACCGTTTGCCTTTCTTTTACTGTGATTATCACAGTAAAAAAAAATTTCACCATTGTTAACAAACCTTCAACTTGCAACCCAGAAAACTCTTATTATTCCAAAGGTAAACGCGCGTGCGCCATAAAAAACTAAACCATGGTTCGCGTTTTAACTGATTTCACGTCCGACATAACTGAGGACGAACTTCTAGAGTTCGCTTCTGATTATTATATTCCCCTCGCGGTGCATCCGGAAGTTCCGGATGCGAAGGCGTCAATTGCGAACTTTCCCGAAGGGAAAGTAGGGGTATACACATGTTTTTTCGAGTTCGCGAATCAACGTGTACCCATATCTTTATTCTTGAGCGATGTGTTAAACTACTACCGTCTGCATATATCCCAGCTGCACTGCATAGGTGCAGCTAAAATCACCAACTTCGAGGTTAATTGCCGCTTACTGGTGATTAACCCGACTATCCACCTGTTCCGCGCGTTTTACCTTACAACGTGGTCAAACGGGTGGGTATCATTCGCTAAGCACGCTGGGCGACTTCAGTGTTATACTGAAAAATTAGACGCGCTTAGGAATTGGAGAGAGACATTTGTCTGGGTCGATGAAGCGTGCTTCCCATGGCACTTTGACTTCTTCACCCAGGGTTCACTGCCAAAGGATGAGCGCCCCCTCCCTGGATCGTACAGTGCGGAGGATGCGGATACAATAAACACCAATCGCATCCCCATCAGTTCCTACCCCGAGGAATTTTTGGTGCACATGGGCATTAGCCGCAATTATTTTGGTAGACCTGATGAGGTTCCAATCTTCTTAGGCGCGGATGGCCAGGGTGGGTGCTCGTCCTTTCGCATTCCGTTTTGCTATATTATTGTGAGCTTTTTCCTTTCTTCTTTGTACTTGTTGTAATCTGTTTTGTTGTTTGTTTTTTGTTGCGCAGAAATGGACCTATTCGGAGTCGTGCAACTGGCGAAGCCGCGCCAAGTTAATGTAGGGACGCGCCCGCTGAGAGAGGGGGAAGAGCCCATTCTAGAGGCTACAACAGGGCGTACCCTGGAAATGGAAATGGAAGAAGCGGGGGCTAGTTCATCTGTCGCACTGGAAGCGACCCCACTGCAAAGCATGCCGAGCCCTAGAGTGCCTACCCCATTGGTGCAGCTGTCACAAGTAGGAGTGGCAGAGCACATGGAAGAAGAGGACGAGGAGGACCAAGGGTTGAAGATCAAGAGATCGCTTGGAGGTGATGGCGTGAGCTCTTCGAGAAAGAAGCGCCCCGTTGTCCTGGTTGTGGAATCGTCATCCAGTGACGTTGCGTCGCCTCCCCCTTCGGATGATACCACTGGTCCACAGTAAGTAATATCATCAAATTTTTTTGCGCATCCCCTGTTTATGTGAGAAACAATTACTAATTCCCTTTCTTGTGTGCAGGTTTGAACACTCTGCGGAGTCGCCCCCCAGGGATAGTCCTGTACGCTCTGAGTTTTCCGAGCCAAACAGCCGAAGCGCTGAGCCATTGGAGGCTGGGGATGCGCCAATGGATCAGCTTGTTGAAGAGTTGGTACTGGCGGCTGCGCATCAAGCTTCGCTGGTGGAGAAGCTAAAGGCCAAGCACTTTGGTGAAAGCAGCCAGAGCGCTCAAAAGGATCAACAAATTGCGTTGCTGGAGGCGCAGTTGGCTAGTGCCAAGGTTGAAGCAGAGGGCCTGAGCTCGTACGCCCAAAAGCTTGCTGAAGAAAAGATGGCGCTGTTGGGTCAAATAAGTCAGGAACGTGCGGCGTCATCGGGGTATAAGGCTTCGTGTCTCTGGGCGCTGAAGTATCTTGAGAAGGGCAAGGAAGAGTTGTTCTCGCAGTTGGGAAATTTTGGTGCCACTGTGAGCAATTCATTGGAAGCGCAGGAGATGAAGTTGCGCAAACTCAGCCTGGAGTATGATGAGGAGTTATATCCCCAACTCCTGTCTACTATCGCTGAGCGCAGGTGGCTCATCGACCATGGTCTGCGACTTGCTGCCCTCAGCACCTTGGAGTCACAGAAAGTAGTGGACACTTTTGGGGGAGTTGTTCAGTGCGCGTTGGCGCGGGGTAAGGCAGAAGCTGTTGAGGAGCTTCATGAGGCTGATTTGTTGAAGGTGCCTGCTGATAAGGTGCCCGGTTATAATGCGCATTCATACGATGATCTAGTGGCTGCTATGGAGAAGATGAAATTATTGGAGCTTCCTCTGATTGCTGAGTTGGAGCGCGACCAGGATTATCCCATAGGGGTCATTATGGAGGGGCTGACCTTAGCTCGGCATCGCGCTGAAAATGCGGAAGCGGCAGCTTGACTATTTTTTGAAACCTGATGAATCCCAACTTCAAGTGCCTGTGTTTGCTCGCCCCCACGATATCTTGAATCCCTTCGCCCTGGAGAAGTGTAACACCCCCGAAAATCTTAATGACAGCGGAAGACTAATTCGGGTGTTACTTGAATGGAGATCATAGTCAAAAATTATAGAAAACGACTCGAAAGAGACGTTTTATTAAAATAGTTATCATTCATCGAAAACTCATAGTTTGTTACAAAATATTGTAAATAGATCCAGTGTTTTTCCCAAAAGAAAGATCATGAGTTTGAAAGAAATGATAACTTTTATGTTTTACACCACCAGATAAGCCTTGCCATGCCCCGTTCCGCACCTTGGTCATAATCTTCACTGATTACCTGAGATAACATGCTTAAAAAGGTCAACAAAAATGTTGAGTGAAATCCATAGGTTTAAAATAAGTTGAACACAAGTATAAGATCATGATCATTGTAAACTAACAATATCATAAGAAAATATCACAGATTATTATGCACTAAGCTCATGAAACCAAGACTCAACTGCATACACCGAATTACCAGTGTACGAAAGTATGCCCCAAAAGAGGTAATAGCCAATTACCTAAAGAAATTCGATATGGTGCGCCCCGGTTATTTCTCTATAACCGAAACGGGGTTCGTTATTCCCCATAGTACTATTCACGATATCTACGTTCACTCGCGGTGACTAATGGTTCATGATCAGGGGACTTGTGGCTAACAACTTAGGCAGTACCAATAATCAAGAAGATCAAGCATTTATGAAAAACCTTGTGTTCTAGTTTAGAGCATGTATCTCCCTCGCGGGGTTTATAAAAATAAAGTAAAAGCGAGGCTATGAACTCACCTTGATGATAATGCACACGCACAAAAAGATCAAGCACAATGTAGCGGAGGTTCCAACTCGAAACCTAAAATGATGAGATGGCGAGTCTCAGTAATGAGCATTTTGGTTCGCGACCAAAATAATAGAGCATTGAATATTCTTATTCAATAGATCATTGGATTGTCCAATCCAATAGTGTGCGATCGTGATTAACGTTTTAAGTTAATTTTCATGCTACATTGCCTTAATTAGTGATCCTCACTTACGCATAAGTGAAATGTTCCCCCGTTGTGATCTTAATAGATTTGTTGAGTATTTTAACGTATTTGAATGAATTCCCCGTGTGTTTTATCGGATTTGATATATATATAATTATAATCTTATAATATATATATATATATATTTACGTAATGCTTTTAACGTTATCCGAAATAAAATGCTCATAAGATCAAAATACTTGTTTTTACGAAGTTATTATGGGTTTATAAGTTTTTCTAAACTTTTCCCGAATTTACACTTTTTACCCTCGAGTTACAAAAAGTACAAGTTTAGTCCCTATACTTTTAGAAAATGACACTTTGTACCCAAAAATATCTCATGCTTAAAGTTTCCAGATTTGACGCTTTTAGTCCCTCATAAAAACTGTTTTTGTAAAATACACTTTAAAATATTTACTTATTTAGTTATAATTTATTAGAAGTGGAGGGGTATATTCTGCCAAACTGTGATAGTTGTAAAAATAAAAGGAAGGAAAAGTGCCATAGGGTGGATTCGAACCAGTGACCTCCCGTTTAACACCATACGCTCCTAACCAACTGAGCTAGGCTCTTTTTGTGTCTTATATCCACGTTTAATACTATATAACATGAGGTTTCTGTGTTATGTTTTAAGTAAACATGCTACTGTTTTGTGTCGTGGCATGCATGGTCATTTTAAGTTGTTTCCATTTCTTTCTCAGTAGCAAAATGCATGAATAGTTAAGCTTATATCTCTTCTTCATTAACATGTTTCCCATGATCTTGGTTCTTACTTTGTTATATATATATAACGTATAAATGTGTTTTAGTTGCTAAGACACTTATTTAACATACAACATCTTTATTAACGTGTGTAAAGAAATAAAAATGCGGGATACTTACGAGGGTGAGGGGAGTGTGAGACTCGAACAAGAAGTGAGATGCCAAGAGAACTAAACCGATCTTAACCCAAGCTTTCTCCTAGCTTTAACCCTTATTCTCTAGTGCTAATCCCCAAAACTCCTTCGGTTGTTTCCTTAGTTTTCCTTCGATGCACCACAGTGGACGAATGGTGGGATAAATGTGAGTGTTTTGAGAGTGATTGTGAGTTAAATGTGTTGTGAACTTGTGACTTGCCAAGTATTTTAAGTGGTTATAAAGAAAGCCTAAGTATGGTTTTCCAAATATTTTACTCCTAGCTTTCCTAATTCTAGGACTTATTAGTCATGTGCTACAATGTATTTGGCCATGGTTTTGAAAGGTTTCTAGGCGTGGGATTGGTGGCAGCCAAGGTCATGGCATGCTCAAGGCTTTGTCACTTCAAGATTGTCTAAAAAGACATTTTATCCAAGGGGTTAAAGAGTCAAGGTGGTGGTCAAGGGTCCTTGGTGGGTTTAGAGTATTATAATAATGTGTTAGAGTAGCTAATGTGTTTTCTTGTCTCCCTTTTTGCATTCATACGCATGAACACTCAAGATTAAAGACTACATGGGGAAATAAACTTGGTCTTGACTTTTTGGTATTTTGTTTGCTTTGACTGGTTACACGAAGGGAAACACAACATATACTTGAATGTGTATTTTCTTCTAGTTTAGCTTTTCGTTTGGATGGCCCAAGGAAAACATGTATTGCGATTGGGCTTGGGTAGTGAACAAGGCCCAAAAGGATATAAGTAAGGTGTTGGGCTAGTCAAGCAAATCGACAAGGCCCAAATAAAAAAATATAGTGTGGGCTTGGCCCGGTTACAAGGCCCATTTACGTGTCGGGTTCGAGTGGTGAAAAGTCCAATGAGTTTCGAGGCCCTATACGAATTTTATATATTTTTTATTATAATTTAATTCGTAATTTTTACAAATTTTACGTATTCGATACGTGTTTTAAGGTTATCAGGATAGTGGGGAAATTTATTTAGATCACAACGGTATATTTATGAACGCTCGAGCTGCGTTGATCATGCATATGCCAAATGATATGCAAAAGTGATGTTTAGAAAATTTCATGACGAAATAGATCGTGTTTAATTCTTGATTAAAATGTTAAGTACATTGAAATTTTCCGGGAGCTTACAGTACCTACCCCTTAAGAGAACCGCGTCCCGCGGTTAAACTCGCAGAGGCTGTCATGGGTGATCTAGATGAACAGGTGGGGATACTTGGAACGCATTATATCCTCGCGCTCCCAGGTGAACTCTGCACCTCGTTTCTTATGATTCCATCGAACTTTAACGATAGGAATGCGGCTTTGCTTAAGCCTTTTAACTTCTCTGTTCATGATCTCGACTGGTTCTTCGACAAAGTTAAGTTTGTCATTGAGCTGGATGTCCTTGAGTGGTACGACTAGAGTTTCATCCGAAAGACACTTTTTAAGATTTGAGACATGGAACGTGTCATGTACTCGGCTAAGTTCTTCGGGAAGATCAAGTTTATATGCCACTGGACCAATTCTTTGAAGAATTTTGAATGGTCCGACGTATCGAGGTTTGAGCTTTCCTCGTTTTCCAAATCTGACCATCCCTTTCCAGGGTGATACTTTGAGCATTACACGGTCTCCGACTTGGAATTCCATTGGTTTTCTTCGAACATCTGCGTAGCTCTTTTGTCTATCTCGAGCTGTTTGCAATCTTTGCCGAATTTGCATTATCTTTTCAGTTGTCTCTTGGACAATTTTGGGGCCTGTAAGTTGTACTTCTCCAACTTCCGCCCAGCAAACTGGCGATCGGCATTTTCTTCCATAGAGTGCTTCAAAAGGAGCAGCTTTAATGCTGGCGTGATAACTGTTATTGTAAGAGAATTCGGCCAGAGGTAAGTGCTTATCCCATCCTTTTCCGAAATCAATCACACATGCTCTCAGCATGTCTTCCAGAGTTTGGATCGTTCTTTCACTTTGTCCATCTGTTTGAGGATGGTACGCGGTACTCATATCTAAGTTGGTACCCATGGCTTTTTGAAGTGTTTGCCAAAATCTTGAGGTGAATCGGCTATCACGATCAGATATGATAGAGATTGGTACACCGTGACGAGAAACAATCTCTTTGATGTACAGTCTAGCGAGTGTAATCATCTCTTCGTTCTCCTTGATTGGCAAGAAATGAGCGGACTTTGTAAGGCGGTCTACGATAACCCAAATGGTGTCGAAACCATTAGAAGTTTTTGGCAACTTTGTGATGAAGTCCATTGTGATTCTTTCCCATTTCCACACGGGAAGTTCTGGTTGAGTTAGCAATCCAGATGGCTTTTGATGTTCAGCTTTAACTTTCAAGCATGTCAAACATTTACTGGCGTATACAGCGATATCAGCCTTCATATTAGGCCACCAGTACAAAAGCTTTAGATCTTGATACATCTTGTTGGGACCAGGATGTATGGAATACTTCGATTTATGTGATTCATGCATGATGAGCTCTCGGATACCTCCAAAGAGTGGAATCCAGCTTCGATTTTTGAAACATAGCGTTCCGTCAGATCTCTTCATAAATCCATTCTCATTCTCCGGCATGCCATAAATCTTCTCATTCGGCCTATTTTCTTCTTTAAGGGCTTCGATCTGAGCTTCAAGAATTTTCGATGGTAGAGGTGAATTGATTACCATTCCCAATGATCTCACTCTAAGTGGCTTAGGGCGATCTTTTCTGCTCAAAGCATCGGCAACTACGTTTGCCTTTCCAGGATGGTAACGGATCTCGCAGTCATAGTCACTAAGCAATTCGAGCCAGCGACGTTGACGCATATTCAATTCCTTTTGATCTAAGATGTGTTGAAGACTTTTGTGATCAGTGTACACTATACACTTGGTTCCGTACAAATAATGTCTCCATAACTTGAGTGCAAATACCACGGCGCCAAGTTCTAGATCGTGAGTAGTATAATTCTTCTCATGAGTTTTGAGTTGTCGTGACGCATAAGCAATCACTTTGTTCCTTTGCATGAGAACAGCGCCTAAACCCATATGTGAAGCATCACAATATACTACAAAATCTTCGGCTCCTTCCGGTAGTGCCAAGATAGGTGCTTCGCAAAGCTTGTTCTTTAGGAGTTGAAAAGCTGATTCTTGATCGTCTCCCCATTCGAATTTCTTCGTTTTCTGGGTTAACTCGGTCAATGGTTTGGCTATTTTCGAGAAACCTTCGATGAATCTTCGATAATATCCAGCAAGTCCTAAGAATTGACGAATTTCAGTGGGGTTAGTGGGTACTGGCCAATTTTTAACAGATTCAATCTTCGAGGGATCCACATGGATTCCTTCACTGTCGATCACATGACCAAGAAATTGGATTGTCTCAATCCAAAAATCACACTTGGAAAACTTTGCGTACAATTTTTCATCCTTAAGTAACTTCAGGACAGTCTTCAAATGTTCCGCATGTTCTTCTTTATTACGAGAGTATATAAGAATATCGTCTATGAACACAATGACGAATTTATCCAGATATGGTTTGCAGACTCTATTCATGAGGTCCATGAATACAGCAGGTGCATTAGTTAAACCAAATGGCATTACTTGGAATTCATAATGGCCATATCGAGTTCTAAATGCGGTCTTGGGTATATCTTCTTCTCTTACCCGTAACTGATGATATCCAGATCTTAAATCAATCTTCGAGTATACACTCGAGCCTTGTAACTGATCAAACAGATCATCGATTCTTGGTAAGGGATAGCGGTTTTTGATTGTGAGCTTGTTCAATTCTCTATAATCGATACACATCCGGAATGATCCATCTTTCTTCTTAACGAATAATACCGGTGCTCCCCAGGGTGAGGAACTTGGTCTAATGAATCCTTTCTCGGATAGCTCTTCTAGTTGTTTGGATAACTCTTGCATTTCTGAGGGCGCTAAACGGTACGGTGCTCGTGCTACAGGAGTAGCTCCAGGAATAAGATCGATTTGAAATTCGACTTGTCGAGCAGGTGGAAGTCCAGGCAAATCTTCTGGAAACACCTCAGAAAATTCCTTGATTACAGGTACATCCTCTAGTCGTTTCTCTTCCGACTTCTTTTCCGTTACTTGAGCTAAGAAGGCATAACATCCTTTTTCCATGTACTTTATTGATTTCGCACAGGATATGATACTTAAGTACTTTCTACTTTGATCTCCTTGGATGACTAATGTTTCACCGTTGATCGGGATATGAACGGTTTTCTCGTTACAAACAATCCTAGCACGGTGTTTGGACAACCAATCCATGCCAATTACGACATCGAAACTTCCAAGTTTGATTGGCAAAAGATCTATGAGGAACGAATGATCTTGTAATAGAATAGGACAATTACGGATTACGGTGTTGGTTCCTATTATTTTCCCATCGGCAAGCTCTATCTCATAAGTTGTATCTAAGGCGATTGGGGATATTTCAAGTAATGGTGCAAAAGTAGTAGATACAAAACTCTTATCTGCTCCCGAATCAAACAAGATTTTTGCAGAATGATTGTTAAGAGAATACGTACCCGTCACAATGTCAGGGTTCAACGGCGCATCTCCATCTCCTAGCATGTACACTCTTGCACGCGCATTGTTTGTTTGAACGACATTTAACTTTGGGCATTGACTCTTGAAATGACCCGGTTCTCCACATCCATAGCAGTTCATGTTTGTCACAGTGTTGCCTCTTCCAGGGTTTCGGCAATGTTTACCTTGATGACCTACCTTGTTGCACTTATCGCACTTCACAGTACAAGGTCCAGAATGGTGCATCAAACATCTATTACACTGGGGATGTGGTCCTACATACCCTTTTCCAGCAGTGGGTGCAGCATAAGCCCTTGCGGCTTCTTGCCTTCGGTTTTGCCGATTGTGGTGTTGATTTCTGTTGTGGTGATATTGGTTGTTGTTGTTCCGATTGTTGTTGTCGGATCGATAGTGGTTGGAATTTGAGGTTTTCCGATCATCAAACTTTCTTTTGTTGTCACTTGAGCCTTGTGCATTTGCAAGCTTTAGTATTGGTTCCATAAGACGGTGGGATACAAGAACAACTTCTTCGACAGTTTTTGGCTTCGAAGCGATGACATCTCCTTCGATGTTTCGAGGTAAACCTCCGATCATAGCTTCCAAAAGTTTTTCATTGGTGGGAAACAGATGAGGACATAAAGCTCTCAGCTCGTGGAATCTCTTGAAGTATGTCTTGAGATCATTACCTTTAGCAGCCAAGTGGTAATACTCGTCTTCGAGTTTCTTGATCTCAGTCCTCGGGCAATACTGTTTCATTAACAGTTGTTTCAGATCTGACCATGAAATCTTACAAGCTTCTTCCATTCCAATTGGTTGAGCATGGCCTTTCCACCAAGATAACGCATCTTCTAACAAAGTTCCAGTCGCAAACTTGACTTTGCAATCATCTGTGCAGTCACTTAGCAGAAATACAGTCTCGGTTCTCTCAAACCAATGAAGTAAACCAATAGCACCTTCAGTGCCCTTGAAGAATGTCGGCTTGCAGTTCATGAACTCTTTGTAATTACACTTGCGAGTTACAGTGGACTCACTTTGATTTGTTGGAGTGTTAGTTGCATTTGAGTTTGCCATTTCAAGAAGACGTGCAGCTTCTGCGACACGATTCTCTTCAGCAATGCGAGCGGCTTCAGCCTCACGTGCTGCTTGAGCGACACGCTCAGCTTCAGCCTCTCGAGCAATTCGGGCGTTCTCAGCTTCTCTTGCAATTTCGGCTTCTCTTGCGATTTCAGCTTCACGTGCCTCTTGGGCAATTCGTTCAGCTTCAATGCGTTCAGCTTCGGTTCTAGCAGTATCAGCGACATGTTGAGCTATAGCTGCGCTAACACTTTCAGCGACCATTTTCTGAATAGCTGCGGGAGTGATGGTGGATGAGGTAGCTTTCTTCTTGACCATTTTTCTAAAATTTCCAAGAATAAATACCAAGATTAAGAAATTATCGATCGATGATAAAACTGATTTCATATTATACATATCATAATAGTCCAGATTACCACTTTAAATGAATATGATTTTTCTCAACAAATCATAATATATGTATAAGGACATAAGGATCGGTTCGTCATACATTACCGAGGAATAATATCATAACATCAGAATATAAGAAATACAACCATAGGATACATGGAATACATCATTACATAGCATTGTTCACAACCATAGGTTACATCATCATAATTCTTGTTCCAAGGTTACAAACCAAAAAGATACAAGCCTTAATGCCTCATATGGCGGCTTTATGATACATACTAAGATAAAGATGACTAGGATTTACGCATCTCCCGATGCGTCATCCTGACGACGACGAATCTCCTCAACCGTGGCTGTCAAGTCTCGGATCTGCTGCTCACGGGCTCGATCTCTAGCCTCGAGGTCTTCAATCCTCTCCTCCAGAATAGCAGTGTGAGCATGAGCGGATGCAAGTTCGTGATGCAGAACTCTCTCTCGACCTAAGGCAGTCTCTCTCAAAGTACTAGCATCTCGGATAGTAGTCTCCAATCTCCGAGTCAATTGGTTAACGGCCTCTCTCGCCTCCACAATCTGAGTACTCATCATATCAAACACAATCTCAATGGAGTAGCGACCTACCACGAGGTTTTCGACTTCTTCCTCCAAGCTCTCTATCCTAACTAGTGGAATCTCATCATAGTGTGCCATGAGTTCATTCAACTGGTCTTCGTGCCTGATAAGTCTCGTAGCCAACAGAGGAATAGTGTGGTGTACTGGTTCACCGGTAACAGGCAGAACTCGAGCTGGTGCAGTAGTCGAGCTTTCTCCAAGCTCAAACGAACTAGGTGCTCCCTCTTCTTCTCTCCAACGTCGAAGTAAAGGTATCAAGAATGACCATCGCCTAGCACCGGATTTCTTCCTTGGTCCGGTCTCATTATCCACTTGAGTAGGCATGTCAGGATCAGATGGTGATGGTGAATAGCACTTGATGCAAAGCGGTAAAATTGGCTCACTAAAAGTGTCCAAAGGAGGTGATGCTGTAGGTGGTGATGAAACAGGAACAGTAGTAGTCTGATGGTAGAACACAGTAAGTGGCAGTGGTGGTGAAGTAGCAGTAGGTGGAACAGCAGGTGAAACTGGTGATGACTGAGAGGGTGGTGACTGAGCTGATGGTGACTGAGCTGGTGGCATCACATGAGTCATAGTGATGGGTCGTACACGCTTCCTAGCGGTGCGTTTGAAGGTCTTACCATTAGGATGCAGTCTATAAGGTACTCCAAACGGCTCAGGCTCATGAGGCTTAAGAACACGGATCCTACGTCGGCGTCGACGGATAGCTTGGGCAGATGATCCAGAAGAATCTGATGAAGCAGAGTCAGTGCTTTCTGATGATTTGGATGATTCATCATCCACAGCAACATCTGAAGCAGGTAGCCATTGCTGCGACTCATAGTACTGATCTAGGGTCATGGAAGCAAAAGCATTATACTCTTGAGGATGAGCAGTCATAGCTGGAACAGTAGGAGTTCGGGCAACTTCACCTTCCTCAAAAGGTTCAGTTTCGTCCGAAACAGTAGCTGGTATGACAGGACTGGGATGAACTGGCATAGTGACAGTCGTAGAGGACATGGTATCATCCATCTCAGTGTCTGAGGACAGAACAACTGGGTGGGATGCAGACATGGTACTGTAACAACCCATAAATTAATGTAAGTAAATGCCAAATAATATAATTATTTCAGTTAGCTAAGCAAATCTCCGTGCCTAACTTAAAATGAATGCAATTTACTTATGATCTAGTGATGCATCAATCCTAATGCATAGAGCGGTCACGGAAGGGCGTAAGGCAGTGGTGTAAAATAGTCCCGTTTTAAAAGTGCGGTTATAGTCCAAATGATTTTGAAAGCTCTTTGGTTCTCTATAACCTTGGCTCTGATGCCAATCTGTAACACCCCCGAAAATCTTAATGACAGCGGAAGACTAATTCGGGTGTTACTTGAATGGAGATCATAGTCAAAAATTATAGAAAACGACTCGAAAGAGACGTTTTATTAAAATAGTTATCATTCATCGAAAACTCATAGTTTGTTACAAAATATTGTAAATAGATCCAGTGTTTTTCCCAAAAGAAAGATCATGAGTTTGAAAGAAATGATAACTTTTATGTTTTACACCACCAGATAAGCCTTGCCATGCCCCGTTCCGCACCTTGGTCATAATCTTCACTGATTACCTGAGATAACATGCTTAAAAAGGTCAACAAAAATGTTGAGTGAAATCCATAGGTTTAAAATAAGTTGAACACAAGTATAAGATCATGATCATTGTAAACTAACAATATCATAAGAAAATATCACAGATTATTATGCACTAAGCTCATGAAACCAAGACTCAACTGCATACACCGAATTACCAGTGTACGAAAGTATGCCCCAAAAGAGGTAATAGCCAATTACCTAAAGAAATTCGATATGGTGCGCCCCGGTTATTTCTCTATAACCGAAACGGGGTTCGTTATTCCCCATAGTACTATTCACGATATCTACGTTCACTCGCGGTGACTAATGGTTCATGATCAGGGGACTTGTGGCTAACAACTTAGGCAGTACCAATAATCAAGAAGATCAAGCATTTATGAAAAACCTTGTGTTCTAGTTTAGAGCATGTATCTCCCTCGCGGGGTTTATAAAAATAAAGTAAAAGCGAGGCTATGAACTCACCTTGATGATAATGCACACGCACAAAAAGATCAAGCACAATGTAGCGGAGGTTCCAACTCGAAACCTAAAATGATGAGATGGCGAGTCTCAGTAATGAGCATTTTGGTTCGCGACCAAAATAATAGAGCATTGAATATTCTTATTCAATAGATCATTGGATTGTCCAATCCAATAGTGTGCGATCGTGATTAACGTTTTAAGTTAATTTTCATGCTACATTGCCTTAATTAGTGATCCTCACTTACGCATAAGTGAAATGTTCCCCCGTTGTGATCTTAATAGATTTGTTGAGTATTTTAACGTATTTGAATGAATTCCCCGTGTGTTTTATCGGATTTGATATATATATAATTATAATCTTATAATATATATATATATATATATATATATATATATATATATTTACGTAATGCTTTTAACGTTATCCGAAATAAAATGCTCATAAGATCAAAATACTTGTTTTTACGAAGTTATTATGGGTTTATAAGTTTTTCTAAACTTTTCCCGAATTTACACTTTTTACCCTCGAGTTACAAAAAGTACAAGTTTAGTCCCTATACTTTTAGAAAATGACACTTTGTACCCAAAAATATCTCATGCTTAAAGTTTCCAGATTTGACGCTTTTAGTCCCTCATAAAAACTGTTTTTGTAAAATACACTTTAAAATATTTACTTATTTAGTTATAATTTATTAGAAGTGGAGGGGTATATTCTGCCAAACTGTGATAGTTGTAAAAATAAAAGGAAGGAAAAGTGCCATAGGGTGGATTCGAACCAGTGACCTCCCGTTTAACACCATACGCTCCTAACCAACTGAGCTAGGCTCTTTTTGTGTCTTATATCCACGTTTAATACTATATAACATGAGGTTTCTGTGTTATGTTTTAAGTAAACATGCTACTGTTTTGTGTCGTGGCATGCATGGTCATTTTAAGTTGTTTCCATTTCTTTCTCAGTAGCAAAATGCATGAATAGTTAAGCTTATATCTCTTCTTCATTAACATGTTTCCCATGATCTTGGTTCTTACTTTGTTATATATATATAACGTATAAATGTGTTTTAGTTGCTAAGACACTTATTTAACATACAACATCTTTATTAACGTGTGTAAAGAAATAAAAACGCGGGATACTTACGAGGGTGAGGGGAGTGTGAGACTCGAACAAGAAGTGAGATGCCAAGAGAACTAAACCGATCTTAACCCAAGCTTTCTCCTAGCTTTAACCCTTATTCTCTAGTGCTAATCCCCAAAACTCCTTCGGTTGTTTCCTTAGTTTTCCTTCGATGCACCACAGTGGACGAATGGTAGGATAAATGTGAGTGTTTTGAGAGTGATTGTGAGTTAAATGTGTTGTGAACTTGTGACTTGCCAAGTATTTTAAGTGGTTATAAAGAAAGCCTAAGTATGGTTTTCCAAATATTTTACTCCTAGCTTTCCTAATTCTAGGACTTATTAGTCATGTGCTACAATGTATTTGGCCATGGTTTTGAAAGGTTTCTAGGCGTGGGATTGGTGGCAGCCAAGGTCATGGCATGCTCAAGGCTTTGTCACTTCAAGATTGTCTAAAAAGACATTTTATCCAAGGGGTTAAAGAGTCAAGGTGGTGGTCAAGGGTCCTTGGTGGGTTTAGAGTATTATAATAATGTGTTAGAGTAGCTAATGTGTTTTCTTGTCTCCCTTTTTGCATTCATACGCATGAACACTCAAGATTAAAGACCACATGGGGAAATAAACTTGGTCTTGACTTTTTGGTATTTTGTTTGCTTTGACTGGTTACACGAAGGGAAACACAACATATACTTGAATGTGTATTTTCTTCTAGTTTAGCTTTTCGTTTGGATGGCCCAAGGAAAACATGTATTGCGATTGGGCTTGGGTAGTGAACAAGGCCCAAAAGGATATAAGTAAGGTGTTGGGCTAGTCAAGCAAATCGACAAGGCCCAAATAAAAAAATATAGTGTGGGCTTGGCACGGTTACAAGGCCCATTTACGTGTCGGGTTCGAGTGGTGAAAAGTCCAATGACTTTCGAGGCCCTATACGAATTTTATATATTTTTTATTATAATTTAATTCGTAATTTTTACAAATTTTACGTATTCGATACGTGTTTTAAGGTTATCAGGATAGTGGGGAAATTTATTTAGATCACAACGGTATATTTATGAACGCTCGAGCTGCGTTGATCATGCATATGCCAAATGATATGCAAAAGTGATGTTTAGAAAATTTCATGACGAAATAGATCGTGTTTAATTCTTGATTAAAACGTTAAGTACATTGAAATTTTCCGGGAGCTTACAAGAAGGAAGTGCCTTTAAAGCAAGTGTTGGAAGCGCATGCTACAAGACTTGCCAAAAAGGAAGGGATTAAAGGTAAGGCCATTTTGTGCGGTATTGGAGCAGCTCATCTCCCCAGATCTTACGGGATACCGGTTAGTGTTGCCACGGTATCTCGCCAAGACTCCGACCTATTGAAGAAGCTGAACGAGATTGGGGACGCTGCAAGCTGTGTGGGGAGTTCATCTCTTAGACGTTGTAGGAGTATGTAGATAGTAACTTGTATTGTAAATATCATTTTTGTAAGAACGCATGGTACTTAATGAAATATTACTTTTGTTGAATGTTGTTGCGACTTATAATATTTGTACTTAGTTACTTGTCTTTCCATAAAAAACGTGCGTATTGTCTAAGAAGCAAACTGTTGTATAAGCGCGATTAATCTTTGTTATTCATAATTATGTATGCATTATCATACTTATAAAACTTAAGTATTTCTAACATAGTCGTGTATGTTGTTATACGCAGCGTACTGCAAATATCATAGTAAGGAGCCAAGTGTCTTGATTCCTAATTTGTTAAACGCGCATAGTATGCATTGTTGCGCATTCATCGTGGGATGCACACCTAACTTATTCCAACGTCTTGAGAATAAGGTGTTTAACAAGGATACGTGATCCACCGTTGATGGGTTTGCAACCCTCTTACTCAACGAGTTATTTAGTAGGTTTACTCATCCTTTTACCATCGTGGGTTTATTAAGTGCATGTACGCCATGTAGGCAAAAGATAAAAAATGTTAAGACATAAGTATATGAAAATAACCAATTGAAATGTGTCACGGAGTTAGCTAGAAACCGCGACGTTTTATTAATACTTGCAAGTTTTTGTGAAAGTAAATAAATAAGACATTTGCCTAAGTAAAACGAAATGTAAATACACGGATTTTTATTTGAGCCCAATATTAAAGTGCGAGAGTGTCCGTGCGTTTGGCCGTGGCCTTTCCTAGAGATAGCATCGTTTGAGATTGCAGATATTCCTTGTGCGTGGTAGCTCACGACCATCCACGTCACACAACTTGTACGCGCCTTTTCCTAATGCTTTAATGACCTCATAGGGTCCTTCCCATTTCGGTCCAAGCTTCCCTGTATCTTCTGCCTGGGTCGCATCATTGGCGCGGTGTACGAAGTCACCTGGTCTGAATGAAACACTTCGTACTTTAGCGTCATAGTATCCCTTCATTTTTGACTTAGCTCTTGCTTCACATATAGCCGCGCGTTCGCGTCTTTCCTCCAATAGGTCCAAGTCGATACGCCGTTCATTGTCATTGGTTGCAACATTGACTTTAGCAGTGCGAATAGTTGGCATCCCAATTTCAGCTGGTATGACGGCTTCTGTCCCATAGACCAGAGAAAATGGAGTGTCTCCCATGCTAACCTTGATTGAAGTACGGTGTGACCACAGAACATGCGATAATTCCTCCACCTACCTTCCTTTATGCTTGTCCAGTCGCGCCTTCATTCCTTCACCCAGACTTCGATTTGCGCGTTCAACCAAGCCATTGGTTTGTCGGTGTTTAACCGACGCGAAGTGCTGCGTGATTTTCAAATTCTCGCACCAGTCCTTGAAGGGGTTGTCACAAAATTGTTTCCCGTTGTCCGAGATGATTTCCCCTGGTAATCCGAAGCGGCATACAATATTTTCTCAAACGAAGCGTTTCACCTGATTGCCCGTGATTGTTGCAACCGCCTTTGCTTCTATCCATTTGGTGAAGTAATCTATGGCCACTATGAGGAACTTCAATCCTCCTGCTGCAACGGGGAATGGACCTGCAATATCGATACCCCACGTGTAGAATGGCCATGGCGCCGTGATAGGTGTTAGCTCCTGTTGTGGTTGGCGTGGAACGGGTCTGTGAACCTGGCAGTCGCCGCACTTTCTTATTAAGTCTTGCGCATCATGGTGCATGGTGGGCCAATAGTATCCTGACCGTAAAGCGCGCGCCACCACGGACCGTGGTCCTGAATGCATGCTGCATGATCCGCTGTGAATTTCCCGGAGTACATAATTTGCTTGCAGGGGGCCAACACAGCGGAGCCATGGTTGCAGGAAGGAGCGTCGATATAATATACCGTCTCGAATTTCAAACCTCTGTGCTGTGCGTAGGGGTGTGCACGGTCGGAAAACCGGACCGGACCGGCCAAGACCGGACCGGACCGAAAACCGAGTTCGCCCGAAACCCTAGATCGATACCGGACCGAATGTGGTCGGTCCGGTCTCGGTCCGGACCGGTCCGGTCGGTCCTTCGGTCGGTCCGGTCCAACAAGGCCAAATTCGTCGGTTTTGGTCCGGACCGGACCGGACCGAGGTCCGATTATCCCAAAATCCGAGACCGCGGACCGGACCTAATGTGGTCAGTCCGGTCTCGGTCCGTGTCGGTCCTTCGGTCGGTCTGGTCCGTTCGGTTGATATGCTCACCCCTAGCTGTGCGCCGTATTCTTCGAGCTTCCTTCTGCTCTTGGGGCAATACGCCCTTGCTTATGAATTCCATTATTGGTGTCATCCACGTAGGACCTTCCTCCTCTATTACCGTGGATATTTCCATCTCTGATATGGACTTGCTCTTTAACGTTTCCACCAACACTTGCTTTGACAGGTGGGCAAAGCTTGTGGATGCAATCTTGCTTAGTACATCCGCCTTTCGATTTTCCCCTCTAGGAACCTGCTTGATTGTAAACCTGTCAAAACTTTGGATTAGTGACTTGGTCTTGTCGAGGTATTGGATCATGTTTTCCTCTTTAGCCACGTACTCGCCCAACACATGGTTGGCTACTAGCTTGGAATCCACATTTGCTTCCAGGTTGCTTACACCCATTCGAGCTGCAATGCATAGTCCGGCGATTAGGGCTTCATACTCTGCCTCATTGTTTGTCACTGTGAATTCAAAACGCAGTGCATATGTGAATTCTATTCCCACTGGGCTTGTTAGGATAAGGCCTGCTCCTGACCCATCCACGCATGAAGATCCGTCCGTGAACAAGATCCATGGGTCTTGTATTGCCACCTTACCTTGTGAGGGTAAGTCCTCAATATCCGGTTTTTCGATGATAAAGTCTGCTACTATCTACCCTAAAACCGCAGTACGTGGTCTGTAGGAGATGTTATGCTTACCTAGCAACACACTCCACTTCTGCAGTCGTCCCGATGTGTCGGGTTTGGAGATGATTTGCTTGATTGGTTGGTCTGTGATCACTGCTATTGGGTGCGCTTGGAAGTACCTGCGCAGCCGCTTGGCGGCGAACACTAATGCCAGGACCAACTTCTCCATTTCACTGTAATTAATATCCGTTTTCTTGAGCGCTTGCTTACAAAATACACAGGTGTTTGTACTGAATTCCTATCCGTCAGCAGTACCGCGCTGACTACTCCATGAGTCGCAGATAAGTACATAATTAATTCTTCCCCTGGTCGGGGTGCGACTAGTGTGGGTAGTGCTGCCAGGTGTTGTTTAAGCTGTGTAAAGGCTTCTTCTGCCTCTATAGTCCAGCGAAAATATCCCTTTTTTATACACTTCTTGAGTGTTTTGAAGAGTAGGAGTGATTTGTCTGCTGATTTGGACAAGAATCTATTTAGACCGGCCAGTTTTCCATTGAGAAATTGGACTTCCTTCAACGTGCGCTGTGAAGGAAGTTCGATGACAGCCTTAGTCTTTTCTGGACACGGTTTGATGCCGTCGGGCTCTATCAAATATCCAAGGAACATGCCTTCTTTAGCACCAAAAGTGCATTTCTTAGGATTTAGCTTCATGTTGATATCTCGTAGAGTCTTAAACGTTTCCTCTATGTCACGCACCAATTCCTCCTCAGTGTGGCTTTTTATGATCAGGTCGTCAACGTAAACCTCTAGGTTGCGGCCTACCTGTTTTTCAAATGCGTTGTCTACCAGTCGTTGGTAGGTGGTGCCTGCGTTCTTCAAGCCAAAGGGAATTTTAGTGTAGCAATAGAAGCCTTGGCTTGTGTGGAAGGCCATTTTTTACTCATCTTCCTTAGCCATCTGGATTTGGTGGTATCTTTTGTATGCGTCTAGGAAACATTTAAGTGGGTATCCACACAAAGACTCTATCTTCCAGTCTATCACCGGTAGCGGGTTGTAGTCTTGTGGACATGCCTTGTTGAGATCTGTGAAGTCTACGCACATCCGCCAGCTTCCGTCACTTTTCTTGACCATTACTGGGTTGGAAAGCCAGTCGTGGTAATAGACTTCTCGCATTATACCTGCCTCCACCAGTTTGTGTACTTTCGTCAGAATTGCTTGCGCGTGTTCTGGAGCTTGGCCGTGCTTCTTCTGGCGTACTGGTGTGTATCCTTGTCGGATTCTTAGCTTGTGCTCTGTGATCGAGCATGGTACACCGGTCATGTGCTTTGGTTCCCATGCAAAGATATCCAGATTCTTTTGCAAGAGTGCGCACAAGGCTGCCCTGCCTTTATCAGACAGCGATCCCCCAATTGATACTTCTTGATCTGGGTACTCAGGATGAATTGCAATCCTCAGGTTTGGCATTTTAGGTGCGCATTGCTCTGAACTGTCTGCCGTCTCACATGTAATCGTGTTACATTCGCTAGGTGGTACAGTGGCATTGTAGAGAGTGACAATACCTCCTTCCACCAGGAATTTGAGCATCCCTTGTCCTGTAGATGGTACTGCGCGTATGGCTGATATCCCTGGTCTTCCGATAATGCCGTTGTACGGCGAAGGGGATTTGATCACCATAAAATTTATCCAGGCTGTCGCGGAGTGTTCCTTATTGCCAATGCTGACTAGTAAGCGTATTTGTCCCATAGGCCATATCTTTTCTCCTGTAAAACCAGTCAACACTGTCCTCGCCGGGCTTAACTGACTGCATATCTCAGGTCGTAGTCGCTTGAAACAATGTTCGTACATTATGTCTGCGGATGCTCCTCCATCAACATACATGCGGTGGATATCGTGACCCCCTGCATTAATTTCAATGGTAGGCGGCTCTACCACTGCGTTGTCCGCAGTCAAGGTGGGGAAAGAGATTTCACTTCCACGGGAAAACTTCTGGCTGATCTTCTGCCTAGTTACTCGTTGCCATGATTGTATCATATAGATGGTGTCTGCCTTATCTTTGGGTGCCTCTTTCTTGTTCCCAGTCTTCTGCCTATCTTTTCCCTCCTTGATGTTCTTGACTTGGTGGTCTAGTCTGCCTTCTTTCACTAGTTTATCAATGAGTTGGCATAGTTGGACACATTCATTGGTGGTGTGGCCCTTCTGTCCATGATAGTCGCAATATCCATTCCCCACGCGCCGATCCTCTGGAGTACGCATTGGTGGGGGTCTTGGGAAGTTCGCGCCTTCCGTCGCGAATATTTCCTTTGGAGTCTTGGATAGCGGAGTGTATCTGTCATTATCCCGTCCGCTCCCCTGACCACGGTAGTTCTTGTTACAGTTGCTACTCTGGTCAGTGGGTTGTCTCCGAGGTTGTTCCTGTGACCGATAGTTTGAGTAGCCTTTCTTGCTATCCGCCGCGGCGACTTCTCCTTGGATAAAGGACCTTGTTCATTTCATAAGTTCATCAAAGGTTTGGGGGATTTTGTCGTTCAACCTTTTGATGAGTTCTGGGTTATTGATCCCATTCATGAACCATGAGATCTTCAGCACTTCGGGGCATGCCTTAACCTGTATGCACTCATCTTTGAAGCGCTCCACATAAGCGCTTGTAGATTCCCCCTGGCGCTGTTTCACCCTGGCGAGTTCGACAGGGTTTTTAGCGCACTTTTTTCTTTGAGTGAATTTCAGGCGAAACGCCTTCCGCAACTCTTCAAAGCCATCAATGCTTCTGCGTGGAAGCTTACTGAACCAGTTTCGCGCGTTTCCTACTAGTGTGGAATTGAACATGTGGCACCACACAGGTTGTGGCCAGTTTTTGATGGTAGCGGCTGATTCAAAAATTTTTAGTTGATTGTCAGGATCACCTGCTCCATCATAGGTTTTCACATTGACGGGCATGCGCCTCCTTTTATTTTCTGAGAAATCACTGATGCGACGAGTGAACGCATCTATTTTTTGGCGAGGCCACGGAAGGGATATGTCTTCATCCTCTTGGTCGCGATACTTCTCCAGTGTCCGGTTTCGCTATCCTCGTTGTCCGAGGAGTTACCAGAGGACGAGTTTTCCCTCTTTCGGCGCTTGCGCCGACTGTCCTCAGAGTTTCTGCTTGAAGGACTTTCACTTGGAGAGCATCGTCGTCCCAGTCTGTCCTGGACCCTGCGGCCACCAAGCCTAGCGTGGACATTGGTACGCCTTCCATCTTCCTCGTATTCCCCAAGGTACTGCGTGTCTGCTGCTTTATCATTCTCAACCCTTCTCCCAATCCTGGTAAATACTGGGGGTTGTCGGTTATCTCTTCCGCGCTTTTCCTTCTAATGACGCGGTGGAGACATTTCATATTCCGGACCGAAATCGAGTCGGGCGTGCAGACTTTGACCTGACCTCTTTTTCGCTTCCTCTTGCATGAGAGCAGCCAAGGTTTCGTAGTTTTGAGACACGAAATCACTTGGCGCTAGTTCTGGCGCAACCCCTTCTAGAGCAAGGGTGTCTGTTTCTACCACTAGACCCTTGTTTCGGTCAGGTGCGTCTGGTGCTTTTGTGAGGTCCGTTTCTAGCACCGATTGGAGTGGAGTGGTAAAAGGAGTGCGCAGTGGACCTTCTGCGCCAGTGGTGGTTGGGGTGGCCTGGGTTGTCCCCGAGTGTGGTTCCCCCGTTGGGAAGACCAGATCTGGGCCTGATCCTTGGTTTCTAGTAGCTCTGGTTGTCCCAAAGGTTTGTTTAGAAATTGACCCACTTTGCTGCTTCTTCCCATGTATGTCACCATGCGATCGCTGGTTTTGATTTCCTTGCTTTGTCATTCTAGTTCTTAGTTCTTAGTGATGGTCCCACGGATGGCGCCACTTGTTGATACAAAAGTTGGGCGTTCCTTGTTTGAACTCCGGTTCTCGTACCAATTAGATCTTGATGCTTGAGACCTGCGTACTAAGTAAACAGAAAACACCGTTAGGCTTATCGTGGGATTGTCTCCCACGATTATCCTCCGGCGTGAGAGTAAGTAATCGGTTTTAGGATTAATAGGAGAGTTAAGGTTTTAGATCGTACCTTTAATGAGGGATGGGATCCCCTTATATACACACGAAATCCTTATTGGTTTCGTGTTCCCCAACCTTCGGCGTATCCCGCCTAAGTCGGTTGGTAAACGATTATCTCCAAAGTTAGGAGGTATCCGATATCTTATTCCATAAATAACTTCGGACTTGGGCTTTCGTGAGCCCAAACCGTTATTGGATTAGTCCATTCGTAATGGGCTTGTTAGTGGCGTTCATTGGTCGGGTTCATGACCCGAATACGGACTATACATCATCAGCTAATATGCATGATTCATAAAGATTCACATCTATAAGATAGCTTATCGTTGACTGGTACATGTATTCAATGTCTTGAGGGTAGAGGTTGTGGTAATAGCTTCAGTAAAAACATAATCAAATCCATTGTCTCTTCTTACTGTGAAGTTGATGAGGCCGTCAGTTCTGAAACGTACTAAGTAGACATAGATGTAGTGTACAGTTCGGCTACTTGTGTATACTTCATGACGAGATACATCATTCCCTGTGTCTGTTTATGAAGAATCTTTGAGCCGCTTCATACATTCCGGTTATACCCACATAAGCTTCAAGCGTGTATCCATCTTGGCTAAACTCAGTGTATACGAACTTCTTATGATGAATACCTTCCTCAAAAACCTTTCATCACATCTATCTAACATTGGACTTCTAGAGATTGATGGACGATACTTATCATAACTAGATATAAGGTAGTGTAAATCGTAGTTTTCATACGATGTTGGTTCTGGAAATTTGAGTAGAGGGTGCGTTAGTAATGGGTCGTTTGCTGTGATGGTTTTCTTGACTAGTTCGTTCTCGTGAACATTTCTGATTCTTGCATCCATCAATATCTTCGCATATTCATCGTCACTTACGTAACTCGAAGACCCCTCAGAGGTATGAAAATGTGAAGCTGATACTCCCTCAGGCTTTTCAATCGTTAGTTTGTCAGTTTGTTCATCCTTATCTCATGACTTACACATTTCTGCATCTTTACGTTTATTCCCCATCTATGAATTAGCCATAATCACTTCTTCTTCAATTCTCTTACCACTAGACTCGGCTGTAGCAGTTTTGATCTGATCTTCTGATGCATCAGTAGGTTTGGATCCTGAAGCATGCTTGCTTTGGTGTAGGGTTTGATGACTTTTCTCTTGATGTTATGGAAGAAGTATTTTTGATTTTCTTGGATCTCTTAGGACATCTCTACACCTCAGGATCATCCTGTTCTGGATCATCCTGACGGCGTTTTCGAGACTGACCTTTGTAGGTTTGTTCCAATGAAAAGACTCTATATTAAGCTGTGTAATGACTTCAACAAGTTTGGAGTTTGTTTGTGTCATTGGTGCTTCATGCTGGTTAATTCATTATGAAGTATTGAGTCTGATCGTGATTTAGATGGTTCTATTAGGGAATGGAAGGTTTTCCATGAATCTGTTCATCATCATTGCTCTTAGTTGATTATATGATAACTCTTCATCCTCTAAGATTTCAAGTGCTGCATGTTTTCTATGACGTTCTTCAGCTTGAAATCACTCATTAAAGTCCCTTGACAACCCTTCCACTGTTTTCTTCAGATAACCTTCAGTTACAAACTTTGGAGGTTGATCTGTTGATTTCTTAGATGCAGTTGGTGGTGTAAATGATGTTGGTATTTGTTTATTTTCATTATTTTGTGTTGCCTTTGGTTGGATGGGTGTTGTTGTAACTGTTGTTGTTGTTGATGGTAGTGGTGGAACATCCTGGGTAATCGGTAATGAGTCAGACTCACAGAGAGGTTCGATGGAAAACTAGTTGCTATGTCAACTCATGACACAGGATTAGTTTGATTTGTTTACATTTTTCTTTTAGCATGTAATCCTCGTGAAGATCCCGCTTAAGAATCCACTACACTTGGTCTGAAGCCCATGCTTAGGCTTGGAGATGAACCTAGATTAAGGAGATTTTTATTCTCAGATATCTTAGTGATACTACTAGTGTCGGATTTTAACCTATCCTCCTTGCTAGTCTCCATCCTAATGGTTGTTCCTCCACCATCCTTACCATCACCATCATTCTGGTCGGCATCATTGTAATGATCTAACTCAGTCTTCTTTGAATCATCCTTATCCCGATTCTTAGCTTCCTTGCCCTCCTGTACATCCTTATTCTACCTACTGGCTTCTAGTTCCGTGTCGGCTCTTATCTTTTCAAACATTTCTACACTCTTGTTAAGCTCTTCATCTGAATCAACTTCCTTATCATCCCCCAAATCCACTTCCTCAACAAGCTTGTGGATTCACTTCAACTTCTGACCACCTTTATCATCTTATTTTTTCTTTCTACCCTCATGAGTTCCTAGTTTGGTGTTAGTTTCTAAGTTCCTATGAGCTTCAGGGGCAGGTCTGCTCGGTTTTGAGCTTTCCATATAAGTGTTGACTAGTCCTATGTATTCCTTGTAAGCCTTTGACTCCTTATCTGCAAGATTTAGCAATTCCTGTAGGATAGCCGTCATTGGCTTCTTTGTTGCATCCGTAAGAGGTTGCAAGTTCTTCAAAATGTTATCTTTAACCCTTCTTGTAACAGGTCTTGTTGATAGTTTGTTAGATTTCATCATGATTTAAATTAATAGCTTGATGAATATAACAAAAGGAATGTTTGTGTTAGAATCAAATTAATCAAGAAATCATAAGTCTTGAAAGCCAAAGGGCCGAACATGTAAATTAGATAGTTTATAACCGAATAGCGGTTAAAAGAAGTTATAGTTAGTTAAATAACCGTTTTATGGTTATGGTAGTTATTATGGTAGTTATTATAATCGGTTACACCGATTCATGAACAGTCACAATGGTTGACTCGCAACCATTCGTTTAGTATATATATGTATGTACATGTACAGATTATAGGGTGGATAATAATAATATTGTGTGTTTATCGTAAAACAATCCCACCCTCTGTTTTAAACGAATCGCTGATGTGCATACCCATACATATTCATTGATGATTGATCCAAGATCCGTTAGACCTCAACATGGTATCAGAGCATGATGGTTAATGTGGATCGATCATTGCAAGTCTAGGAAGTTTATCGCCTATGAAGAACAAGAAAAACCCGAAAAACAGAGCATGAATAAGAATTATGGAGACCACTCAGTTTTGGGCAGAAACATGAAGAAAGTTGCAATATGACACGACCAGAAAAGGAGTACATAGGATGTGGACGGGGTCTACATAGGAATGATGAAATTTGCTATGAAGGAACACAAAGATCCAAGAAGGAAAGGCCAAAAGATGAAGAAGTGGTTAGCAGTAGGACTGCGCGTAAAGGAAGTCCAACAGGCTTTTGAAAGGCATAAGTGTTGAAATAGAGAAATAAACTTGAAGAAGATATGTACAAGGAGGATGATCAAGAAGATTATCCATGGAACGGTAAAAGGCAACTAAACATGAAAGAAAAGACAAGTAACAAGGCGATCAAATATAGAAGAAGCAAAGAAGGAACGAGACTGCAATTGGGATGAACAAGAACAGAGTAAAGATTATGATGTCTTGATTAGGGGAGTGAATGTTAGAATCAAATTAATCAAGAAATCATAAGTCTTGAAAGCCAAAGGGCTGAACATGTAAATTAGATAGCTTATAACCGAATAGCGGTTAAAAGAAGTTATAGTTAGTTAAATAACCGTTTTATGGTTATGGTAGTTATTATAATCGATTACACCGATTCATGAACAGTCACAATGGTTGACTCGCAACCATTCGTTTAGTATATATATGTATGTACATGTACAGATTATAGGGTGGATAATAATAATATTGTGTGTTTATCTTAAAACAATCCCACCCTCTGTTGTAAACGAATCGCTGCACAATCTGATGTGCATACCCATACATATTCATCCATGATTGATCCAAGATCCGTAGGACCTCAACAGTTTGAACCCTTCTTCTTCATTGCCATATTTGGTTTGTTATGTGTCATTTCAACTAGTTCTACCAGATGATGGAATCATAGTCAAAATGGCATCCATTTACGACACCGTCTAATATCTGATAAACCGTAGATCTGCCATAATCAATTCCAGCTTCTTTCCTAGTCAGGCAACGATTAAGAATAGAGAAGAGTGTAGCCCATCTCCCTGGTAGATACTCTATTTTGAAATCAGATGTGAGGCGGATGTTCTTTACCTATGTGTCAAAACCAAGATCTTTAAAGAATTCTACCAGCTATTCTGAACCAGAAAATACTTCAAATCCATAAAGACCATTAGCATTGGCAGCTGGTAAGTGCAGTACAATGTGAAGTAACTCAGAAGTAAGTGCAGTGGTGTACCTGTACATTGTCACTTCAAGGATTGGTGATTTGGTTTCATCTACCACATGGATAGTATTCCAATATCAATTCCAGCTTCTTTCCCAGTCAGGAAACGATTAAGAATAGAGAAGAGCGTAGCCCATCTCCTTGTTAGATACTTTCTTTTCAGATGTGAGGCGGATGTTCTTTACCTTTGTGTCAAAACCAAGATCTTTGAAGAATTCTACAAGCTATTTTGAACCAAACAATACTTCAAATCCATCAATACCATTAACATTGGCAGCTGGTAAGTGCAGCACAGTCCGAAGTGACTCAGAAGTAAGTGTAGTGGTGTGCTTGTACGCTGTGACTTCAAGGATTGGTGGTTTGGTTTCATCTATCACATGGATAGTGTTCCAAAATTGTTGAATATAAATTTCAAGGATATCAGTTGTTGTTCTGCATAGTGCAGGAAATATGGGATGTTTTTTTTTTTTTTTTTTTTTTTTTTTTTTTTTTTTTTAGAATCTCAGCTATGATCTGGTGATCACATTTGAAATGTTCCGGGGAAAATAGAAAGTTGATGTTCCCATATTGAATGTGTTGGGTAGCAAGAAGGATTTCTTCATTTATGAGTTGTGGTTATTGTCCCTTAACTTGTTCTTGTTGTTGAGCCATTTGTGAGATCTGATTCTGAAATGATATGAAAGATGTTATGTATATGGATAAATTTAAATTTATTTCACTCTATCTGTTTTTGTATGCTCTAAAATTTCTTTTTCGAGCATATTTCTTTTCTTTTCTTATGCTTTCTTGCTTTTAAAGCATTAACGCATGCCCTCTTTCTTTAACATGTGATTTAATTCCATCTTTCTGTTTTTTGTTTTTCCTCACAAAAAGTTTGTTTGATTGATACTCTTTCGAAATTTTTTAAGGTAAATATTGAATGTTGTTTTTATATGTGCTTATGCAGAAAAATTTACATTCATCTTACCATCATTGAAAGTATTGAGAAAATGTATCGTCGATTTGAATCAAACTTAAGTAATATAGTGTATACTAGACAACTTATTACGAAAACATTTACAATGATCATTTAATTGCAGGAGCTGGAGATGTTCCCGAAGATGACAAAACTTTAAGCTCTTTATTACGTTGCTTGGCTAAAGGGATTCATTATAAGCTCTTAGGTGATAACTAACCTTAATAACCAACTTGAAGATGAGAAACTCTTAGTTAACTAAAAAACAAGTTGTCTCAAAAGAGCTTTTAATAGCGTAAGAGCGAGATCTCCCTAAACATGTTAAAACTTTGAATACTCTATTATGCTGCTTGGCTATAGGGATCCATTATCATTCTTTAGGTGACAACTAACCCTAATAACCAACTTGAAGATGTGATACTCTTAGTTAAGACAGTGTTAAATTATCTCAAAACCATTTTTAACACGTGTAAAATTGATTAAAATACGCACTGCATTGACAACCGAGACTGTTTAAATTTGAATTCATCAATTCATCACATTCTAAATGACATATTAAGTGTCATTCACAGTGTGTATTTATTAAAAGGTACAATCATAGAAAAGTCTAATTAATTTACTTAAACATATGCATCGCGAACTACTACTTAAAGGCAATATCGGGAAACAATCCTTGTTAATTAGGGTGAAGTCTAAAGATACGCAACAAACTTTCTCAAAAATAACGAAATACGTAACCAACTAAATCTAATACTTGTATCACTAAAATACTTTTAAATTTTAATCATTATACTCAATATTGACCGGATGGTGACCTGTTTGACCGGTTAATACTTAGAAAACATACATTATTGGTCCATGTGGTTTGCGTTGACTTTCACTAGTCGTCCTTTGACTTTTTTTTTCAATTATTAAAGTTACAGTAATGGTCCTTGTGGTTTGTGTTGACTTTCACCTTTAGTCCCTTAACCTTTTTTCTTTTTACTTTTTCGTCCGTGTTTACCCGTTTTCGTCCGTTTTTAAACTTTTTTTTTTATTTTATTTTATAATTATTTTTTTTTTCGTTTTTACACGTTTCATCTGTTTTTACATATTTTCATTTTTTATACGTTCTCATCCGTTTTTACAAGTTTTGACCGTTTATACATGTTTTCGTCCGTTTTTATATGTTTTGTCCGTTCTTATACGTTTTCATCCGTTTTTGCACGTTTTCGTTTGTTTTTACATGTTTTGTCCGTTTTTACACGTTTTCGTCCGTTTTTGCACGTTTTTGTCCGTTTTTGCATAATTTCATCTGTTTTTGCACGTGTTTGTCTATTTTACACGTTTTTGGTCCGTTTATACACGATTTCATCTATTTGTACACGTTTTCGTTTGTTTTTACATGTTTTGTCCATTTTTAACACGTGTAAAATTCATTTGTGCATGTTTGTGTCCGTTTTTACATGTTCCGTCCTTTTTTACCCGTTTTCATCAATTTTTACACATTTTCGTTTGTTTTTGCATGTTTTCATCCGTTTTACATGTTTTTCGGCCGTTTTACATGTTTTCGGCAGTTTTTACACATTTTCGTCTATGATTACACGTTTTCGTCCATTTTTACACGTTCTCGGCCGGTTTTATACAATATTTTTGGCCGTTTTACACATTTTCGGCCATTTTTACATGGACAAAAAAGTGTAAAATGGCCAAAAAAACATGTAAAATTGGTCGAAAACGTGTAAAACGGCCGACAAACGTGCATACGCGTACAAAAACATGTAAAACAAACAAATACATGCAAAAATAGACGAAAACGTGTAAAAAAGAATGAAAACGTGTAAAAAACGGCCGAGAACATGTAAGAACGGACGAAGCATTCAAAAACAGATGAAAACGTGAAAAAACGGACGAAAACGTGCAAAAACATATGAAAGCGTGTAAAAACGAACGAAAATCTATAAAAACAGACGAAAGCATGTAAAAACGGTCAAAAACTTGTAAAAACGGACGAAAACTTTTATAAACAAACGAAAACGTGTAAAAACGAACAAAAATGTGTAAAATGGATGAAAACGTGTAAAAATGGACGAAAATGTGTAAACACGGACGAAAAAGCAAAAAATAAGTCAAGAGACTAAAGGTGAAAGTCAACACAAACCCCAAGGATCATTACTGTAACTTTTATAACTGAAAAAAGTCAAAGGACGATTGGTGAAAGTCAACGCAAACCACAAGGACCAATAATATAAGTTTTCTAAGGTGTTAATCGGTCAAACAGGCCACCATCCGGTCAATATTGTGTATATTGATCAAAATTTAAAAGTATTTTAGCGATACAAGTAATATATTTAGTTAGTTACGTAATTCGTTCTTTATGAGAAAGTTTGTTGCGTATCGTTAGACTTCACCCGTTTAATTATAAATAAACTATTCATATGCATCTCGTATTCACAAATTAATATATTTCTTTTTAAAATGTTTTAATATTTCTCATAAAAGAAATGATTTGGAATTTGAGAAATACACTTGTGATTTTAAAAATGTACTCACAACAATAAACTTTAAGTTTTGAAAATACATTTGATAAAACTTCAAGTTTTTTTAATAAAGTATAACTTTTATAAAAACATTTTTTTTAAATGACTTACTCTCGTATCAATATTTTAAATTATATTGAGAAAGTTTCGCGTAAGTAATTAAAACAATTAAATATTAAATTACTTTTGAAAAGTCTCACAAGAATTTGTAATTTTTTGGCTGAGTAACGTTTAAAAAATGGTGGGCAAAAAAGTCTCGCAAAGATTGTGTATCGCAACAAAGTCAACTATCGCAAACAAATGGTCAAAATTTGTCTCGCAAAGAAAGTTGTGAGACCAGGAAGTTTTAAAAGTTTCGCAACTTAAAAAGACTCTAGGAAAAGTTTCGCAAATCGACTATCGCAACATTTTGTTCGTAACTTGGTATTGCAACAAATGTTTCGCAGATAGGTTTCGCAACTTTTAAAACCTTAGTAAAAGCTATTTGGCTCTAACCCTAGGTCTCGCAAACCGCCATTGAAGGTTTCACAAGCTTTGAATGTTCAAAAAACGCACATTTTGATCCATTTAAACCCAAATCTAACTGTTAAAAACCCACTTTTCTTTCAAATGAGTGAAGTAAAAGAACATATTAAAGATATTTAGGTGCTTATTTTTGAACGAGAAACACTAGAATAAAGAAGCCCAAATAATGCGAGGGTTTGAGTTGAGAGAGTTTATGAGTTTGAGAGAGGAATAGTGTATGTGTGTTTTGGTTTGCAAGACTGGATAGAGTTATTAACTCTTTTTGGTTTTGACCCTTTGACCCGGTTCGCAAACAAATGAACTAGTGGAGGGTTCAAAGATTAATTTTTGACATTTTAACAAAAGCTTCCCGTTAACTTATGCTCTTTTTTCACACATAGTCCTTTTTGTTAACTTTTTATTTAAAGAAAATTTTTGAAAACAGTTTTTGATCTTTTTACTGATCTTTTGTGTTATATCAAAATGTTTTAATAAAAAGTATCACCCCCTCGAAGTGATGATATTTTCTCAACTTTTTAACAACATTTTTATTTTTCATTTTATTCAAAAATATTTAATAATTTTTATTTGATTTCAAAAAACAATCTTTTTAAATTTACTCCCCTAAAAAATAGTTTATGTTTTAAACTATTTTTGATATACTTTTGGAGTAGGAAGTGTTGCTTTTTAAAATTTAATTTGTTAAAATCATAAATCAAGCTCAAGACCGAAAAGATTTCTCTTTTTGTTTGTAAGATAAATGCACTCATATTTACATTTTGCTTTTCATCAACAAGCGGGTCAAAACAAATAAAATTTGTGAAACCCTTGCCAACTGAGTCCATTGATAACGGTCCCCAAAAACAGTCAGACGGTCCCTAAAAAAATAAAGGACCGTCCGATATTTAAAGGACCGCCAACAGAGGATGAATCTGTCTCTTTGTCAAAATCGATCTTAGGTCCTGCACCAACACATTTAACTGTTATGAATGCTAAAGTACCCATTGCTAGTATAAGAGAAGTCAAACGTTCCTATAAACCATCACCGAAACCCGAAGTAGGATTCAATAAACCAATGATTAGGTCAAAAACTCCACCTCCTAGAAAAATAAATGTCTCTAAAAAACAAGCTAGATCAACACAACCTAGAAAACAAATTCACCCAAACATGTATCCTATAGCATGGAATAATGATCTTGTACCTTTAGGATTCTACTCACCTTTTCAACATCCAAGAAAAATACAACAAATTCATGGGATATTTAATGCTAACAAATTTGGACCCATGAGATATTGGGAACCATATGTTTGAGTTGCTTTGTGACTTTATTATATATGCTTGGGAATCGATTTGGAGCCCGGCGAATAGATTAAAGATAATGGTTGCACTAATCACATGACGGGTAATCAAAAGCTGTTCTCATCATATCAATCATGCCATGGAGGTAATGTCACTTTTGGTAGTAAAATCAAAGGTAATATCATTGGCAAATGTACGATCACTCGCAACTCTCTTACAGTAACTAATGTTGAGAATGTAGATAACTTAGGATTCAACCTTCTAAGTATTAGTCAAATATGTGAAAACAAATGGAAAGTGATCTTTTCCAAAGAAGGTAGTGAAATCATTGAGGATGGAAAAAACATTGGCAATGGTATTAGGAAAGGTGATTTATATGTCATGAAAATGGGAAATAGGTCTAGTGATAGTATATGCCTAGCTATGGTTAGCGACAATTCCACATTATTGCAAAGAAGACTAGGTCACGCAAATATGCGATTATTGCAATCGTTGGCCTCTAAATATTTAGTTAGGAATTTACTTAAACCTATATTTGACCAACACTTCTGTAACGCTTGTAAAGTTGGAAAACAAGCTCACTCTAGCCACAAAACTAAGAATGTAGTCTCAACCTCTAGATGTCTAGAACTCCTTCACATGGATCTCTTTAGTCCTTCTGTCATATGGAGCTACGGAGGAAATCTCTACACCCTAGTAATAGTAGACGATTACTCTAGATATAATTGAACTAAATTTCTTAAGAATAAAATAGAAGCTTTCGATTAATTCAAAACATTTAGTAAGAAAGTCCAAAATCAACTAGAATGTTCCATAGTTTCCATTAGGACAAATCATGGTAGGGAATTTGAGAATGAAGTGCAATTTGGAGCTTACTGTGATGCTAATAGCATTACTCACAATTTCTCGACTCCTCGCACTCCAAAATAAAATGGGGTAGTTGAAAGGAGAAATCGTACTCTACAAGAAATGAGTAGAACAATGTTAAACGAACAATCCATACCTCAAAAGTTTTGGTGTAATGTCATAGACACCTCCACTTATATACTTAATAGGATTCTCATTAGGCTAATTTTAGGAAAAAACCCATAGGAAGTCTTGAAAGGTAAGAAACCTACTCTAGATTATTTCAAAGTGTGTGGAAGCAAATGCTTCATCCTAAACACCAAAGACTATCTCACTAAGTTTGACCTAAAGTATTGCGAAGGTGTATTCCTAGGATATTCACAAAGTAGAAAGGCCTATGTAGTCCTCAATAAGGAAACTATGACCGTCGAAGAATCACTCAACATGACATTCGATGAAAGTCCTACCCTATCTAAAGCATCACATTTGGTAGATGATGATCTAGATGAAGAAAATGCCATCGAGGATAACAAGAAAAACTTAAGGATCAACAACGTGAATGAAACGTTAGAAATAGATGAAACCACCAACATTAAGGAATCTAGGAATAGACAAAGTCATAGGAAATTTAAATAAAAGAACCCTTAGGTCACAAGCACATGATAAGAGCAACTTCTTTTGCTTTGTATCGATCATAGAACCTAAGAATGTCAATGAAGCATTGAAAGATGAAAGTTGGATCATCGCAGCGCAAGAGGAACTAAATCAATTTAAGTCTAACGATGTTTGGGAGTTAGGACCAAGATCTAAGTACACAACCATAAAAGGAACTAAGCGAGTATTTAGAAATAAGTCGGATGAAAATGGAGTTGTGTCGAGAAATAAATCTAGATTAGTAGCACAAGGCTAGAGTCAACATGAAGGAATTGATTATGATGAAACCTACGCACCTGTAGCTAGATTAGAGTCCATTAGGATATTAATTGCTTATGCTTGTGAGTTAGATTTTAAGTTATTCCAAATGGATGTAAAAAGTGAATTCCTAAATGGTTTAATCAATGAGGAGGTGTATGTAGCATAACCCCCAGGATTCATTGATTTCAAGAAACCCGATCGTGTTTATAAAGTCAAGAAAGCCTTGTATGGTCTTAAGAAAGCTCCTAAAGCATGGTATGATAGGTTAAAAGCTTTTCTTATTAAACATGATTACACAATAGGAATGGTAGATAACACTCTTTTCACTAAGAAGAAAGATTCAAACATCATAATTGTTCAAATCTATGTCGACGACATCATATTAGGTTCAACTTGTCGAGACATGTGTAAAGAATTCTTAAAAATCATGCATGACGAGTTTGAAATGAGCATGATGGGTGAACTTAAAATTTTCTTTCTACTACAAATAAAACAATTAGAAGACATGATTTTCTTCAATCAATCTAAGTACGTTAAGGAAATTCTTAAGAAATTTGGATTAGAAGACTATAAGCCTATGAAAACACCCAAGGCTACAGACACTAAGCTCACCAAAGATGAAGAGGGTGAATCCGTATATAGCACTAAGTATAGAGGCATGATACATAGTTTGTTGTATTTAACGGCAAGTAGACCCGATATCATGTTTAGTGTTTGCCTTTGTGCTCGCTTCCAAGATGATCCCAAAACTTCTCACCTTGAAGCGGTTAAATGTATCTTTCGATATGTTAAAGGCACTATACATTTAGGATTATGGTATCCTAAGGGGACCGGCATAGAAACTTTGGGTTATGCCGACTCCGATCATGCGGGAGATTATGTGGATCGAAAGAGTACTAGTGGCATTTGTACCTTCATGGGTAGTTGTTTAACTTCTTGGTTCTCTAAGAAACAAACGACACTAGCAATCTCCACAATCGAAGCCAAATATGTAAGAGCAGGAAACGCATGTCAACAAGCACTATGGATGAAACAAGCTCTCTGATACGCGTACAACGCGCGTTCGGGGTCAAAAGAAACTTCCTTTTCTTCGAGCAAGTTTTTCAACCAACTAGGCAGTGACCCTAATTGTTGTAGTGTAGTATTAGGGTAAGCCTCGGGGATTGATATCGTTCTCTAGGGGAATAGGAATGCTAGTGAGAAATTACTACGCTAAGGTTGGGGTTGAGGAAGATTATTTTTTATCTTTTTTATATTTTTTAGAAAATAAAATGTACGATCTCGGGGTATTGGATTTGGGGGGTTGGTACTTCTACCAATAACTCTACTTATCTAATTATCTAATCTAAGGGGTAGTCTATGTCTATTGAAGTGTGCTCGTATGATGATTAAAGATGTGTCTACCTAGATACTATTACTCCCTAGTTATCTTTTATTGATGGTTGAATTGACACGTCCTTATTCTTGACGCGTTGTGTTTTCTAAGGTCGTAGGGTGTGCTTTTATCCCTAACTCTTTGAAGCTACCTAAGGTTAATGACTACGAAATCTCTAGGATTCATAAACTTAACACTAAGGTTATCTTTGGATATTTAGCCTACAATTCCACTAGTAACTATAAGCTAAGGTTCAACAAAGATTAATCAAGCAATAAAAACACAAAGATAGCTTTAAGAACTCCTAAGCCAATTAAAATTAAGATAAGACACAACCAATCAATATTTAATAACTAGGTTTCATAGATCTAAGCAAACACATAAGTAAATTAGCCGAACATGTTAAACATGCAAGCATACACACATTCAATCGAAGACAAAATGAAATCAAGGGAATAAATAACTTATCTCGATGTAAAATAGGGTATTAGAACCCTAAAATACTGTCCTAGATGGACTACAATCGTTTTAGGTTTCTACTCCACAAGTCTAGCTCTCTAAAAGTCTGAAAATTCTAATTCTATATATAGAGTTACAACTGCAATGGCGTCACCTTTTAATTGTGACGTCGTCAGATTGCCGCCATTAGGGTTTCGTCTTGGCCAAGTCAACTCTGGGACGGCGTCACGTTGTGGTTGCGACGCCGTCAGCTTCAGCTTCGGACGTCTTCTGAGTCTGGATCTTGGCCGTCTGAGATGAGAAGTCTTCGTGACGCCCTACTCTTCAAAGCCTGACGCCGTCAGGTGTAAAATAGCAATTTCACTCCTGAGCCGTCACAAATATAGGGACGACGTCGCTCTTTGTTTGTGATGCCGCGGGTTTACTTCCAGCAGCTTGAGTGTCCTGATCTTGACTTTAGCCATTTTCTTCACATATTCACTTCTTTTAGTCCAAATAAGCATCATTCCAGCATTTTCCCTTCAAGAGACCTAAAAAGTGAAAAGGAACAAAATTAAGCTGTAACGGATATAAAAGTGGGTGATTAAGGGCTTAAATGACCCTTTAAAAGTGTATGTTTTAAATCTTTATCAAATATCCCTACACTTGGTATTTGCGTGTCCTCAAGCAAATGTGCTTTTGGCCTGTCAATTTATAAGTTAGGGGGCATAAAGCCATGGTTTAACATAATTCATAAAAAGTATAAGCCCCGTAAAAGTCATAACAAGCACGGAAATTATATACTAGCACCTCACAAGTGGTGTTTGGATACTCTCATCTCTCGGGTGTATATGAAATATATCAAATGGAAATGGAAGATAAACATTCATTAACCAGTCATAGTACATAGATTACCATAGGCTTGAGACTAGATCAAACCTCTATCGCTTTGGCGTAAGCACCTAGGAAAAACTATCTAAGAGGTCTTTTAAAGGGTTGTAACGTTAGGCTTAAGGTAGGGAAACAAATTGGTTGGATAGACGATTTAGTTGTGGCAAGTCAAAAATCTTTACGTTACAAGCATGAGAATAATGGCGTTGCTAAGCCAAGACTCGACTCTCTAAACTCTTGATAACTTGAAACAAACAAATATAAATATAAGGATAGATTTAGGATGGTAGCCCATATGTGTTTTCTCTTTTTTTCATTTTTTTTCAACACTCTTTTTTTTTCGAACTTTTTTTTTTTTTTTTTTTTTTTTTTTTTTTTTTTTTTTTTTTTTTTTAATATATACACTTTTACTCTATCATCCTCTACAATAATATCAAAATATAAGGGATTTGTAGGCACATCCCTACACTTGAGTTTTTATTACTCTAATACTAATTTGACCCGAATTGAAAAGATCAAAACACTTGGAGTACATTATTACGTAGATAAAGGGAATTTGAATTTAACGTTCTTTCCCGTCACTCCATAAAATTTAACTTTACCCATGAGTCCCAATCATCCCAAAACTATATACAAAGGATATGACTCGACTTAGCAACTTATGCAAGTAACTAGATAATTGAACTAAGGGTTTAGTATGATAACAATAATGCACTAAAAGTGAGTGCATACAAGGTAGGCTAAGGCGATTTAGGTGTACATTTGGGGGTGGATTGTAAACAATGCTCTTCATTGATATTCCAGAAAACTGAAACATCAGGAGAACCGTGAAAAGGATAGGCTATGAGGGGTTAACTAGGGGTATCGTGTACTAAAGATGAGTACAACGCAAGGGTATGGGGAAATTACTCAACCGATGTGGAAGAAGTAATTATAATACGGGTATCAAACAAGGGTTATCCTAATGCCTCTTATCATTTAGTTATTCCTAACTACACAAGTGTATTCTCACTAGCGATCTCGGTGTGCATCACAAAACAAGTTCTAGAATCTATTAAACTACCGGTACACTCTCGAAGCATTAAAGGTGAATGCTTTAATTCCTACTAATTTAGAGGCGAACCTCACATTTTTGGGGTGGAATTTGAGTGGTAAAGGGTTTTTGTGCTAGTCATATAACTTCCTATCCATGAGACGCTTTATTAATTCTAAAGACCTACTCCTACATGTCATGGAAAATGTTAAATTTGGTGCTAAAATTACCCTAACCAATATTTCTCATGGTTTATTACACAAATGAAATAGGACAAGACAAATAATCAAGGATAAGCATAGTTTCAAAGTTCCCGTTTTATTCTCCCTCCCCACACTTAAACTGAACATTGTCCCTATTGTTTCTCGAAAGTATCAAAGTTATGATAACGGAAGGTAATTAAAAGAGAAAGAAACTAATACTCCCCTGATTAGCTCGGTAGGATCTGTGTGAAGTAGTGGTTAAATTCTTTTCAAGAAGAATGTATGCGTGAAAAGCTCTATCCAAACTTGTGTTTCTTCTTCTTGATAAATAAAACCTGCACACTTTAAGAAAACAGACGAAACCTTTGCGTAAAATCGGCAGTAAAACTATATATGACTCTACTAAACTAGGATATAATGCTTGTGAAATGGATGTTTGCAGATTTTCTGGAAAATTAAGACCTGGAAATTCCAAAAATTTATAAGTAGCACAGAAAACGAGAGAAAGTTAGATAAGTGGTTTATGCTCCTCCTAACTCCGTCAGGTTGCAATCCTGACACCGTCAGGTTATCCTGACAGAAACTGGTCTGCTGTGATTTTCTGGAAAAATTACACCTTTAAAATCTGGAAAAATTCGTGCAAAACATCCATTATGACTCGATATAAGCATTTAACTCTAACAAACACACATATACATCTTTTCAAAAATTGTAATTCTCATGTTCACGTTCAATTAAAAACATGTGTAATCTTCCCTACACTTATCCTTTTTTGTAAAATACCTTTATATGCAATTAAGATGATGTTAAAGACAAAATAAAGCATTTTCATAATTCAAACATGAGAATAAACAATCAATGGAAAGATATATGACACACAAACAAGCAAACAATTAAGCATGGTTTGCCTCCTGTAGGATCGATATATTTATTGTGTTGATGATTCGGGTGGTCCTGGATGATGGAAATACATGTTATACATTTTTAGAGAGAGAAAGTAGACAGAGGGAGATTTCTTGGTAGAGAGTTGCTTCACAAATTGTAAAAGGTTAGATTGAAAGCTCCACCCCTTCCATGGATGGAAGGGGTATTTATAGTTACACAATACACGACCTCCTAACGGCCTGTGGATCAGGCATACAGTGGGTAAAGACCCGTCCTTCCTCCACGGTGTTGCACTACGCTAAACTACGCTACAAACTAACTAATTAACTACTTAATAATGTAAATAACGACGAGTCTACGAGCTAACATATGCTAGACCATAATTGGGGTGACCGACACTTTAACATGGAATTTCCAATTCCTAACAATCTCCCCCTAAGGGAGGTCACCCCATGAAATACATTTTGCATCCTAGCATTATATTCTTGACTTTGTTCTTGAGCTCGTAGACTTCAATTCTTCAATTTCCGCAATCTTTGTGCTTAAGTAGCGATTCTTTAAAGTCCGTGTTGATTTGTACTTTTAGTGGAGGCCTTTAACAGATCCACATCTTTGATGATCTTCGAGCTTTCTTTGAGATCATCAGCCACAACAAATCTCTCTGGATCATCCATAGTTGTGTTGCCTTCATGTGATGTTGTGACTTTTGGACCGACATGCTCACACTTTTGAATCATGACATCTGTTGGATCGATGTACTCTAACCAAACTAACTTAAATAGCTTGTTTAAGGTTTAACAACCTCGGATAAATCCTAAATTATTAACAATGAAACACTGAATAATCTTTATTAAGTATGCGGAATTTACTTAACAAATCTAAGAAGAATAACTTTTATAATTAACTCTAAATCTGCTTATTATGCAGATACTTCAACAACTCTAAGAATATCGATCTTCTCTAAAACGTTAACTCTAAGACTCATGAACTCGTACCTCTAATGCCAATCTAGGGGTCCTTTTATAGGCTCAAGGATACCCTAGTCGGTTTACAAGTTGTATCCTTGTACGACAAATAATCTAATATAGAATATTCTAGAATTACAAGACTTTCTATAAACGAATAAAATAGTTCTTTGATCTTGCAGTACTTTGACTTCGTATGCAGTACTTTGACTTTATCATTTAGCAGTACTTTGACTCTTTGACTTTTTCCAGTTCTTTGTCATTCTGCAGTACTTTATTAATCTTCAGCACTTTAACTGTTCAGCACTTTCACATCCCAACAATCCTCCCCTAACTTGAATTCTACTTGTTTGACTTCAAGTTCCTTTGTGAATTTATCTTTATCAGCTTCATCTTTAAGAACAGATTGTGTCTTTGTCTTTGGATTGTATCTTTGTAGTTTATGTGCATAATCAAAGTATCTTTAGAAATATTCTTTAACAACATCATCCAGCAAGCTCCATCTTTTCAGCAACACAGCAACATATGACAATTTGTACATTAATTCAATTTAAGTTGCAAACTATTCTCATCACTTCTAGGTGTGTTAACTCCTGTGAGAGGTGAATCATTGAAAATTTAATGGATTTGAGTTCTCTTTACCAAAGCCATTAACTCTGGAGTAGCCAAATGTTTTGATGTGTAAGATCATGGTACACTGATAACCATATAATTTTTAGCAAATCATCAGCTATCAACAGATTTGTTTTGTCTTTACCAAAAGCTGTACCCTTCTGGACTAGTTAGTTCTTTTATCTAATGGTGAACTAATTACCAATAATGGTTTTTCCATAGCCTTTACCACAAGCCATTTTCTTGTGGGCTAGCCAACTCTTCACATTTACTGATATGGTGAGTTGATTACCATCCAACTTATTAGCAAGTTGTCAACTAAAAACAGATTTGAAATATCTTTACCAGAGCCGTTTGCTCATGGATTAGCCAATCCTTTTGTAACCATGGTGGATTGATAACCTATTGATGTTATCATCTCAAAAACCATTTATTCAACCTTTGTTTAAAAATATTTGTTACTTAACAAAAGGTTTCTTCCAAAAATCCTTTAACTGGTTAAAAGCTGCAAGCAGTACTTTGATTAAAGTACTGTTTGATCAGCAGTACTTTGAATAAAGTATTGTTTTATCAAATATAATTTATTCAATGAAAATTCATACCAGTTATTCATCATCATCAGCCATAGTAGTCCAGTTGATAAACAAATTGATGACCATACAAGAAATTTCATTATCCTCTTCAACTTCCATTCCATGCTCTAACATCCTCCTCATAAGCTCAACTGTAAGAGGATATCTTCTATCTGCAAATATGTGAATCATTGTTCCATTTTCCAGCTCTAGAACATGTACACCAGATTCTTCAAAGAATCTCCAGCTAACAATTTCCCAGTTCTCTTGATTCTTCCAAATTTCATCACTGCTTTGTTCTTCAGTTTCCCATGCAGTTGTGAGATCTCCAAGTAAAACTAAACCAATTCCTTCTGATGGATGATGTTCAAAGTAATCTTTCACCACATGATATAAATAGAATAGATCCACTCTATCTATGACGTGCAATAAATCCCATAGCCTGTTGAACACTCTGAAGCTTTCATCTTCTCTATGAAACATCAGATAGCTTCCATCTTTAGATTCCACAACTTCAAAAACAATAATCTGAGATCTGTTCATCTTCATGTCAGCATCTTCTTTGGAATATTCAAAATCTACTATTCTGAGATAATTTCTTAATTCATCCCTAGTTTCAGATCTTAACTCAAATTTTTCTTTCTTTGATAACTGTATATCTTCAACTTCAGTTTTCCTTTTTCTTTTTAAACTTTTCTTTCTTTCTGCTTCAGTCCAAGTAGCTTCATCTTTATAATCTTTGATGTTTGCAACATCCTTCTTATAAGCCTCTGTCTCAGCATCATATAATCTTTTCATATCAGCATAATTCAACTTTTGCAATCCTTTATATCCTCTACTTTTCAAATAAGCCATCATTGCATTCCTTTCTTTAGCAAGATTTGGTTTTCTAGGCATAAAAGAAACAGGAGTAGGTGACTGTAATGGTTCAGCATCTTCAGCATTCAATTCTTCTTGTAATTTCCTAGCTGCTTCTTCATTCATTGCCTCTTCATTAGTAACTTCAGTCACTACTTCAGCATTAACTTCTTCTTGCACTTTTCTAGCTGCGGCCTCATTCCTAGCAACTTCAATTGCTCTAAGATCTGCCAAAGTTAGCTTTTTCTTCTTAGTTTCTATCAACTTGCCTTTACCTTTATCCTTAGGATCTATTGCAGGTTGAGAAGCTCTTGGTTGTTCCTCTGCTACTTTAGAAATAGTAACACTCCTTGGCTTTGATAAACCATGCAATATTTCAGCAATAGTTTCATCATCACTTGCAGTTCTTATAGGTTTGAGAGTATCAGCTTCTTCTGGTATGGCAGTTGTTGAGGGACCAGCTTGTTCTTCATGAACAATTGAAGGACCAGCTTCCTCTTCAAAATCTAATACTCTTGGAGTAATTAACTCTTGTCTGAAGATTCCATGAAAAGCAGTACTTTGTTGTTCAGTACCTTGATCTTCAGTCCTTTCTTCTTCAGTACTTTCAATGATAACATGCACTTCAGTACCTTGAGGTTCTTTCTCCTTAACAACATCTTCTTTCAAATTCTTTTCTTCTAAATTCCTCCTCAATTGGACAGAAGATGGTTTAAGAACCTTTTTGCCTTTGGTTTTCTTCTTAAATTCCCTTACATGTCGTCCTTGCTTCCTTTGAGATTTGACCCATAGACGATGATGTTGAACCAATGGCCAGACAAAATTTTTGAGTCTTCTAAATTTAAGCTTTAATCTCTTAATATCTGTAGCCTGATCTTCAAACGATTTCTTCAACCTTGTCAATTCCCTTGTTAAAGCATAATTATTGAGAACTTGACCCTCAGGCTCCATAGAGACTGCATCTCCTTCAGATGGTGAGTCTGCTTCTTGATGAGAAGTATGTACAGATACTGATGGAGATTGTGGAGGTGTAAAGGCAATATGCTCTTGAACTTCAGTATTCTGAGAAGCATTACCTTGAGATGCAGTACGGTGTGATTCAGTACTTTGCGATGCAGTACCTTGTGGAGAAGCAGTACTTTCTTCTTCATTACTTTCTGCAGCTTCATCACGAATAGCCTGAACAACCTCCAGCATAGAAGAAGTTAATGGAGTGTCTTGACCTCTGAATAAATCACTTCTTCTCACCATAAAGGTAAAAATCTTTGGTTCAAGTAGTAAGTCTGTAGGCTTTGGTACATCAGCAAGCTGTTTGTTCAAGAAAACTTGTATAAACCTAGGATACATCAACCATTTGGATCCATGGGAAATATGTGAGAGCATCCCATCAAGAATCAACCTTGAAAAATTGAAAATACGATTAGTAGCTAACCCAACAATAGCAGATGCTATATTTGACCCAAACTGCTCCCAAGAGGTACTCTTAGCACTTATGCAATGGAGCAACACATGAACCAAAAACTTCCAATGAGGACAAAATAAAGGCTTCCTGAATGTTTGTTCTGTTAAGGACCCTTCATAGCCAATGTCCCTAAACGTATCCCAAATCAGTTGTTTATCAAAACGAATAGCCCTTTCTTCATCATTAAACAATAAGTCTTCTCTAATAGAGGCTTCTGTAATCTTCACAGTTCTTCCAGCAACTGTTGATCGAATATAAAATTCATCATTATCCATATTATCCCTTGCATTAGCCCAAAAGTCTTGAATCCAGGGTTCAACTATATCCGGCTCCACTAAAAGAGCATAACTGATTGGCGACCCAGTAAGATAATCAATGATATCATGAAAAGCCTCATTAAATTCAGTCTTGTCTAAATTCGCCACCATGTTGTGCTTGGAAACAGTATTACGATTCGCCATTGTTGATAATGTGAGCACAAAAAGAGATATAATCGAATAATAAAGAGATGGTGAGAGAAATATGGAAAAGATATGAGAATATCAAGATGAGAGGGAAAATCGGAGAGTAGTTATTTATAGGTGAGATTTGAAAAATCACAGCCCATAATAACAAAGTTACCGTTAGTAGTAATTACCCCTCAATATTACCGTTGGAACAGTACTTTAATAAGACAAACCTTACTTTCCACGTGTGCAGTACTTTCCCAAGCAGTACTTTCATAAAAAACAGTACTTTTCCAAATTCCTCGGTATAAACTAAGTATACATAAAAATCCTCCCCTCAAGCAATGCACAGGACTATACTAATACTAAATAGTCCTCCCCTTAAATGTAGCTCAGTAGTTAATCATGCCAATGCTTACCACCAAGTGATTAAATCTTGAAACATCAAAGCCTTTGGTGAGTAAGTCAGCTACATTATCATCCGTGTGAACCTTGACCACATTAATGAGCCTGTGCTCATGGCAATCTCTGATGAAGTGATGCCTAATCTGAATGTGCTTGGTCTTGGAATGATAGACTGGATTCTTCACAATACAAATAGTACTCTCATTATCAATATTGATAGGAGTATTCTTAAAATTGAACCCATAATCCAAGAGTTGATTCTGCATCCACAAAACTTGTCCACAACAACTTGCAGCAGCCACATATTCAGCTTCAGTAGAGGATGTTGCTGCAATTGTCTGTTTCTTACATTGCCAGGAGACTAATCTTCTTCCAAGATATTGGCATCCACCAGTTGTTGATCTTCTGTCATAATTATCACCTGCATAATCACTATCTGAAAAAGCTTTCAAGTGAAAAGGTGAATCCTTAGGATACCACAACCCCAACTTAGGTTATTGTTTCAAATAACTAAAAATCCTCTTAACTGCATTCATATGAGAGATCTTTGGTGAGACTTGATATCTTGCACATAAACACACAGCAAACATAATATCAGGCCTTGATGCAGTGAGATACATAAGACAGCCAATCATTGATCTGTATAACTTGACTTCAATAGGTTGTCCATCTTCATCTTTGCCCAATGAGTTGATCGATTTAATAGGTGTAGTTACTGGCTTCATAGAATCAAAATTGAACTTCTTAAGTATGTCAGATACATACTTATCTTGGCTAATAAAATACCTTCCTTGGACTGCTTAACTTGAAGTCCCAAAAAGAATGTTAACTCACCCATTGAACTCATTTGAAATTCCTTCTGCATCAGCTGCTCAAACTCCTTAACCATAGACTGTTTGGTAGCTCCAAAGATGATATCATCAACATAGACTTGAACTAACATGATATCCTTCTTGTCTCTCTTGATGAACAAAGTCTTGTCAATAGCTCCCCTCCTGTAACCATGTTGTAATAAGAATGTGGATAGCCTCTCATACCAAGCTCTAGGTGCCTGATGAAGACCATAAAGAGCCTTAACCACCTTGTAGACCTTGTTAGGATGTTTAGGATCTTCAAAACCAGGAGGCTGTTTGACATAAACTTCCTCTATAATGGTGCCATATAGAAAGGCACTCTTGACATCCATCTGGTAAACCTGAAATCCCATATATGAAGCAAAAGCAAGAAATATTCTAATAGCTTCTATCCTTGCTACAGGAGCAAAAACTTCATCATAATCTACTCCTTCTTCCTATCTATAGCCTTGAGCTACTAACCTTGCCTTGTTCTTGATGACATTGCCTCTTTCATCTCTCTTGACTCTAAAAACCCATCTGGTTCCAATGACTCTCTTCCCATCTGGAAGATCACATAATACCCAAACTTCTTGAAGTTTAAATTGAAGAAGTTCTTCCTGCATAGCTTCAACCCAGCTTTCTTTAGTCAATACTTGAGAAATATTCTTGGGTTCCTCTTGAGAGATAAAACAAGTAAATAGGCAAGTTTGATGGTTTTGATGATTCAGCCTGTTTTGTTTATACACAAAGCTAAGTAAAGCATTGTGAGGAGTAGGAAAACGTTTAGCTTTGTGTCTTGTCATGACTCCAGAAGTAGAAAGACCAATGATTTGATCAGTAGGATGATTCTTATGAATTCTTAAGATTGGAGACTGTGGAACTCCATAAGTATCATTTAGATTAGTAAAATCAGCATCTTCATTGGAATCTGAGAAAATACCTTCATCTGCAAACTCATCATCAGTTTCTTCTAAACCAGGCATGGTAGGATCATCCAAATCATCTAAAGTACTATCAACTGGTGTATTAGTACTTTGTTCAAAAGTACTGTCCAAAGTACTGTGAGAATACTCTGCAGTCTTATTCTTTTTCTTTACTTCTTCATAAGCTCTTCCTTGTTCATCAGAATAAGAATGTGCCATTACATCTTGAAAAAGCATCTGATTAAGTGTCTCTTGAATATCTTGATCCTCAGCAGATAGTGAAGATGTTGAATTTTCAGTACTTTGCTTTGGAGCATCAGTACTTTGCTTTGGTGCATCAGTACTTTGCTTTGGAGAATCAGTACTTTGCTTTGGTGCATCAAGAACAGCATCAGGTCTAATGTGAACTCCATGAACAACATACTGTGAATCTTCTCCATTGTACACAGGTTGATTTTCTTCTCTGACAGGTACATAATTCATAGAAGGAGTTAAAACTTCAAGATCAAACATCCAATCAGGACCTTTACCTTTCTGATTCTCTTGATCTTCTAAAAACTCAACATGAAGACAATCTTGAACCTTCTTAGTGACTCTGTTGTACACTCTAAATCCTTTACTGTTGGTACAATAACCCAATAAATATCCTTCTTCTGACTTGCCATCAAACTTTCCCAGATTATCAATTGTGTTTAAAATAGTGAGAGGGCATCCAAAAGGCTTCATAAAACGAATTTTGGGTTTGTTGCCCATCTGCAACTCATAAGGTGTCTTCATCTGTGGTTTTGTGACTGATACTCTGTTAAGTACATAGCAAGCAGTACTTACAGCTTCAGCCCAGAATTGAATAGGTAGTTGTGAATCTGCAAGCATAGTTCTGGCTGCTTCAATCAAAGTCCTATTCTTCCTCTCTGCAACACCATTCTGCTGTGGTGTTCTTGCATTACTGAACTCCCTCTTTATACCTTTGTTAGCACAAAATTCATCCATAAGCTTGTTCTTGAATTCAGTCCCATTATCACATCTAATACCTCTGACCTTGAGTCTCAATTGGTTTTCAAGTGCTATTATTAGAGTCTGAATAGCATCAAAAGTATCATCTTTAAATCCCAAGAAAAATACCCAACTAAATCTACTGCAATCATCTGTAACAACCAAGCAGTACTTCTTCTTGTTTAAACTTGCCACAGAGACAGGTCCAAACAAATCCATATGTAACAACTCCAATGGTTCTCTAAGTGTTCTCTCCTCAAGCTTCTTGCATGAAGCTTTGTGTTGTTTACCCTTCTTGCATGCTAAGCATGATTGATCATTCTTGTAAGTCTTTGAAGGTAAACCTCTAACTAAATTGCCTTTGACCAGTTTGTTGATATTCTTGAAATTTACATGGCCCAATCTTCGATGCCACTAATGTGCTTCTTCAGTTGTTGCTTTTGCCACTAAGCAGGTGGCTCTTCCATAAGAGTGAAGACTCTTCATGTCCAGACTATACACATCATTGGTTCTTGGTATTCTAAGTACTACCAAGTTATCATCAACAAGCTTGAATTCAGTGGAAAGAATTAGACATTCTGTGTTAGTGAATAACACAGGATGCTTTTTATCACAGATTTGAGAGACTGATAATAAGTTGAACTTGAGCTCCTTCACATATCTAACATTCTAAAAATCTATACGCCCTGCTTTGATGGTTCCTTTCCCAGTAATTCTTCCTCCATTGGGATCATTCCCAAATGCAACTCTTCCTCCACTAACAGATCTAAAATCTGACAGAATCTCCTTGTCTCCTGTCATGCTTCCAGAGCAACCACTTTCCACAATAAGATGATCTTTAAGCTCCTCCTCTGGGTTGCCCTGCACAAAGATTTAGAGAGTTAGTTTCTTTTAGGAACCCAAGCCATTACTGACTTGTGTTCCCCTTGTGGAGTTACAAACTCAAATTCTTTGAGTATGTAATTCCCACTATTTTTTAAAACATGATCCAGAATTATCTTTTGATTTTTAGCATGTGGATTTTCAAAACTTTTTGGATTTTTAACAGAACTCTCTTTTGCAAATTCATTCTCCTTTTCTTGTATTATAAAAACATTTGATTCACTTTTTGTTGAAAGTACTGTTTGTCCCTCTGCAGTACTTTCTCTCTTAACCCATTCAGTTTTAACACTTGGTTCCTGTGATCTAGATCCCCTATGTGAATTGTAGTACCTTCTAGGTTGATAGTAATGAGATCTCCTAGTGTTCCTGTTCCATGCAGTATTAGCAGTACCTTGTTTGAATTGAGCAGTACTTTGAGAAGGTACTGCTTGTGAAGGTACTGGTGAGTTGGAAAAAGGTCTTCTTTGGTGAGGGTACCTATGATCTGGTGAGAAGTTACTGTGATTGACCCTATTAGAATTATTCTAGACTGGTTTGTTCTCTCTAGGTTTCTGGCTGGCAGACCTGTTCTTTGGAAATTTCCTAAGGTATTCTGAGTGATGTTCACAATCCTTGATTAGATGAGTAGGACTATAATACACAAAACACAGTTTTTCACCCATACTCCCAAAGTGACTTCTTCTATGTCTATGACCAAAACTATTGTGCCTTCTAGGTAAATGATTAAACCTGTTTTGACCAAAATTATCCCAAAAAGGTTTAGCAGTACTGTTTTGAAAAAGTTTTCCTAAAGGTACTGCTTGTGGAGCAGTACTTTGAGTAGAAGGTACTGCTTGACTTTGAAAATTTGTTTCAACAGTTTCTTTTGGGGTTTCAGACCTAGATTGACCAATAAGCTTCTTCCTAAATTCTAGACTGTCTACACCAAAACGTGAAACATCAGGTCTTATTGGTTGATGACTACCAACAGGATGTGGAACAACATGATAACTTTTTTCTTTCTTATACTCAGGAGGTGAATCACTAATTGAACCCTCATTACTAGATGTGTCTACATAATTAATGAGTTCATCATCACTAGTGGTTACATCCTCAAAACCGCCTTCATCCTTATCACTAGATGTGTTTTCTTCTATGTTATCAAAATCCATACCAAAACCTAATCTAGTTCTAATGTATGCTCTTCTCTGTTTTTGAACATAAGTAACATGTGACAGACCAGATTCTTTCCAGGCATCAAACTTTGCTAACAAATCATCTCTCTCCTTAGTTAGTTTCTCAATTTCAGCAATTTTACAGTTTAGTTTCCATTCACTGAGTTTTAACTGGTAATCTTGTTGTTCATATTTTTCAGCCCAAGCCATTTCATTATTTTCATGTGTTAATATTTTGGCTTCCATCGACTCTAAGGTTATTTGATAACCTGCTACCTCAGACCTAGCCTTAACACAATTATCTCTTTCAATCACATAACTATTTAGCAGTTTTTGATAGAAATCATGACAATTTGAGCATACCTCAGAGATAGGGGTTGAACTTGGTGAAGTAGCTACCATTGCAAGTAGAATAGGATCATCTTCACACTCCAAGCTCCAATCAAATCCTCCATACCCATCTCCAGATTCCAAAGCAGCATGATCAACTTCCTCATCAAATATAGTGCTCCAGTCCAATTCTTCTACCGAATCTTCAACTGCTTCTTCCACTGCTACCATACAATAAGTCACTGGTTCATCATCAAACTCTTCACTCCAGTCAACTTCTGACAAATTCTCTTGAGCAACCAAAGCCTTTGTTTCAGTAATAGGAATTTCTTTTAGCTCCAGCTTTGGTTTCTCATTCATCCTGTTTGCTTGATACTTAGCAAACCTGCACTCCCTTGCAAAGTGACCGGTCTTTTGACAATTGAAGCATTCAATTTTGGATTTGTCAAAAGTTATCCCCTGTTTTGGTTTGAAATCAATGCTCTTTCATGTTTTCTTTATGTACCTCTTGATCCTTGCAGTGATCAAAGCAACTTGCCACCTGATATCAATTTCTTATAAAGCATCCTCGTCAATCTGGGAGAGATCTTCTTCATAAACTACAGGTAAACTAGCTTGTTGTGCAAAGAAGGAGCACACAACTTCATCTGAGTGCATAGTAGTAGGTGGTGGGGTTTGCTGAGCATAGGTGGGAGCAACATACTAGATAGTTCTTTGAGTCACAGTACTTTGAGTTGGAGAAGCAGTACTTTTGGTGGAAGTACTGCCCCTCTTTTCAGATGATAGAAAATCAATACTGTGAGACTTAGAACTTGTTTGACCATTCATCTCATGCTCATATACCTTCAGATGGTTGTAGAGATCATCAAAGTCCATGACATCCAAACTAGGTTGTCCTCTGATCATTGTAGCAATCACATGCCATGTAGATGGAAAACTCCTTAGAAACTTCAGATTAGCATCTTCAACTGAAACTTGTGCTTTGTATAATTCCAACATGTTAAGGAGATTTTGAAATCTATCATATGCATCATCAAGAATCTCTCTTTCACCTACAGTGAAAGTTTCAAACTGTTGCTTCAGCAGATTTGTGTGCATCTTCTTAGAAGCTTCATTCCCTCCAAATCTTGTCTTGAGTGCAGCCCAGAGCTGCTTAGCATCTTTAGCATCATGGAACTTGAGAAGATGACCATCTGGAATGGCAGACAAGAGAATGTTGAGTGCCTTCTCTTGATTCCTTAATGTTGCTGCTGGTAAGACTGCCTTAGGTGCTTTGGGTTGTCCAGGAACATCAATAGTTTCTGGAACTTCTTCATTACCATTGACAATTACATTCCATAGAGCATGGTCTGTAATGGCAATATACTGCCTCATCTTCATACACCATAAGTCATATTCGCCCTTCTTGATGACAGGAATCCTCATTGAGGTGATGGAAGGTGGTGGAACAGAATCAGTCGACATCTTTAGGTTTTAGGGTTTCTTCTTAGTCAGAGTTTCCACACAAGCTCTGATACCACTTGTTGGATCGATGTACTCTAACCAAACTAACTTAAATAGCTTGTTTAAGGTTTAACAACCTCGGATAAATCCTAAGTTATTAACAATGAAACACTGAATAATCTTTATTAAGTATGCGGAATTTACTTAACAAATCTAAGAAGAATAACTTTTATAATTAACTCTAAATCTGCTTATTATGCAGATACTTCAACAACTCTAAGAATATCGATCTTCTCTAAAATGTTAACTCTAAGACTCATGAACTCGTACCTCTAATGCCTATCTAGGGGTCCTTTTATAGGCTCAAGGATACCCTAGTCGGTTTACAAATTGTATCCTTGTATGACAAATAATCTAATATAGAATATTCTAGAGTTACAAGACTTTCTATAAACGAATAAAACAGTTCTTTGATCTTGCAGTACTTTGACTTCGTATGCAGTACTTTGACTTTATCATTTAGCAGTACTTTGACTCTTTGACTTTTTCCAGTTCTTTGTCATTCTGCAGTACTTTATTAATCTTCAGCACTTTAACTGTTCAGCACTTTCATATCCCAACAACATCTTTCCATCAGAGTAGCAGAAGCTTTACTGGTTCATGATATTTGCAGCAGTGTAGCAGAAGCATAGTATGAAATATCAGAGCCAGATTATGTAGATATGCACCAGTCATGATTTCTTCAAATTAAGTGTGGATGCTGTGAGCATGCGGCTTTAGATTGATTCGTCAATTCTGATCAGCTGCAACCGTCCAAATGTACCTGCAAACAACAGTTAGCAATAAAACACATGAAAGTGTCTTTGATCACTTTCGTTGAATTGAGGTACACGGCCCACGGTTCCCCGTTGATCAGTACAAGTACTGCCTGTGATCACGTAGGATTCCTAAGAATCTCCTTAACAGGGTTTCGCAGCTGTTCTAGCCGTTCTCAAACTGGAACGTCTCAAAGAAGACAACACGGAGTGAGTGAACCAGCGAATTGAGATTCACTGATTGATGAAAAATTGATTTGAAAAACAATCGCGTATTGCTTAGAAGAAAGATTTTTCGCAATACGACGAAGGTTTTATGAGAAAGATCAATTTTTAATCAAAATACTTTTTGTATTAGAAAATGAGTACACATTCGATATGCTAGAGAAAATAAGATTTGCACATCGAACGGTTTTTCCAAAAGTATTCGTCAATTCCAATCCTGGACCAAGGTTGATTCAAGAGTAAATCGCCCCATTGTTTCTATCCAGTTGTCACAAGCTTAATCTTTTGAAAAGATATCACATGTCACCCACCAAGAGCTTGTTTGATGTTGGCTCTAGAAGGCTTTCCATCTTCATCGTGAATATTTTCATATCACTCGGATGTTCTGGCAATACCACAAGGATAATGCGTAGGACTCTTAATATATTCTTACTTTCCACATTGTGTGAAACAGCAAATCTTCATTAACTTAGTGTCCTAATGAGATATTGTGGATGATCTCTGGGCTCTAGACTCAATAGTGCACATTTGGTTCCTATGTCGGAGACTAGGGAGAGGGTCTCCTTCTTCAATATCAACAATCTCTAGGAGAAAGTCAATAGATTATGTAGGTTCCCTGTGAGAATGAAACAAGTCCTTTTAAGAGGAACTTGAGTAGCTTGGGAAGTTGTAGTGCAGTGCGTCACTTAGTCCATGATGTCTTGTCTTCAATACCGGCGTTACCTTCGTAACGACCAGTAGCATATGAATTGAACCCGGTTTCTGCCCTAAGGTTGAGTTATTGGAGGGCTATTTCTTTTCACCCTTTTTCACATTCATTTCTTTTTCATTCTTCAACCCCTTCAGTGCTTACCGAGACTTCATTACTAGAACCTTGCTGGGTTTATTCCAGTACTAGCTCTATCTCAGTCCGCACTCTTCCCATATCTCACTTTTCTCCATTTTTCATCATACCTAGGACTCTACACTATCTAGTGGATTGTCCCTGGGTAGATCCCTCCGGTTCTGGCGGATCGTGGGAACGAATACCTAACCTAACCATCCTTATAACTCCATACATAAAGTAAATGGTCGGTCTTTTGGTACAGTTCATTCTTCCTTGAAACCAATTGAAAAATCATTTGGAAAAACAATCAAGGTACTTGTGATACGAGATCAAAACATTTTGTACCTTAATAGTTTTGATCATTTAGAAAACCTCCCCCTCAACATATACATATGATTTAGAAATTGTTTAGCACATGGAGGCAAGAGGACTTTGAAATATTTTCTTTGATCACAATTTTCAAAGAAAAAAGCCATTTGATTTTCTTGGTAAATTCTCCCCCTCAATATGTGCATAGGATATTTGAAATCATTTTATCACATAGAGGCAAGAGTTCTTTTGAAGTACATCCACAATTACAAAAGCCAATATAAACCATTCGCCCCCCTCAATATGGGCATCGTTATACGAAAGAGTTTGGCACATATTAGAGAGAACTTGCACTTTTGAGTCAAAACGATCACCTTTTATCAAATTTCTTTATTAAATCACAGATTCTCCCCCGATCAAAAATATCAAACCCTTTTAGATTTTGGATCCCAAGTGATTTAATAAGGTTTAGAAAACATGGGAGAATATGTGCCTGATTTAAAAGCTCATCTTGTTTTTGGATAAATCCTCCTCCTCAACATGTGCATTGTATATTTGAAATCGTTTGGCACATGGAGGCAGGAGTGCCTTTGAAGGACTAAAACCAATTCCATTTAAACAGATAAGAGATTTAAATCACTATCTCTCCCCCGATCAAAAATTTCAAACCAATTGAGATTTGTGATCCCAGTTGATTCAAAAACAATATTTTTCCATTTTCAAAACAATTTTAATCAAATTTTACAAAATTGTTTAAAAATGGTATCCTGCACAAAGATACGTTAGGTGGTTGAGAAGCTTCCGTTGTTGCTGTAGGGCTTGGAAGAAAACCGTCTGCAGACGCAGTGAGACTTCTTCTTACGTTGCATTTTGAATGCCAACTGAGGTCAAATTAAGCTCCGTTTCTTCAATCACTTAAAAGAAAACCATCTGCTGATGCAGTGAGACCTCTTACGTTGCATTTATGCCAACTCTCCATTGAAGTCCAATTAAGCTCCGTTTCTTCATTTGTCAACCCAAGAAATAGTTACCCTTTCCTTTCGGCATCCAATCGTCTTTAGTTGTGGGATCCGGATCGGAAACATTCTTTTATACCAATATACCTGCATTCGTTAGTGAACACAAACAGATATATGGTGGTCGACATCACCCAAACAGCAATCGACTAATAACAGTCAATTCAACATATCAATCAGATCATATAAAGCATGGGATTATGTGTTCTTCAAACTCTAATCATCTAATCCTAACAATAATATCCTAGGCACCTAGTCCTTCAACGTAGGTTAACATCATTTTGAATTAAGCATACAGGATAATTAGATAATCTCGTTAGATGATATAGATTTGAAAACATTCTCCCCCTCAATCAATGACTTATTTTTCTGAAAAGTTTAAAAGCGCTGAAGTCATTGATTGAGTTTTCAATTTTTCCGAAAACTATGAAACTGGTTGATTTACAAGCAACTCATTTTCCACTATTTTGTTAAAAACAACAAATATTTTTCTGAAGAATTTTTAGAAGGAAAAACATTTGTGTAGGAACAGCACCTTCGACATACTTTCCTCAAATTGTTTTAGGATTAGTGCACAATATTTTTGAAATATGTTTAGTGCAGCACTTTCCTTCTTTGAAAAACGGGTTGCTATCGGAAATAATAGCAAGCCATAGTTTAAGCGCGGGTCACAGTCTGAAGTAACTGCAAGCCATAGTTTGTGACATGTTTTGAAAGAAATATTTAGACCTCCTACTCGAACTTCATCTAAAGTCCCGTGCCATTATTGAATGACATTTCTAAGACCGTAGATGTTATCGATACCAGAAGACATGTCTTAGAAAAACAATATTTTTGGTCTTTTTCAAATTTTCTGATTTTTATGCCTTTTTGTTGGTTTTATAATTTTCTATTTTGATTTTGTTGGTTTTATATTTTTGTATTTTGTTTTCTGATAAATATTTACAAAGATAGAATAGATGATATAGTTAAAGAAGATGATGATACGAGTACCGAGATAAGGATATCGAGCAGCCCCGTTGTAGAAGATAGAAGTCATCATCCCTTAAACATTCACCACCAAAGCTTCCAGGGCTCTTGAATCGAAGAAAGAAATTGAACCAACTGAAAGTGAGACTTTGGCAGCTTCCCCCCAAACCGAAAATCCTTTAGCTGAGCAGATTCGAAGCTCTATTTCAAGCTTTCCTTAGCCAGGTGCACAAAGAAGCACACCATTATCATAAATCCCGCTGCTCCTTTCAAGAATAATCACCGTGATTCTTCGTTCGAGGTTATATCATCAACAAGAACAACAACGTATCATCCCATACATAAATAACTCTTCTCAAATTTCATTACCACTAAAGTCTGAAGCAATGCATCCCCAACGAGTTGTCAAGAGAACACTTCCCCCAAGTAGATGAATTGATGCAGTCAGTCTCTTAGACTAGAGCTCACGAACCCGAATACACATACCCGGAGACAAAGAAACTTATACCATCGAAGTAGCAGATTAAGTCCAATAGCCAAAGAATAACCCCGATGTATACTTTTCTCTCCCCCTAAAGAAAGTGTATGAAGCTCAAGAACCCGAAGTACCCGAATGCCCAAAGAGAGAATAACCGATAACATTGAAGAGGCAGGCCGAATCACTGATTATCTCTGCAGAGGACTATCTCTGCGGATCTTCAACTCCGGAATAAGTGATTATATCTCTGAATCACTGATTAAGCCCTCAAGTAAAATAGCTGAGCATCCCCAATGTACACAAAATCTCTCCCCTGATGATTGTGATAACATCAAAATCATCACACACTTGTGTACCTCTTTCATCTTTAGAAACTAACTCTTCCATCTCTTCTCCCACATAGTTGGAATAAGAACACTAAACGCCTTGATGAGTAAAACCTTGAGTTTCTCTGCGGTCATGACATTTGTTTTCCCGGGATAACTTCAATCACTTAGAAGTATTAAGTCCATCAAGTTTACACGCCATGAGTCAAACCTTGAGTTTCTCTGCGGTAATAACATTTGTCTTCTCGGGATATCTTCAATTACTTAGAAGTATTAAGTTCATCAAGTTTACTCGCGTTTAGATACGTGTCTCCTTCCCCCTTGCTGGTTTTGACACTTCAGAATCAGCAACTCTTTGAAAGCCTAAATACTAGAAATCTTTTGAGAAGAACGCTTGAAGTCATTGTGAGAATCAAATTGCTGAAGAACAGTGTGAGCAAGTCTAATTGGGGATCAAATCAAACATTTCACCCTCCCCCAATTAGTGCTCTCCCCTAAACTGACAATCTGTTTGATAGCAGCCCAGATTAAGAAGAAGTCTTTGGATAATCAAATGCAACTCGTCTTTAGTCTTCTAACATATAGCAGGAAATGTAGAACGGACTGTAGACTCGACCTTCTTCAAGATTGTCCAGTTGGGGATTAGATAGTTAACATCTCCAACTCACCAAATAAAATAAGAACATCACCAAAAAGCATCCCAATTAACTTACATCTTGCAAGTCCCCTTAACTAAAATCTCTCCCAATCAAACAAGAACAGAAAGATGTTCATCAAGGAAATCAGCAATCAGGCCGCAGCGAACACACGAGATGGTAACACCAAACTACCAATCACATCAAACAAGAACAGAGAGATTGTTCGGAATCATCATGTTGATGTGTACGTGAAGCATTAACCGGAAGCACTTTGTCGATAAACTCATCAATCGGTGTGAAGATGTCAACCAACGGCTCATAGAAGGAACTCCATGTAACGATGACCCAATAAGAAGAAGATCGGTTCTTACATGAGTTTGGAGCCGTTTGACCATTTATTCTCAGAAATCAATCAACCATGCAGTAATTTCACACTTCTTCTCCCCCTCAAGAATTGCATACGGAGTTGCCATTCTTGATTAAATAAGTGAAAATCATCCGAATGTTCTATTCACACTTCTCTCCCGTAAAATTAGCACATGATGTCGCCATCTTCATTATAATCGAGCAAGTGGAATGAGAAAACAATCAGTGGTAGCCCAGTTCACTTGATGACTAAAGCACATGGAAAAAGTATGAAGCATGTTGATGAGAATGGTCATAATAAGAAGATTTCTCTTCTTCAGAAGATAAGGCGCACTGAAGCGTACACTTTTCTTTTCTTTAGAGTACGAGGCATGAACTGCTGTGTTCATACGTCATAATGTTGAAGTACGAGGCCTGAACTGATGTGAACAGACGTCATAATCTCTCTCTTTTCAACTCTCTTATCAAAACATGTAATCATCACCATTATCATTCAGTAGGCTCTTTGTAGTGACAGCTGATGGAGATAACCCAATATGATGAATTTGTCCCTGAAGTAAACTAAACCGAACTCGTTACTTAAACTTGCACATATGTAACAAAGAGCGGTGCCGATTTCCATTAGCATCTCTAAGTACTCTCTATGTACTCTATACTCTTCAACCAACCAACCATCAAGTATAAGACGTACATTACCTCTTGAAAATCCACAATTGAATGTGACACTGAGCACTATAACGTAACTCCTTAAAGTGATAGTTATTTTGTGGTGATAAGAGCCCAATTCCACCAAGTGTTAAAAAGAAAAGGTAAAAGTCACCCAACAATAACTAGATTTCCAAGTCTTCGTTTTTTATAATAAGCTCGAACAAGGATCATGAAGAATCTTCATCCAACCATCCCTGATACCTTCAGATACTAAGTACACTCGTACGTGATAATTCACTTCGACCTCAAATAAATAATACTGAATTAACGCCGTTGTCACATCATCAGGTTAACTGCTCAAATCTGGCCTTCTTTGACATTTAAACGAACTTTGATAATGGTTTCATCCCGACCATGGTTAAGAGCACATTACCCCGTAAAACCATGTAATAACCAAACTGCCATGACGAATATCCAAACACACATCCAATTTATGAAGTACACCCTTTTACCCCTTCTTCGAAACAGAACCCGTAACACCAGTATCAGCAGACTCCAAGATACGCTTTCCTTTCTCCAAGATGGTTCCATCATCACGGGATTTTACAATTTTATAGTTTAAACCGAGAAATAGTTTCTTTCACGGGATTTTACAAAACCAAGAATAAACCGTAAGATAGATCCGGAAATGCACTTTACTAATACCAGGATGTTTCCATTGTCACGGGATTTTACAAGTCTATGATTTAAACCGAGAAATAGGTTCTTTCGCGGGATTTTAGAAAATCAAGACAAAACCGTAAGCAATGTCAGCTTGAATGTGTTATGAAGACTTTGGTTTCAGTGAATATCTGTTTTAGGGGAACATGCAGCGGTTCATCAATGATTCTTACTCCAACATCAACAAAATCATCAACCATCCAATTAACACTTTGGTAAACACATCTTCCACATAATCTGACAGCAATTGCTGTGAATACTTGGTGAAGTAAATCCGATATACCAAACTTGATCATGAAGAAGAATTCCCCAGATTTGTTACTTAAGCTTGTACTAATCCTCTTGAAAAAGAAACGGTGTACCCAATGTACAAAACCTCTTGACGTATCCTCAACTGCGTGAGACATCGAAGTGATAGTTACGTTGTGGGTTAAGCGAGAAAGAATCACAACCTTAACTAAATAGCCAAGTCTTTATCACCCTTTATAAAAGACCAAACAAGTCATCTTTGCGGAAGGGTAGAAAGAAAGAAGACGAAATAAGTAACCGTGCCCAGAAAAACCTCACTTCAAAGTCAAATAAGAAATACCGTCCAAACAACCCCGTAGTCAACATTTTCAATTAATTCAAGCCGTGACAAAATATACTTCGTGAAAATGCATAAATCAAACTATCAAGCCACATAGCACATCAAATCTCATCATCACTCCAATAACCCATTCAATTCAATATTCGTCCGACCCAATAATCTCATCATCCGGATCAAAATTCCACAAACCACATATGAATCAAAAGCCCATGTCAAAAGCACTCATAAACCCGGTCCAACACGCGATGCTTACAACGGATCCTTAAGCTAATATTACCCATAGGTGTAATCAATTTATCAGAGACATGACACATGTATGCGGATCCATAAGTAATAAGAACACATGGCCCAAGCATATTCATATGCAAGCATTTACATGAGAAGTATATCCAAATAAGTATATCGATAAGTAAGTCTTATTGAACTTCTCGTGTAAAAGTGTTATTAGCATGAAGTCCAATCCAATCCAAGTTCGGTCACAACTCACGGCCCAAGAGATGCATAAAAGGTTGGTCCTTACAAGTATTAGAAGCCCATGACAAACCTGATACATGTAGTACACGGCCCATCAAAAATAATACACAACCAATCACACTTATGAGCCCCTGAGAATAGTAGTAACGTGACACACATAACCATGCCCTAATCATTCGGGTATAAAAACACACTTATCACACTTATCATAACCCTAATATCACACAAAAACTTATCAGCCCCCATCTGAAAAAAAAAATGCCACAAACCCTAGTTACAACCCTCTAATAAACCGCCTACCACAATGTTTTTCTCACAAGAATTGGAAAATAATATGAATCTCATTTATCCTAATCTTCCAACAACCACATCTCAAACATTATATCTCATAACAATCTTCCTCAAGCAACAAATCTTAAGACCTCATGCACAACAATTACTCCGATCAAGAATGACCTAGCCACAGGGATGGCTGAGGGTCTTGTAACAGCCAAAGATGTATCCCACAGGGATGGTATTGAGGTTGTTTTGTTGAGAACCAGGTAGGTAATTGTCGTTTCATTGTAGTAATAGAGTCACAAACGAATCAAGAACAATGATTTAACATGATTGTTACTATCATTTTCTTTTAGTTCGAACATAACCAAGGTATTACTTAGATTGAGATTTGGACTTTAAAACGAATCAAGGAAAATCAATCGACATACTTGTCATTTGATTTATCTTGTGCATTCGGATATTGATATAAAAACAAATAGATCTATGAAGAGAATGTTCAACCAAGAAAGTCTTAATGACTTGAGGTACATATTGAACAAGTCTGAGATCATTTACATTTAACATGTCTTCGTTAATATTATTTGAAGTAAGATGGAGTGGGTTTTGATTTATAAGGGTGTTGGTGATAGATTAGGATTAGATAATGATATGTTTGGGTCTGATTGAGATTTATTTTTTCATTTTGATTGGTTAAACAGCCTGAGGTCGTGATTTAGAATAGGCTTAGGTAATATTGGTCTTGTGGTCTTGGTCAAGTTGAGTCACTAAGTTGCTAGGTAGTTTTATCAAGTCGCTATCTCTTTTGCTCAAACACAAGTCGCTAGCCTTTTTTATATTTTGTCAAGTCGCTACCACTTTTTGAGTCAAGTTGCAGAACCAGGTCGCTACTTCACATCCAAAACACAAGTCGCAAACCTATTAAAAAACAAGTCGCTAGGTCCTTTTGTTTGTGCCAAGTCGCTAGCGAAAATGACAAGTCGTTGTTGACTTTAAAGAAAGTCAACAAATCACCTGGTCGCTACAGATTTCTTTAAGCAATTCGCTAGCATAACTCGCTACACTTATGCAATGAATTTAGACGACTTGTAAAGACAAGTCGCCACGAGTACATGTAACAAGTCGCTAGGAAGAGAAACATGAATAACCAGTCGCTAACATAATTATGTGACAAGTCGCTATAAAGAACAATAATGACCATTTTTCCGACCCAGAAACACTTATGCAGAAAAACATTACAGTTAACCCATTTTGACCTCAATAATGACCAGATTTAAGACCAAGAATATTATGCCCATATGACCACAAATAAGTCACAGAAGTTTGTGCCAAAGTTAATAAAAGATTGATAAACCACAAATTGTATACGACTCTTGGACACAGAAGTTTGGACACAAATATTGACACAAAGCAAATGTTGAAATCAATTTGTACCAGTTTTAACCAATAATCCGACCATCAAATCAGTACATAAAAACCGGTTAACAACATGAACCAAGAAAAACACAAACAACAACCACGGTACGGACCACACAAATCAAAGATAACACAATAACCTTGGCTCTGGTACCATTTGTAGGATCGATATATTTATTGTGTTGATGATTCGGGTGGTCTTGGATGATAGAAATACATGTTATACATTTTTAGAGAGAGAAAGTAGAGAGAGGGAGATTTCTTGGTAGAGAGTTGCTTCAAAAATTGTAAAAGGTTAGATTGAAAGCTCCACCCCTTCCATGGATGGAAGGGGTATTTATAGTTACACAATAGACGACCTCCTAACGGCCTGTGGATCAGGCATACAGTGGGTAAAGACCCGTCCTTCCTCCACGGTGTTGCACTACGCTAAACTACGCTACAAACTAACTAATTAACTACTTAATAACGTAAATAATGACAAGTCTACGAGCTAACATATGCTAGACCATAATTGGGGTGACCGACACTTTAACATGGAATTTCCAATTCCTAACACCTCCCACGAAGCGCTTTTCTTTATTTATGAGTCTTGTAGCTAGACTCGAAGTCGTGCCCTTACGTACCTATGTAAGTAAGCTTATCCTCAAGAATGTCATAGGGATCAAACTTATCTTTTAAGTTCCTAGTGGTATGCTTAGTTCGGTATGCCTTTTCAAACTTTTCTCCATTAGGGTCATAGCTTGTCATCCTAATGTGCCATTCTCCATTACCATCACTAGGTGGTCTATTCCAATTCCATTTATGCTTAGGTTTCTCACTCTCAACTTTCCACTTATTCATGACAAGATTGACGGGCAAGCTTCCTAGGAATTCAGTCATCTTCCTAAACACGAAGGCATCCTCGAACGGGGTTCACTTCCACGTCCCTAGCCAATTCTTGTTCATGGAAAGTTGAATTACTAACAAAGGCCTCTTCTAGATAGAAAGGTCATTGGGGACCTATGAAATCTTTATTAATCCAAGGCCCATATCTAGATGGCGTTCTATCTAACATGATCTCGTAGGAATTTTCCTCCTCTTTGTAGTAGATATGCTTCTTGGCATTGTAAATTGACCTAGCACTCCCTTCTCTTACCACTATTTTAGACATCTTACAATCAATGATGGCACTAGCGGTAGCTAAGAATCCCTTTCCTACTAACAACGGGCATGTCGGGTCCTTATTCATGTCTAGCACATGGAAATCCGCAAGAGTCAATTCACCTACATGTACTACCATGTCCTTTATTATCCCTACCGGATATGCAATACTACCATCCGTTAGACCTAAGATGGTTTCTGTTGGCTCTATCTTTCCTAGGTTAAGGCTTCTATGGAGGGACAACGGAAGAAGATTGATGCTTAATCCTAAGTCGGCTAAAGTGTCGAAAGGTTTGGAGTTTCTAAGCCTACATGGAAGAATGAATAGGCCAGGATCATCTAACTTCTTAGGTAACTTATTTTGCACAAATGCGGACCCATGTTCTCCTAGCTTTAGTTCTTGCTTATATTTTTCTTTTAAAGCATTGTAATAAGGCGCATGAGCCAAGACTTCAAGAACCGGTTTTTCTTGGTGGAGTTCCTTGTACTCCTCCTCTAAATTAGGTTTGGGTTCTTGGTTGACGGGTTTCTCAAGAGTTGGGTGGACCAATGGTTCGGGTTGATGGCGTTAACCGGATGAACTTTCGGATTTGAAGGGCATGGATATGCACTCTCCCAAGGCGAGCAATAACATGAAGTCGATGAAATCGAATTCACTTTTGGGTTCTTTATAGTGTCACTTGGTAGTGCTCTAATTTCCCGGTCATTGAAGGCTTTTAAGAGGGTGTCGATCTTGTTTGTCATCTCGCCTTGTCGTTGCTTGAAATCGGCTTCAAGATTAGTCAAACGAGATTCTTGAGATGACATGAATCTAGACACAATTGCCTCAAGACTAGCGAAGTTCCCGGTATTTGGAGGGTTGAACCTATTAGGTGGACTAGATGAGCTTTGGGGTGGGCTTGAGTTTTGGTTCCACTTAAGGTTATGGTGATTCCTCCATGAGGGGTTGTAGGAGTTTCCTAAGTTGTTTTGTTCGGACTTGAAAGTGTACCACTTCTCTCCCGCTCCATCGGTACGCGTGGAGGCGTAGTTCGCAAAAGCTTGTTCAGGGATTCTTGTGCAATCACGAGTGTCGTGGGGACTACTACACATGTACTACCATGTCCTTTATTATCCCTACCGGATATGCAATACTACCATCCGCTAGACCTAAGATGGTTTCCGTTGGCTCTATCTTACCTAGGTTAAGGCTTCTATGGAGGGACAACGGAAGAAGATTGATGCTCAATCCTAAGTCGGCTAAAGTGTCGAAAGGTTTGGAGTTTCCAAGCCTACATGGAAGAATGAATAGGCCGGGATCATCTAACTTCTTAGGTAACTTATTTTGCACAAATGCGGACCCATGTTCTCCTAGATTTAGTTCTTGCTCGTATTTTTCTTTTAAAGCATTGTAATAAGGCGCATGAGCCAAGACTTCAAGAACCGGTTTTTCTTGGTGGAGTTCCTTGTACTCCTCCTCTAAATTAGGTTTGGGTTCTTGGTTGACGGGTTTCTCAAGAGTTGGGTGGAACAATGGTTCGGGTCCTTGGTACTTCATGAGGGATCGCTTGGAACCCGTGTTGATGGCGTTAACCGGATGAACTTTCAGGTTTGAAGGGCATGGATATGCACTCTCCCAAGGCGAGCAATAACATGAAGTCGATGAAATCGAATTCACTTTTGGGTTCTTTATAGTGTCACTCGGTAGTGCTCCAATTTCCCGGTCATTGAAGGCTTTTAAGAGGGTGTCGATCTTGTTTGTCATCTCGCCTTGTCGTTGCTGGAAATTGGCTTCAAGCTTAGTCAAACGAGATTCTTGAGATGACATGAATCTAGACACAATTACCTCAAGACTAGCGGAGTTCCCGGTATTTGGAGGGTTGAACCTATTAGGTGGACTAGATGAGCTTTGGGATGGGCTTGAGTTTTGGTTCCACTTAAGGTTATGGTGATTCCTCCATGAGGGGTTGTAGGAGTTTCCTAAGTTGTTTTGTTTGGACTTAAAAGTGTACCACTTCTCTCCCGCTCCGTCGGTACGCGTGGAGGCGTAGTTCGCAAAAGCTTGTTCGGGGAGTCTTGTGCAATCACGAGTGTCGTGGGGACCACTACACACGTACTACCATGTCCTTTATTATCCCTACCGGATATGCAATACTACCATCCACTAGACCTAAGATGGTTTCCGTTGGCTCTATCTTACCTAGGTTAAGGCTTCTATGGAGGGACAACGGAAGAAGATTGATGCTCAATCCTAAGTCGGCTAAAGTGTCGAAAGGTTTGGAGTTTCCAAGCGTACATGGAAGAATGAATAGGCCGGGATCATCTAACTTCTTAGGTAACTTATTTTGCACAAATGCGGACCCATGTTCTCCTAGCTTTAGTTCTTGCTCATATTTTTCTTTTAAAGCATTGTAATAAGGCGCGTGAGCCAAGACTTCAAGAACCGGTTTTCTTGGTGGAGTTCCTTGTACTCCTCCTTTAAATTAGGTTTGGGTTCTTGGTTGACGGGTTTCTCAAGAGTTGGGTGGACCAATGGTTCGGTTCCTTGGTACTTCATGAGGGATCGCTTGGAACCCGTGTTGATGGCGTTAACCGGATGAACTTTCAGGTTTGAAGGGCATGGATATGCACTCTCCCAAGGCGAGCAATAACATGAAGTCGATGAAATCAAATTCACTTTTGGATTCTTTATAGTGTCACTTGGTAGTGCTCCAATTTCCCGGTCATTGAAGGCTTTTAAGAGGGTGTCGATCTTGTTTGTCATTTCGCCTTGTCGTTGCTTGAAATCGGCTTCAAGCTTAGTCAAACGAGATTCTTGAGATGACATGAATCTAGACACAATTGCCTCAAGACTAGCGGAGTTCCCGGTATTTGGAGAGTTGAACCTATTAGGTGGACTAGATGAGCTTTCGGGTGGGCTTGAGTTTTGGTTCCACTTAAGGTTAGGGTGATTCATCCATGTTGTAGGAGTTTCCTAAGTTGTTTTGTTCGGACTTGAAAGTGTACCACTTCTCTCCCGCTCCGTCTGTACGCGTGGAGGCGTAGTCCGCAAAAGCTTGTTCGGGGAGTCTTGTGCAATCACGAGTGTCATGGGGACCACTACACAACTCACATGGTAGAGTGATTTTGTCACTTGATGTGAAGACTTAGGATTTTCGTAAGAGCTCATTAGGAATTTGACTTGATCTTTAAGTTCGAGCATCCTACGATCGAAAGTTTGTGAGTCAATAGGAGGCAAGGAGATTACCTTGATGGTTTTGGGCAACTCATGTGGGTCATTCAAACTTTCGTTGTCACAGAGAGCAAGGTCTTCTATTATTCCCCACGATTCCTCCGCGGTGAGATCATTAAGTTTGCCACCGGCCGCTTGGTCGATGGATTGCTTAGTTGAGAAGTTCACATGATCATAAAAGATTTGAACTTGAAACCAAAGATCGATGCCGTGATGAGGGACTTTATGGAGCAAGTCCTTGAATCGAGTCCATGCTTCGTAGAGAGATTCACATTGACGTTGTTGGAACATCAAGATTTCATTCCTAAGCTTAGTAGTTCTCCCCTTGGGAAAAATTGGGCAAGGAAACGAGTAGTGAGATCATCCCAACTTGAGATGGAGCCGGTGGGAAGTCGCTCAAGCCAATTACTAGCTTGGTCCCATAGAGAGAATTGGAAAAGATGCAAGCGCGTGGTCTCCCGAGTAGTAGCATCAAGGTCGATGGAATCGACTATTTTAAGGATATCCTTAAGATGCTGATTAGGATATTCGGAACGAAGTCCATGGAATGCACATCTGTTTTGCACCAACTGGATGGTGTCGGATCGCAGGGCCATAGTTTGAGCTTGATCAGGGATCTCAATGGTGTTCCTATAGCCTAGGTGGCTTGGTCTAGAGTATTCACCAAGAGTGCGGCCTCTTGGCGGGTCATTTGGTGGTGGGTTGATGAGTGGTGGTTGATTATCACCTTCCATGATGAAGAGTGATAGGATTACTGATAACATCAAATTAGCCTGATCTTTTATATATCAAATTCCCGTGTTTATGGCCACATTTGCATTAATATGGTACTTAATTCTTTCATATTCGTTCATATTTGCATTTCAGGATAAATGAGGCGTTGGAGCAGAAAAGAAGTGATAAAAGGCCAAGTATATGTTCTGAAGATTGATTTACGAGGGCCTTTAGATTTTATGTGAAGATTACGCCGTAACTAGCTAATAAGGTTACGGCATAAATATGAGCTTTGAAGGATATGGCGTAACCAATTCTTATGGTTACGTCGTAATTATTTTTATGAAGGTTACGGCGTAACAAGGCAATTTAGTTACGCCGTAGAGATAATTACGGAGCGGATAAAAATATACGATTGAAGAGTTACGGCGTAATTCGGTAATTTAATTACGCCGTAATTATTACTTGGGCGCTAAGGAGTTGAAGTCCCGTGGCTAAATGAAGATAATATTTACTCCGAGGATGAAAAGTAAATATAACAAGTGCGATCAGGGACTAAAGGTGACAACTTTTATGAAGTTTATTTACTTCAAGGACTACAATATTAATGAAGAAGTACGATGAGGGGCCAAAAGTAACTACTAGTGCAAAATAGTTTCAAGGAATTATCATGACATGAAATACAACATTAAGGCGTAACTACTTATTTTAGTTACGGCGTAACTTAGTTACGACGTAACTAAATAATTTAGTTACGTCGTAATTGTTCGAGATCCGGATTTTTTTGCGCCGACTTTAGTTACGGCGTAATTAACCCTTAAGGTTACACCGTAACCATGTCGGGGCTTATAAATACAGCCCCAAATCTGGATTTTCCAGTATCTCTCTTCACCCCTCTCCTAGGGGTCGATTAGGGCACCGCTCCAGGGTATTTTCCAGCAGTCCGAAGCCAGTTTTGAAGGAAGAATTCACTCGCAATCATCATCATTATTAGCTCTACATCAAGTAATTTGTATCAAACATTATGTTCAATTCAATTTATGATTTATTCATTTTTGTTGGTATGATTTATTATATGTTTGGTTAAGCACCCTGGTGCTGGCCTAGTTATGATTCTTTAATTGTTTTGTTTGCATTTACTTTACTTCCGTACAATTATTTCTAAGTGTATGCATGCATAGTTTATTGGTAGCCACCCTTGGTTCGGTAGTTTTGAATGGCGGTAGAGGCGAATTGCCTAGGAGATATGACCAACTGACCCTAGGTGAGCGGACTGAGACGGGAAGGGTAAGATATGACCAACTGACGACCCTTTCTACTTGTGCGATTTGACCAACTGATCACCTATCGCTTGGATGAACTTAAGAATTAGGGGGTGAGTGTCTAAGTTCCTAACGGTCGGGCACTCACTATTATAAATCTAGCATGTAGCGGTACTTAATGACTCGGCTTAGGGTACCAGGAACAATAGGACTTATGACGGTGCGCCTGATTTCTCCTGTGGAGGCATCTTTGCTGATAGGTTAGGGCGAATTGACCAAATGCTGTCCTCTCGACTTTGACCCCACCTGAAGTAATTGGAAGTAAGTAAACGTAGACATAACTAGCTAGGAGGATTAATTAGGTTAGCACCACTCTTCTTTATTGATTTCATCTCTTGCCTTTATCTGCTTTCTTGTCTTATTAGTTAATTTATTATCTCAATCTTTAAAGCAATTAAAATCGTGACATAGACTTAAGTTAATTTCCGATCCTCGTAGCTCTTGGGACGACCTCGGTTTTACCGAATACTACACTACACACGACCGGGTACACTGCCCGTTAGTGCACTAGGGTAGACCATAGGTGATAACGTCTAAAATGAACATGTTTTTAGTAGCGTTATTGTCAGTTTTGTGCATGATATTCGGCTATATTTACTCATAACTGTTGCAAAAGTGCAAAGATGCGTATTGTGTATGTATATGTAGCCAGGTATTGCGAATAATGAAGAAATAAAGTTTTTATGCACATTTGGAAGATTCTAAAGGAAGGAAGTTGAGATTGGAAGCTTGTGGACTCAATGATATGGAAGCGTTGTGATTTCGAAGCATCTACAGCAAGGAAAGATCAAGTTTGGCTTTGGAAATCATCAACGTAAGCAAAGAATGAAGCGTAAAGGGAAAAGTCAGCAAAAAGTCAAAAGGAGCAAAACCCAGCCGATCGGTCGCAACCCGCAACCGGATCCGGCTGGGCAGATGGTCATAGATGTTACCGATTCGGTCGGCCTAGAAACCGATCCGGTTTCTGGCACTACAGTTACACAATTCGCATTTATTGTTGTCTTAACTCCCCATAATCATTAGAGTCCGATCATTTCTTGATATTAACTTGGAGAGAACGTTTTTTGGGCAGTTAAGCAAGTGCTTTGGCTATTTAAAGGACCTAGTACTTGTATACTAAGTGTGACACAACCAAAAGAGTATTAGTTTACACCAAAACTAATATTTACCCTATTATTTCAACCCAAAAGCTTAGTAGTTACTGGAAAATGTCCAGAAGCAAGGAAGGAACCATTCTTGTCCATTGTTTCGGTAGTTTGGAGTTGTGCGGTGATCCTAGGTGATTGGAGGCGCGTGGTTGCTACATTCCACGATTTCTAATTCTTGTAATCACAAAAGTTTAGGTATTCTATGAACTTTGTTATGGAAATCTATTCTTTTGAATTGTTTGAATTACCTTGTTATGACTTGTGTTTAGATATGATTGTTTTCATAGAGTAGTTTTTGATATACTTGTGTGTTGGAATGTGATTAATCATAATAATGTTCTCAAAATGTGATGCATGTATATATGATCTTGTTTAAATGAGTTTGTTGGAAAAATACTAGTCTTGGATTGATTTGTCAATAAAACATGTTTTAAGAAAAAGGACCGAAAGGATTTCTCTTGTGTTTTATTCCAAAAAGTGTAGTGACAAACTAGTATGGGGATATGGTGATTGACAACCACCATGTTTTGCTTATTAAAACAAGACTAGGAACGTTTTCATCACGAAGGGTCGAAAGATTCGTAAGAACAAATTTAATGAGAACATGTTGCAAACAAATGGAACTTTTATAGGATAATCAAATTGGGATAAGGACCGAAAGGATTACCTAAATGTTTTTGTTCTTAGAATGATTTTTACAAACAAATACCATGGTTGGGGAATCATTTGCTTATGATTTGTGCATCATACTAAAGTATACACCAAACCTTTATGAACATTATCTATGGTTGATTATGAGACTACACACAAGTATATATTCATATTCTTGATTCGTATTTTCACTAGAACACTTATTTGAGGAAGCCTTGACAAGCTTTCTTGTTAGAAACTTTTTAATAAAATCTATTTCAAAACAAAAATCCCTTGGGACGATCTCGACTTACCAAACTTTGCTATTGCGGACGAGTATACTTGCTCGTATGTGTTAATAGGTTATACGGTTAATTCGTGATTATAAATTTTTAAAACTTGCACCAACCGGAGCACATCAAGTCTAAAAAAAAAAAAAAAAAAAAAAAATTTTGTTACAAACTAACCGATTCGGTTGGTTAGCCAACCGAATCCGGTTAGACATTCTGTGAAAATTTTTTTGGTTCGAATTTAGTATCTATCTTCTTAGTTTATTGTGTTTTGATTTCTAGAGTAATTTTGTGGTTTAATCAGTTCTTAGATTTATTGTTTTTACTTATTTTATTTTTCTTTACATTTGTCATTATTTAGTTAATCTAGTTTTATTAATTTAAATTTTTAATAGTTGATGGTAATGGTTAGGAGTAATTTTATTTTCAGTTATAGTTTATTTCATGATAGAATTTATTGGTAGTTTATTTAGTTGTAGTTTTAGTTTTAATTTTGGTTTTAATTAGATTTAATAAGTTATTTAATTATTAGTTTATGAAGAGTTTTTTTTAATTAACTGGAGTTAGTACATCCTTAATGACATTTAATTTGCTTTAATTATTATTTTTATTTAAAAATATATATATATATATATATATATATATTTTCGATCAAACCGATCGGTCGCAACCCGCAACCTGATCCGGTTCGTATTTCTGTCTAGAATTTTCAACCAAACGATTCGGTTGGTGATCCAACCGAATCCGGTTGGAGTTTCTGTGTTGAGTTTTATCATTTTTAGGTTTTGAGTTTTTATTTGAGTTCTTAATTTTGTTAGATGTCTTAGATGTTTTATTATATGTTTTTATAGTTTGTTCTTGTTTCACTAACTTTAACGCTAATCATTCGGGATTTGTTTTGTTTTGCTTTGTTAAGTTGTCTAGTAACATGGATAGTTTGAGCGGAATCTCGGAATACCTTCGTACTTTGGATGAAATGTTCAAGGATACGGGAAGTTCATTAGAAAAGATTGGAGGAATTTTGGAGGAAAGCAAGAAAGAATTGGGAATTGACACGGGTGATATGGAAGAAGTATGTGAAAACAAGGTTCAACTACCCAAAAACAAAAGAGTGGTAGTGTTTACACAAGCACCGTCAACGGTGTATGATTCACCGATGATGAGATTTGGAACACCTTGTGAAGTGGAAGGAGTACGTGCTTGGGATGCACAGCTTAATATGGCTTATGGAGAGAATTATATCTTGGAAGAGGTTCTTGACGAAATCGGTCATGTTCGTATGGACTATGAAGCATATGGAAGGAAGATGGTCAAAAATCTGAAGGTCAATATTCATGGACATATCTTTGAAACTGATTTTGTTGTTTTAGAAGAAGGAAATGCGGATGAACCTAATGTGTGTTTTGGTCGAGATTTTCTTGTCACGACCAAGTGTCAAGTAGATTTTGGTATGGGAGAAATGCGGATTAATATAACCGAGTTGGAAGAAGGAAAAGGAGTCAACGAGATGCTAGTGGAAGTTTGTGCAAACATGGAAGAGAAAAATGTGGAAGTGGTTAAAATGGGAAAAGCAAACCGAAAGAAACCATCATCAAATAAATTGACCCCAACAACAACCTCCACCACCAAAAATGATTACACACCATCGTCACCTACCACTACTATCAAACCCTTAACCGAAAACCAAAAAGAAGCTATCTTAGAAAATCTAGAACAAAAATTTCTAGAGCTCAATGAAAAGAAACCGGTTATTGAAGTTCTCCAAGATTATGTGCTTTACCGAAAGAAGTTGGATGCATTGATGCTAGCGAGGGCTAGGTTGGAAGATAAGAATCTCACGGATGAGGATCGAGATCGAATTTTGTTTAAAGGCATGCCAAGGAAAGAAAAGGATCCGGGTAATTTTGTGTTGCCGATCAAAGTAAATGGAACTACACCAGTTTATGCTTTAGCTGATACGGGGTCGAGTGTTAACGTGATGCCGTATCCATTGTTCAAAACTTTGGGACTAAGTAATCCGCAACCTAATCATTCTAAGCTCACTATGGCGGATAACACTCAAGCAAAGGCAATGGGAGAAGTTAAGAATGTAAGAGTGCAAATTGGCTATCAACCGTATTTGGCAGATTTTCTTGTCCTAGATATTCCGGTGGACAAGAGTTTACCTCTATTGTTGGGGAGGCCATTTTTACGAACTTGTGGAGCAATTATAGACATGGGAAGAGGCACCATGACTATTGACGATGGGATTTCGAGACAAACATACTACCCAAAACCAAGAGGACCAATTTTAGAATGTATGGAAGATTTGGAATGGATGGATGCAAATGATGATTTAACTTGTTTTGAAGTGGGACGTGATGTCCACGGTAATCCAATGTACGGACCTTTAACTCCACCTTATTTCGATATAGAGGACGAAATGGAACGTGCATTCGCGATAGAAGCTTTCTATAACCCATTCAAAAACATATTGGTTTACAAGAAGTTGACCGACTTTTTAGGATCTTTACCGGTGCAACTTAAGAATTTGGAGTGGAAACCCGAAGGGTTGGGGACTTACAAGAGACAAACCGGAGATGGAGCATGGCATGTTAAGTTTGATATATTATGCCCGGACGGACGAAGATTTATGAGAAAATTCAAAACTTTTGAAACGTTCCGTGAGTTGACCTGAAAATTTCAAAGCGAGGATATTCTTAGACAAGAGTATTTTGAGGAATTTTGAGGAAAGGCAAAGACCGTAATAACAAGCAATCATTTGCTTGAATTTCATGAACTATTTTATTTTGATTTGATGCATTAGGATTTTTGTTTCTTATTTATTTTTCATGTTATGATTGAGGTAATTTGGTTTAATGCATTATGACTATGAGTTTTGAGTTGAGTTTAGATTAGTTCATTTATATGATGAGTTGAGTTTTTTTTTTTTGGATTGAATGATTGTTCAAAATTTCATTTGGTGAATGAATGTTGTGTGAATCTTTAGCAGGAATTTTTGAGTAAAAAATGTTGCTTGGAGGGTAAATGCCTAAGTAACATGTTAAACAAGTAAAAAAGCAAATTTGGCAAAAAGCATACCGAAACGGTTGTATCCTTGACTGAACCGGTTGCACCAAAGTATAAAAATTTCATTTTTCCAAAAACACACACACACACACTAATTTTCCAGGTGGGTTTTGCAAAAAATTCATCCAAGAGAGAAGATTGGAAGTTGTTTGAATTGTAGGATAACATCATGGCACCCAAGCAAGTAAGCATTTACATTCAATTAACTCAATTAAGGTTTTATTAGAACATTTGATTCGAATTGAATATTAGGTCACCAATTTGGGGGTTTTTGTTATAATTCGAATTAAGTGGTAATATTTTAGGATTGAGTGAGTAATTGATATAGGAGTGCATTACAACAAGAGATTGATTGATTGATTCACCATAGAATGGATTTTAGATGATAAGATTTTTCGGAATTAGTTGGGTTGTGCTTATGAAATGAGATAAGTTACAATTGGTGATTCATTTTGATGGATGATATGTTTTTAAGAATAATGGATGCTACACTATTAGAACTAATGATTTTAAAATATATAATGAGTTCTAAGATGTTAGATGTTTGATGATTTGGAAGCAAGATAGAGTAATTCTAGGATGTGGGAATCATTGAGGATGATAGAATGCGATCTAAGAGTGGTTTGAGCGTTAGAAATTCGAGATTATGAGGATTTGAAGGCAAAATGCCTTATGCAGTCTGCACAACCGATTCGGTTGCGCATTGCAACCGAACGGTTGGTGCCTGACAGATGGAAACCGATTCGGTTGGTGATCCAACCGAATCCGGTTGTGGTTTCTGTGTGGATTTTTTGTGAAATTTTGAAATGTATCTTAGAGGGTTCTCTAACCTTCTTGTTTGTTCTAACACTCTTATATGGTCTTATTTTTTTGATTTCTACAGAGAATTATTGTAGGAAGCTCGAGTGGGGAGGAAATTCCAATTAACCCACTTGTTACGAAGTTTTGTGAAAGGAACGAGAAGAAGAAGGTTAAGTATAGTGTGAAGAAGGAAGCAAATGCTAATTTAAAATTCAAAAATCTCACCGATGGAGAGAAACACGCTTTTCGGGAAAGATTGTCGAAGTTACAACATAGGCAATGTTTGGTTCCAAGGGTGATTGATTGGGATTTATTTAACGAATGTGAGTGTGAAGATGAGTTAAGAAGGATGATGCGAACGTCTTATTATATCCAGGAGATGGGGATTCGTTCAATGATTTGTCATAGGAAAGAGCATTCAGTGTTAATGAAGAAGTCTATCGAGAATGGTGTATGGAATTCTTTTCAACCATGTATTTTGAAAGAAAGGTGGATGTTCGGAATTTGATGTCGGAGATTTGTATTTGGTTCAGACTTTGTGGAAGGGATCATGCTTACACGTTGCTAGCTTTTGGTGTAGCTCTTGGTTTGTATGAGCCACATGAGGTTAATCATCGATTATTTGAAACTCACTTTTCTAGACTTCGGAGGTTTGAAAAAGATTACCCTAGTATTCCCGCTTATTGGAATCAAGTGGGAGATCCTACTTGTGCTAGGAGGAATGCTTCAACCATTAGGAATCCGTTGATGAGGATACTTCACAAGTTGATTGTGACCGGGCCATTTAATAGATTTGGAAGCAGGGACAAATGTCAGAAACCAGACTTATGGATTATGAAGTTGCTGGAAGAAACTAAGGACGGTAATGCTATTTGGCAGATAGCCGAATATTTGTCTAGGAGAGCCCCGGGAATCAAGAGCAACAGTAACATTTGTGGAGGACATTTTGTGACAAGATTGGCGAAGAATCTTGGGTATTATGTTGATGAGGAATTGGCTAAGTGTGGAGAGCCAAAGTATAGTGAAACGTGGACTGCGAAAGGTTTTGGTAATGCTTTGAACAGGAGATTGGGAACCGTAGGGTTATGGATTGAACCAAGACCACAACAGCAACCACCACAACAGCAAGGGAATATACCAATGGAGAACGTGCAAATGGGTACGTCCAGTAGTTTTGATTCAGGATGGGGAGAGTGGAACCAACATCTAGATGAGATTCAATGTAGGGATGTGTGGAGAGATTCGATGATGTTAAGAAACAACTACATCAATGATTATTCGATGCCTATCTTTCAACACATGGCTCGAGAAGCCAATTATGAGTTGCCACCCTACAATCCACCAAATGTTCCACCATATCCTTTTCCTTACACTTCTTATCCTGGACCTTATCCGTATCCATATCCTGGGTACGCACCGTTTCCTGATCCAATACCCCCATATGGTCGATTACCTGAAGTTGGAGGAACAAGTTATAAAGTTGGAGGATCATCATCAGGAGTTGGAGGCAAGAAGAAAAAGAGGAGAGTTCGTTCAGAAATCATAGACGAAAACTACGTAACCGAAAGTGATGATGATGAGTTTGATGATGAAGAAGGAGAAGAAATGAGCGAGGATGACGAGTGATTATGGGTCATTCGTAAATTATGGATTCAAAAACAATGGTCATGATGTGTTTTAAACTATTTCTATCTTTTGATCGATTTTTCTATAGGATATTTGGCGTATTTTGTTTGGTTTTATCTAGTTTTTAGTAGTTTTGTTTTGTTTTGTGCATTTCGTGTTGCAGTTTTTGTTTGCAGGATGGATATGTTGGAAGCTTATTGATGGTCAAATGTTTCGAGTTGGATAACTCACAGGCTTGCTTAATGACCCAATGTGCTTATTGCATATTTTATCCTGTGGTATCTTTTAACTATCTTTTTCCCATTTTCTTTACTTTGAAGTTCATTTTTCATTACATTGAGGACAATGCAAAACTTAAGTATGGGGGAGGGAAGAAAATAGGAAAATGATATGCATTTTTATTTTTTTTAGATAACTTTTGGATGCAAGTGATTAGAAGAAATTCGCCCTTGATGGTCTAATGGTTTTCGCGCGTTATTGATAATTAAAATACATAATTTGGGATTTAAATGGTAAAATGAGGTTTTTGAAATTTTTTTTGATTTGAACCAAATTACTGAAGTAATTCATTTTGGATTCGATAGCATTTCTAGCATGCATAATAGCCTTTTTTTTCCCACATTTTTGTGAGGTTTCTTTTTGTATAAAACACATCTTTTGTTTTATATTTGCTATGAGTGTGCCGGTGATTATGTCGATTCTAGAACTTGTACTAGTTATGCATTACGGTTAAAATCACTTTCGAGTGATCTAAATATTTTCAAGTGATAAGAGGCACCTTAGGAATAACCCAAATGGCCTTCCATTTTTACATCTAATGATATATTAGCTGACCACATCGGTTAGTTAACCACCCATATGGACCCATTTTGTTAGTGCTCATTTTTAGCACTAGATACCCCTAGTTACACCTTCTGAGCCATTCCTTTTCATTTTTGTTAAATCCAGAAAAATACAAAAATATTTTACACCTTTAAACTTTAGCCAACCCTTATCAAGTCTAATGGTTTGTTGCTAGTTGTTTGGAATGATTGGATTGTTTTTGATGATTATGAGTTAGCTACACTTTGCCATTCGTGTGTGCCATTCCGACAAAGACGAAGGATGCATACTTCTTATTTGTATTTTTGTGGTGATGCTTATACGAAGTGTGGGGGAGATGTGATATATGAAGAAGGAGAAGTTTATAATATATATATATATATATATATATATATATATATATATATATATATATATATATATATATATATATATATATATATATATATATATATATATATATATATATATATATATATATATTTTATAGCCAAGGAGCTATATGATAGATATTGATTAGCCAATGAGCTAAATTGAGTTATACATATTTGCGGAGAATCGATATGAGAAGAGGAGTAATAATCATTTTTCGGGATCGTGGTTTGTATGATGACTAGCACCATGGAGGTTTGGACTTGATTTCATTTTTATTTTAAACCAATTTCATAAACTATCCCATGCCTTATCCATACCTATTATGAACCCTTAGCCTTATCATTATAACCCGAATAAAAGACCTCTTTGATGAATTTATTTTCTTTGTTTTGATACTTGTACAAGCTTATGGTAAAAAGCATTGATCATGACTAGGCGTTGAGTGATATACATATACCCACCAATATATGAGTGTTGAGTGAAATCTTAAAGCCATTTGTGAGGTATCCTAGTTATGTTATCTTTAGTGTTTGGTTCATTTTTAGAAGATTTTCACATATTATAAGCAAAATAATAATTATCTTTTATGGTAATTGTTACATTTTTCTAGAACCATGGTGTTATGAACCATTGAAATCAATCTTTGCAAATGTTTGACCTACTCGAGGGCGAGTAGAGCTTAAGTGTGGGGGAATTTGATAACGTCTAAAATGAACATGTTTTTAGTAGCGTTATTGTCAGTTTTGTGCATGATATTCGGCTATATTTACTCATAACTGTTGCAAAAGTGCAAAGATGCGTATTGTGTATGTATATGTAGCCAGGTATTGCGAATAATGAAGAAATGAAGTTTTTATGCACATTTGGAAGATTCTAAAGGAAGGAAGTTGAGATTGGAAGCTTGTGGACTCAATGATATGGAAGCGTTATGATTTCGAAGCATCTACAGCAAGGAAAGATCAAGTTTGGCTTTGGAAATCATCAACGTAAGCAAAGAATGAAGTGTAAAGGGAAAAGTCAGCAAAAAGTCAAAAGGAGCAAAACCCAGCCGATCGGTCGCAACCCGCAACCGGATCCGGCTGGGCAGATGGTCATAGATGTTACCGATTCGGTCGGCCTAGAAACCGATCCGGTTTCTGGCACTGCAGTTACACAATTCGCATTTATTGTTGTCTTAACTCCCCATAATCATTAGAGTCCGATCATTTCTTGATATTAACATGGAGAGAACGTTTTTTGGGCAGTTAAGCAAGTGCTTTGGCTATTTAAAGGACCTAGTACTTGTATACTAAGTGTGACACAACCAAAAGAGTATTAGTTTACACCAAAACTAATATTTACCCTATTATTTCAACCTAAAAGCTTAGTAGTTACTGGAAAACGTCCAGAAGCAAGGAAGGAACCATTCTTGTCCATTGTTTCGGTAGTTTGGAGTTGTGCGGTGATCCTAGGTGATTGGAGGCGCGTGGTTGCTACATTCCACGATTTCTAATTCTTGTAATCACAAAAGTTTAGGTATTCTATGAACTTTGTTATGGAAATCTATTCTTTTGAATTGTTTGAATTACCTTGTTATGACTTGTGTTTAGATATGATTGTTTTCATGGAGTAGTTTGTGATATACTTGTGTGTTGGAATGTGATTAATCATAATAATGTTCTCAAAATGTGATGCATGTATATATGATCTTGTTTAAATGAGTTTGTTGGAAAAATACTAGTCTTGGATTTATTTGTCAATAAAACATGTTTTAAGAAAAAGGACCGAAAGGATTTCTCTTATGTTTTATTCCAAAAAGTGTAGTGACAAACTAGTATGGGGATATGGTGATTGACAACCACCATGTTTTGCTTATTAAAACAAGACTAGGAACGTTTTCATCACGAAGGGTCGAAAGATTCGTAAGAACAAATTTAATGAGAACATGTTGCAAACAAATGGAACTTTTATAGGATAATCATTGGGATAAGGACCGAAAGGATTACCTAAATGTTTTTGTTCTTAGAATGATTTTTACAAACAAATACCATGGTTGGGGAATCATTTGCTTATAATTTGTGCATCATACTAAGAGTATACACCAAACCTTTATGAACATTATCTATGGTTGATTATGAGACTACACACAAGTATATATTCATATTCTTGATTCGTATTTTCACTAGAACACTTATTTGAGGAAGCCTTGACAAGCTTTCTTGTTAGAAACTTTTTAATAAAATCTATTTCAAAACAAAAATCCCTTGGGACGATCTCGACTTACCAAACTTTGCTATTGCGGACGAGTATACTTGCTCGTATGTGTTAATAGGTTATACGGTTAATTCGTGATTATAAATTTTTAAAACTTGCACCAACCGGAGCACATCAATAGGTATAACGAGACTCTATAAATTTAAGACCTGTTCAGTAAAACCTCCATCAAGTTTTTGGCGCCGCTGCCGGGGAGCTATTTTAGGATTTTAATTTAAGTTTTTCTTTTCTTTCTATTCTGCTGTTTTCTTTGTTTCTTGAGTACGTTTCAGGTAATCATGGAATTGGAACCATATTTCGATAATATGACATTGGAAGAATACTGGGAGTACGAGCACGAAATGGAAAGAAAAGTTTTGAGGAATCGTCAATCTTGGAGAACTTCTACGAGATCGCCTTCTCTAGAGCATTTCTTTCAACCATACACCTATGGTGATTATGTATCTCCTCTAGAGTATGATGAATTGGACATGGATAACATGACCATTCATGAATATGAATTATATACTGCCAACCGATGTCGGAAGATGAACAGCTTTAGTGATTATTCATATAACACTCCTGATCCTGAACCTGATGATAGCGAGTTGATGATTGCAAGAGCGTTGGACGATTTGTTTAGAATTGGTGCTGAAAATCTTCAACGCATGGAACACGAGGAAACTCATGATGAGTCTATTAAGGATGTGAACCTTGGAAGTGAGGACCTTCTTAACTTTCCTATTTCTCCTATTACTAATATTTTTGCTAGTGTTTGTGAACAGGATGCAGACAATGTCAATTTTGACGTTACAAAGGAGGAAGAGGAAGCATAGGAGGAATGTGATGAATGGAATTTTTATGACATGTGGGATATCACGGTAGAGGATGTTGAAAGGCTTAGGCAAATTCTAACACCTCCCTTGCGTAATGAACCTATCCCAGAGCCGGTAATTCTACACTTGACATCACCTATCACACATGCCAATGACTGTTCTGTACCACCAACTACCAACCCAGTGTTGAACGAGCTTATAAAGGAATTCGGAGATGAGATTTTGAATGCTTCTGTGGTTGACGAAGAAGCAAAATGCGACCCTGCTGAAGATGTGAAGGAGCTCGAGGAACCGCTTTATAAAAATCCTTCATCATTTTCTATAACGAAAGGGCACATCTGGCAGTTGATGAAACGAATATGGTTTTGAAGAAAGTTAGTCAACAACAACATTGAACAAGCCAATCCTCTAATCCGTCAACGAACATAGGTCTGGTAAGTAGGGAAATGACTTCTCCTCTGAGGTATGACTATAATTCATCATTTCCCCATCCCATAGCAGATTCACTCCCTCTTGGTGTTTATTGCTATTTTCACCCACACTTGATTTTAAGTGAGGGGATGAACATCCTTTTACTTAGTAAATAAGGGTAGAGTCAAGCTCGTGACTCGAACAAAAACAGGCGCTTCGTGGGAGGCACCCCATGCCTATCTTTTCTTTTTCATTTTATTAGTATAGTTGGGTTTTGTGTTTTTAACCATTTTGCTGGAATCGAAGAAGATTGCATCAGTAACATAAACAGGGACCTGACCTGTCCATCAGTTACGGCGTAACTCATCCCAATGATTACGCCGTAACATATCACAAGTGGCGATTCTCTCCAGAGCATTACCGATTATGGCGTAATCCCATGCTATGGTTACGCCGTAGCTACCCTCCAGTAGCGACTGCCAGGTTTTGCCATAATTAAGGCGTAACTCCTTCAATGAGTTACGGCGTAATTATCCTTCAGTTCCAATTCTTTCTATAATAACACTGTAACCTTGTATTAGTACTAAATTAACTTTGTGGGTATGTTCCCTGTAAACCCTCACGAGACTTCACTCGTCTACTTGGGACACCAAGTGGTTTAAAAGGCTTGTTGCATATGCTAAATGCAACCGTGATTCCTACGAAAGTGAGTTAGGTTTTTGTTTTTCTTTTATTGCTTGTTGTTTTTCTAGTATGATGCGTTTGGTTGTCTTATGTGAATTCAGGTTATTAAAGTTTGCTCATAGATCTCAAAGCGGGACATGTTTACTCGTGAGTCTTCGATCATGCCGAGCAAATCCAGGGGAGTTTTCTGTTCCAATTCTAACCCTTCTTATCTTTTATTTATATGCTTAAGTATGACCCAAGTGGGGGGAAGGGATTAGACATAGACACCTGCTTGATTTTATTTGCCCTTATTTTTCTAGTTTTTGATGAAAAGTGTTTCATTAGTAAAATTTTGACATGTTTTTCATTACTTAACTGGATTAATCTAGACTGAGCACACCTACCCTATATTTCCTTTGTGTGAGGATAAGCCTTTCCGTTTTCCCCTTATACATAATTCCATAAAAAAGAGTGTGCCAGTGGCTGTAGTAGACTTTAGAACTTGGCCTTGTATATCTTTTCGAGACCATTATCATGAGCATTACACTGAGGTAACTTGGTGTGATCGGTGCAGCTAGAATATAAGGCAATTTTAGGATTACACCCAAATAGCCCATCATATATGTTTTGTGTATATTGGCTTTTCACATCGATCAGCCAATCCCCATGTTAAACCATGTTTGTTGCACTCATTATTAGTGCAAGATACCCCTAGATACACCCTTCAGAGCCTTTCCCTTCATTTTGTTCACCCAATATATGTTTCGTTACACCTATCACCTAGCCTACCCTGTAGTTTCCTTATGTCCATGGTCCGGGCGCTGTTGGTTGATTTTGGTTCCACTAGTGAAAGTCGCGGGTTTTGAATAAAGGGTTTTGGAAGAAAATCGGGTTTAGATGATAGTTGATCTCAAGTGGGGGGATGATTTATATGTTCGTACTGTTTTTATTTATGTATACCTTATCTTGCATCAAAAAAAAAAAAAAAAAAAAAAAAAAAAAAAAAAAAAAAAAAAAGAAAATGCAAGCAAGAGTTTGTTAGTTTGTTTATTGCTGATCATAATATAAATCAGCTTATGTGTCGTATTGTGATAAGTGTTCTCGCCTTGTTTCAGCTGGCGAAAATTTGTACTAATCCGTTTTGTCTTACGGATAAAATTTGAAACCCGAACATTTCTATCTCGCCTTTCAATTATTTAATCAATATTCGTACAATGGGGACATTGTACATTTCAAGTGGGGGGATGGGAGATAGAAATAGCCGATTTTGATAGAAATATGTCCTAAATTGACCCAAATTTTAAAATTTTTTATATAGCACATTCTTTTTTCATTGATGATGAAGGCCGAGTTAATGCATCTTATTTGCCTAGATTATGGAGTTATGAGGCACCACATTACATTTCTTATGCATTAACTCGTGTATTGGATTATTGAAGACCCCTTGACTCTTGACCCTCGATTTTTGCTATGGGATTGAATGCGACTAGTGGTGGGGTGACTGTGGACTTAGGAATCTATTTGTTTTGTGTCTTTTTGTTTACACCCATTAAAAATTTCCCATGCCTTATCCTACCCTTGGTCGTGAATCGAGCTTAGGTGAGGAAGCGAGCAATCATTGGTGTCTTGGTCATGGATTTGGTCATGTATCATTGGTTTTGTCCCCCTCGCCGTGGCTCGTTAGTAATGACAAAATAACCCCATAAGCCTATGTTGTGTCAACCCATTGCCTTTTAGAATAGCTGCATCTATAGACTCTAGTGGTGGAGATTAGTATCTTTGCTAAACCTATGATAGAATACTCGCCATGACTGAGCAGTTGAGTGATTACCCCAAAAATATTAAACACGTGAATTATAAGAGAGAGTGTGATTTCAATTCCCTTTTCGTGAGGTGCTCGGTTTGGAATTTTCTAGCTTAAGTGATTTTTAGACTCATAAATTCCAATTAATCCTGGGAGATATCTTTTTAAGAATTATATAAAGGGTCTACTTGAGGACAAGTAGGATTCAAGTGGGGGATATTTGATAACATCAAATTAGCCTGATCTTTTATATATCAAATTCCCGTGTTTATGGCCTCATTTGCATTAATATGGTACTTAATTCTTTCATATTCGTTCATATTTGCATTTCAGGATAAATGAGGCGTTGGAGCAGAAAAGAAGTGATAAAAGGCCAAGTATATGTTCTGAAGATTGATTTACGAGGGCCTTTGGATTTTATGTGAAGATTACGCCGTAACTAGCTAATAAGGTTACGGCGTAAATATGAGCTTTGAAGGATATGGCGTAACCAATTCTTATGGTTACGTCGTAATTATTTTTATGAAGGTTACGGCGTAACAAGGCAATTTAGTTACGCCGTAGAGATAATTACGGAGCGGATAAAAATATACGGTTGAAGAGTTACGGCGTAATTCGGTAATTTAATTACGCCATAATTATTACTTGGGCACTAAGGAGTTGAAGTCCCGTGGCTAAATGAAGATAATATTTACTCCGAGGATGAAAAGTAAATATAACAAGTGCGATCAGGGACTAAAGGTGACAAATTTTATGAAGTTTGTTTACTTCAAGGACTACAATATTAATGAAGAAGTACGATGAGGGGCCAAAAATAACTACTAGTGCAAAATAGTTTCAAGGAAATATCATGACATGAAATACAACATTAAGGCGTAACTACTTATTTTAGTTACGGCGTAACTTAGTTACGACGTAACTAAATAATTTAGTTACGTCGTAATTGTTCGAGATCCGGATTTCTTTGCACCGACTTTAGTTACGGCGTAATTAGCCCTTAAGGTTACGCCGTAACCATGTCGGGGCCTATAAATACAGCCTCAAATCTGCATTTTCCAGTATCTCTCTTCACCCCTCTCCTAGGGGTCGATTAGGGCACCACTCCAGGGTATTTTCCAGCAGTCCGAAGCCAGTTTTGAAGGAAGAATTCACTCGCAATCATCATCATTATTAGCTCTACATCAAGTAATTTGTATAAAAAACATTATGTTCAATTCAATTTATGATTTATTCATTTTTGTTGGTATGATTTATTATATGTTTGGCTAAGCACCCTGGTTCTGGCCTAGTTATGATTCTTTAATTGTTTTGTTTGCATTTACTTTACTTCCGTACAATTATTTCTAAGTGTATGCATGCATAGTTTATTGGTAGCCACCCTTGGTTCGGTAGTTTTGAATGGCGGTAGAGGCCAATTGCCTAGGAGATATGACCAACTGACCCTAGGTGAGCGGACTGAGACGGGAAGGGTAAGATATGACCAACTGACAACCCTTTCTAATTGTGCGATTTGACCAACTGATCACCTATCGTTTGGATGAACTTAAGAATTAGGGGTGAGTGTCTAAGTTCCTAATGGCCGGGCACTCGCTATTATAAATCTAGCATGTAGCGGTTCTTAATGACTCGGCTTAGGGGACCATGAACAACAGGACTTATGACGGTGCGCCTGATTTCTCCTGTGGTGGCATCTTTGCTGATAGGTTAGGGCGAATTGACCAAATGCTGTCCTCTCGACTTTGACCCCACCTGAAGTAATTGGAAGTAAGTAGACGTATACATAACTAGCTAGGAGGATTAACTAGGTTAGCACCACTCTTCTTCATTGATTTCATCTCTTGCCTTTATCTGCTTTCTTGTCTTATTAGTTAATTTATTATCTCAATCTTTAAAGCAATTAAAATCGTGACATAGACTTAAGTTAATTTCCGATCCTCGTAGCTCTTGGGGCGACCTCGGTTTTACCGAATAATACACTACACACGACCGGGTACACTGCCCGTTAGTGCACTAGGGTAGACCATAGGTATAACGAGACTCTATAAATTTAAGACCTGGTCAGTAAAACCTGCATCAATTACGAACAAAGGACAAGAAGAAGGGAGATAGACTATGAGGAAGCTAAAAACGAGAAAAAAGCTCACTTGATAGGAATCAAGTAAGGGAACCTAAACGAGATAGACTCCTAACTAGCTATTCTATTTCCCGGTAGCGGCGCCAAAAACTTGATACGCGTACAACGCGCGTTCGGGGTCAAAGGAAACTTCCTTTTCTTCGAGCGAGTTTTTCAACCACCTAGGCAGTGAACCTAATTATTGTAGTGTAGTATTAGGGTAAGCCTCAGGGATTGATATCGTTCTCTAGGGGAATAGGAATGCTAGTGAGAAATTACTACGATAAGATTGGGGTTGAGGAAGATTATTTTATATCTTTTTTATATTTTTTGAAAATAAAAGGTACGATCTTGAGGTATTGGATTTAGGGGGTGGTACTTCTACCTATTACTCTACTTATCTAATTATCTAATCTAAGGGGTAGTCTATGTCTGTTGAAGTGTGCTCGTACGATGATTAAAGATGTGTCTACCTAGATACTATTACTCCCTAGTTATCTTTTATTGATGGTTGAATTGTCACGTCCTTATTCTTAACGTGTTGTGTTTTCTAAGGTCGTAGGGTGTGCTTTTATCCCTAACTCTTTGAAGCTACCTAAGGTTAATGACTACGAAATCTCTAGGATTCATAAACTTAACACTAAGGTTATCTTTGGATATTTAGCCTACAATTCCACTAGTAACTATAAGCTAAGGTTCAACAAAGATTAATCAAGCATTAAAAACACAACGATGGCTTTAAGAACTCCTAAGCCAATTACAATTAAGAAAAGAGACAACCAATCAATATTTAATAACTAGGTTTCATAGATCTAAGCAAACACACAAGTAAATTAGCCGGACATGTTAAACATGCAAGCATACACACATTCAATCAAATACATAATGAAATCAAGGGAATAAATAACATATCTCGATGTAAAATAGGGTATTAGAACCCTAAAATACTATCCTAGACAGACTACAATCGTTTTAGGTTTTTACTCCACAAGTCTACCTCTCTAAAAGTCTGAAAATTTGAATTCTATATATAGAGTTACAACTGCGACGGCGTCACCTTTTAATTGTGACGCCGTCAAATCGCCGCCATTTGGGTTTCGTCTTGGCCAAGTCAACTTTCGAACAGCGTCACGTTGTGGTTGTGACACCGTCAGCTTCAGCTTCGGACGTCGTCTGAGTCTTGATCTAGGCCTTCTGAGATGAGAAGTCTTCATGACGCCCTACTCTTCAAAGCCTGACGCCGTCAGGTGTAAAATAGAAATTTCACTCCTAAGCCGTCACAAATATAGGGACGGCTTCGCTCTTTGTTTGTGACGCCGTCGGGTGTACTTCCAGCAGCTTGAGTGTCTTGATCTTGACTTTAGCCATTTTCTTCACATATTCACTCCTTTTCGTCCAAATAAGCATCATTCCAGCATTTTCCCTTCAAGAGACCTAAAAAGTGAAAAGGAACAAAATTAAGCAGTAACGGATATAAAAGTGGGCAATTAAGTGCTTAAATGACCCCTTAAAAGTGTACGTTTTAAATCTTTATCACTATCATAGACTATGGCATCACACATGACAACATCCCAATCATGTGTGACAACAAAGGAGCCATCGATTTAACTAAGAACCCCATGGAATATTCTCGCACAAAACAAATAGAAATTCGTCACTACTTTCTTAGGGATCATATCCAAAAAGGAAACATATCTATTGAAAAGATTCTGACCAAAGAAAACATAGCAGATATCTTCCCTAAACCTCTTAAACGTGAACCCTTGTACTATCTTCATCTAGGCTTAGGAATGATGGAGCACATTCCTTAAATTCTTCCTAAAACACATTGTAAGTCTCTTCCTTCTAATCTGAGTCTAGGATTCTATAAAACACAAAATGAAAATTGGGAATTTTTTAATTTTCGTAGATATAACCCATGCATGCTTAAAACCATCTCCTGAAACTCGTTGATTACAAGAAATACCCCAATTTATTTTCTCAAAACTTCTCACGTTTAGGAAAATCATTTTCTTGCATTACTAATACAAGTCAAAAACGTTTTTCTCATGCATGCATAATGATCTCACTATCCTCTATAGGATAATGTAACTGATAACGCTACACGCGTCGTTCGGGGTCAAGGAAACTTCCTTTTCTTCGAGCAAGTTTTATAACACCCTAGGCAGTGCACCTAATCGTTGTAGTGTAGTAATTAGGGTAAGCCACGGGTATTGATATCGTTCTCTAGGGGAATAGTGTCGTGAGGCTGAATTGTATGTCGATTTAAGTCTAAAGGTGAGGGATGATTATTTTTGTATTTTTATATTTTATGGAATGAAAAGGTACGAATCTCGGGGTTTGGAGGGGAGGGTGGAATTAGTTGCTAGCCAACTATTCCAAAAGATACTAACTAACTAAGGGATCTACCAGTAACGTGAAGCGTATCTACTTATGATGTATTACTCCTTGCTAGCTATCCAATTCTACCTACTGAATTGTCACGTCCTATTGATGGTTGAATTGTCACGTCCTTATTCCTAGTTGCGTTGTGTGTCTAAGGTTGTAGGGTATGCGTTTCTCCCTAACTCTTTGAAGTCACCTTTAAGTGTAGTAAACAAAATCCACTTATTCATTCATAAACTAACTTTAAGATTATCTTTGATTTAGTAAACGAAATCCACCAAGTCATTCATAAACTACAAGGATTTATCAAGTGTTAAACACAACGATAGCCTAGTCGCACTTCCTAAGCCAATTACAATTAAGATAAGAGACAACCAATCAAACAAGAGACAGTAGGATGCAAGAATTATAAACTAAACCAATTAGACTCATTGAAGTTGTCACACCCTAATGATGAAGATAGACACAAGCATCACTAAGAAATCAATAAGATCTAATTAATTGTATACAAGTTTCACACAATCATAAGCAGACACTAGATGAATTAGCCAAGCATAATTAATGAAGAGCAAGCAACAATTATGATAATTGAAGACATACCATAGGATTGGATTAACAAACAAACCAACACACAATGTTTATAGAGTGTTTGGAACCCTTTAAGTTGCTGGAAAAACACCTACCTAAACCCTAGAATCGGACATAGGGTTTAGGGCTTACAAAAAGTGAAGTTATAATGTTATATTTATAGGCAGATTTTCTGTCGGCAAAGAGTGACGGCGTCACACTTATAGAGTGACGGCGTCACAACCATTTTTTCACCAAATTGTAGATTTTCTCGTTCCGGTCGCGTGGGCTTTTGAACCACCTAAATCCGAGTTCGTATGCAAAAGTTATGGCCAAAACAATATCAACTACTTCGCGCGCATGCTGTGATAGTCTTGATCAGCTTGTGACGGCGTCACCTTGTGTTTCGTGACGCCGTCGTGTCGCCGTCATTAGGGTTTCGTCTTGGCCACGTTAACCTTGCGACGGCGTCACCTTATGTCCGTGACGCCGTCCTCTTCAGCTTCTGACGTCGTCTGGATCGCATCTAGGCCGTCTGAGTAGCGACGGCCTACTCTTTCACACTAGACGCCGTCTCTTGAAAACACGAGTTTTGAGTTCTGACCCGTCACAACAATTCTCCGACGGCGTCGCAAATAGAACCTGACGCCGTCGCCTTCTACATTCAGCGACTGTGAGTGTCTGATTTCGACTTTGGCCATTTTCTTCATATATTCGCGCCTTTCTGTCCAAATAAGTGTCATTCCAGCATTTTGCCTTCACGAGACCTAAAAAGTGAAAAGGAACGATATTAAGCAATAACGGATACAAAAGTGATCAAATAAGGACTTAAACGACCCCTCAAAATGGTACCTTTTAAAACCTTATCAAATATCCCTACACTTGTTATTTGCTTGTCCTCAAGCAAATGTGCTTTTAGCCAATTAATTTATAAGTTAGGGGTCATTCAGCATTAATTCAAAACGGTCCACAACACATATAAGCCCCGCAAAAGTCATAACAAGCACGGAAATTACATACTAGCACCTCACATGGGGTGTTTGGATACTCACATCTCTCTCAGGTGTATAAATGAAATATAACAATATAGGAAATGGAAGATAAACACTCATTAACCGGTCCTAGTACATAGATTACCATATGCTTGAGAATAGATCAAACCTCCATCGCTTTGGCGTAAGCACCTAGGAAAGACTATCAAAGAGGTCTTTAAAGGGTTGTAACGTTAGGCTTACGGTAGGGAAATAAGGGTTTGGTGGGATAGGCTATATAGTGGTGGTAAGTCAAAAATCTTTATGTTAACTGCATATGAAGAATGGCGTTGCTAAGCCAAGACTCGACACTCTAAACTCTAGATAACTGAAATAAACAAACATAAATTAAAAGATAGATGTAGGATGGTAGCCCGTATGTTTTTTTTTTTTTTTTTTTTTTTTTTTTTTTTTTTTTATATCACTCTATTTTTTTTCTTTTCTCTTTTTCTATTTTTTATTTTTTTTTTTCAATTTTTTTTTTTTTTTTCTTTTTTTTCATACACTTTTACTCTACCATCCTCTACGATAACATCAAAATACTAGGGATTTATAAGCATATCCCTACACTTGAGTTTTTATTACTCTAATACTAATTTGACCCGAATTGAAAAGATCAAAACACTTGGGGTACATTATTACGCAAACAAAGGGAATTTGAATTTAACGTTCTCTTCCCGTCATTTCATAAACTTTAACTTTTCCCATGAATCCCAATCGTCCCAAAACTGTATACAAAGGATATGACTCGACTTAGCAACTCATGCAAGTAACTAGATAATTGAACTAAGGGTTTAGGGTGATAACAAACATTTGCACTAAAAGTGAGTGCATAAGGGGTAGGCTAAGGCGATTTGGGTGTATATTTGGGGGTGGGGTGTAAACAATGCTCTTCATTGATATTCCGGAAAAACCGAAATATCATGAGAACCGCGAAAAGGATAGGCTCTGAGGGGTTAACTAGGGGTATCGTGTACTAAAGATGAGTACAACGCAAAGGGTGTGGGGGAATTACTCAACCGATGTGGAAGAAGTAATTATATTACGGGTATCAAACAAGGGTTTATCCTAATGCCTCTTATCATTTAGTTATTCCTAACTACACAAGTGTAGCCTCACTTGCGATCTCGGAATGCATCACAAAACAAGTTCTAGAATCTATTATACTACCGGTTCACACACTAAGCATTAAAGATGAATGCTTTTAATTCCTACTAATCTAAGGGCGATCCTCACATTTTTGGTGGAATTTGGGTGGTAAAGGGTTTTTTGTGCTAGTCATATAACTTCCTATCCGTGAGATGCTTTTGTTAAGACTAATGGCCCACTCCTATATATCATGAAAAATTTTAAATTTGGTGCCAAAATTACCCTAACCGACATTTTCTCATGGTTTATTACACAAATACAATTGGACAAAGCAAATAATAAAGGATAAGCATAGTTTCAAAGTTCCCGTTTTATTTTCTCTCCCTACACTTAAACTGAACATTGTCCCCAATGTTCCCCGAAAGTATCAAAGTTATGATAATGGAAGGTAATTAAAAACGAAAGAAACTAATACTCCCCTGATTAGCTTGGTAGGATCCGTGTAAAGTGGTGGTTAAATCCTTTTCAAGAAGAATTTATGCGTGAAAAGCTCCTTCCAATCTTATGTAACTTCTTCTTGATAAATTAAACCTGCACACTTGAAGAAAACAAACAACCCAACGCATCAAACTGAACAAAGAAAAATCACAACAAGATGTTATTCCAGACTTAAATAAGATATAATGCTTGTGGAATGGATGTTTACAGAATTTCTGGAAAATTAAGACCTGGAAAATTCCAAAAATTTATAAGTAGCTTAGAAAACGAGAAAAAGTAATCTGATGTTTTTACTCCTTCCTGACGCCGTCAGGTTGCAATCCTGACGCCGTCAGGTTGCAATCCTGACGCCGTCAGGTTATCCTGACAAAAACTGGTCTGCGATTTTCTGAAAAAAAAAATTCTGGAAAATTTACATCTTTAGAATCTGGAAAAATTTCTGCAAAACATCCATTATGACTCGATACAAGCATTTGACTCGAACAAACAAACATATATATCTTTTAGTTAATTGTTATTCTCATGTTTACGTTTCTTATGAAAACGTGTGTAATCCTCCCTACACTTATCCCTTATGTAAAATACCTTTATATGTAATTAAGACGAGGTTAAAGACAAAATAAAGCATTTTTACAAATTCAAACATGAGAATAAACAATCAATAAAAGATACACGACACACAAATAAAAATGAAAAACAAATACACATGGGTTGCCTCCCAAGAAGCGCTTGTTTTTGTTCGAGTCACGAGCCTAACTCTACCCTTATTTAACGGATAAAGGGGAGGTTTTCCCTACACTTAAGTTTAAGTGCGGGTGATAGTAGCGATACACACCCTTAGGGTGGAAATATGCCACGTGAGGTGAAGGGGGTGTGTGAATGGCTTCCTTCATCCTAAAACTACCCAGACTAAATTGGTTGATGGGTGGGTCGGTTCCTCGTTTATTTAAGGATGGAAGTAAAGATTGAGGTTCCGGTTCATCAACACTATGAAATTCCATAGAACTAAGAGTAAGACTGAGACTACAAGTATTCAAACCTATATTCTCTAGTTGCGTTTGGTTCAAATGTTCTACCTCCATTAGGATTCCTAAAGTCTCTTCTACTACTTCCGGGTAAGTCACGTGCGGTGTGTATGCCTTAAATGATGGTGGGACTTGTGGGATACCTTGTGGGTCTAGACTTTTCACCTCATCCTCAATCACATCTACATCATCTATATGCTCGTCATGTATTATTTCCTTAGGTCGTGATGAAACCAATTCTAGTAATTGATCCAACTTATGGTTTAATGCTTGGTTGCTTACCATAATGTTTTCATAAATTTGGTCAGTTCTCCTAAGGGCCTCACTAAAAATAGTTTCTAAACACGGAGGTTGTTCACGAAAGTCTATCCTAGGTGAAGGCTCAAACGAAGCATAGGTTTCACTAGATGAGGTATTTTGTGGGCTTGATGGAATGGTGAAATCCTCAAAAGGTTTATGGACTTGGTTACTTTCTTCCCACCATCTTGAATAATCCGCTTTAGTAATATCATAATTTCTTATGAAAAAACCTAATCGCGAATATAGTGGATTCGCGTTCTCCATAATGGTGAACGGAAGAGTCAATGGACAAGTTTTACGAACAAAGGCACAAAGAATGGGGATAGACTACAAGGAAGCTAATAAAAAGAAAAAAAATCTCACTTGATAGGAATCTTGTGAGTAGACCTAAACGAGATAGAAATCAAGCCTAAACAATAACTATTCCCCGGCAGCGGCGCCAAAAACTTGATAACGCTACACGCGTCGTTCGGGGTCAAGGAAACTTCCTTTTCTTCGAGCAAGTTTTATAACACCCTAGGCAGTGCACCTAATCGTTGTAGTGTAGTAATTAGGGTAAGCCACGGGTATTGATATCGTTCTCTAGGGGAATAGTGTCGTGAGGCTGAATTGTATGTCGATTTAAGTCTAAAGGTGAGGGATGATTATTTTTGTATTTTTATATTTTATGGAATGAAAAGGTACGAATCTCGGGGTTTGGAGGGGAGGGTGGAATTAGTTGCTAGCCAACTATTCCAAAAGATACTAACTAACTAAGGGATCTACCAGTAACGTGAAGCGTATCTACTTATGATGTATTACTCCTTGCTAGCTATCCAATTCTACCTACTGAATTGTCACGTCCTATTGATGGTTGAATTGTCACGTCCTTATTCCTAGTTGCGTTGTGTGTCTAAGGTTGTAGGGTATGCGTTTCTCCCTAACTCTTTGAAGTCACCTTTAAGTGTAGTAAACAAAATCCACTTATTCATTCATAAACTAACTTTAAGATTATCTTTGATTTAGTAAACGAAATCCACCAAGTCATTCATAAACTACAAGGATTTATCAAGTGTTAAACACAACGATAGCCTAGTCGCACTTCCTAAGCCAATTACAATTAAGATAAGAGACAACCAATCAAACAAGAGACAGTAGGATGCAAGAATTATAAACTAAACCAATTAGACTCATTGAAGTTGTCACACCCTAATGATGAAGATAGACACAAGCATCACTAAGAAATCAATAAGATCTAATTAATTGTATACAAGTTTCACACAATCATAAGCAGACACTAGATGAATTAGCCAAGCATAATTAATGAAGAGCAAGCAACAATTATGATAATTGAAGACATACCATAAGATTGGATTAACAAACAAACCAACACACAATGTTTATAGAGTGTTTGGAACCCTTTAAGTTGCTGGAAAAACACCTACCTAAACCCTAGAATCGGACATAGGGTTTAGGGCTTACAAAAAGTGAAGTTATAATGTTATATTTATAGGCAGATTTTCTGTCGGCAAAGAGTGACGGCGTCACACTTATAGAGTGACGGCGTCACAACCATTTTTTCACCAAATTGTAGATTTTCTCGTTCCGGTCGCGTGGGCTTTTGAACCACCTAAATCCGAGTTCGTATGCAAAAGTTATGGCCAAAACAATATCAACTACTTCGCGCGCATGCTGTGATAGTCTTGATCAGCTTGTGACGGCGTCACCTTGTGTTTCGTGACGCCGTCGTGTCGCCGTCATTAGGGTTTCGTCTTGGCCACGTTAACCTTGCGACGGCGTCACCTTATGTCCGTGACGCCGTCCTCTTCAGCTTCTGACGTCGTCTGGATCGCATCTAGGCCGTCTGAGTAGCGACGGCCTACTCTTTCACACTAGACGCCGTCTCTTGAAAACACGAGTTTTGAGTTCTGACCCGTCACAACAATTCTCCGACGGCGTCGCAAATAGAACCTGACGCCGTCGCCTTCTACATTCAGCGACTGTGAGTGTCTGATTTCGACTTTGGCCATTTTCTTCATATATTCGCGCCTTTCTGTCCAAATAAGTGTCATTCCAGCATTTTGCCTTCACGAGACCTAAAAAGTGAAAAGGAACGATATTAAGCAATAACGGATACAAAAGTGATCAAATAAGGACTTAAACGACCCCTCAAAATGGTACCTTTTAAAACCTTATCAGTAACTAATATGTAATTCGAAATGGATAATCGAGCAAAATCTAACTAAGAACACTTTGGATTATCTTTTAGGTTTTCTTTTCTATAGAGTCGGGATAATCGCATCTTTACATATCTTGCGTGTAGACACACACTAAAAAAAATTTCCCTGGATGAAATCTTGACTCTTCTGATGGCGGTGCCATAATCATAGGACGGTCCCCCAATCATAGGATGGTCCCCCATATTTAAGGGAACGTCTGGTCATTTACGGGACCTTCCCCATATAGACAGTCACTTTCATTTTTTGAATCTCTTTTTCTGCACCACCCTTCTAGCTAACCTATATTTCTTTATGTAACCAATCAAAATTTGAATTTATAGGAATTCTAAAGCATGATTTGCCAAAATTAGAACCCTCATTCCCTATTTAAATATTCATATTCTCCTTTCATCTAACAAAACTTCTCTCCTCTCCTCTTAATGTCATCCTCGAGAAAGCCTATAATTTCCATCAAACCAATTTCAATCTCTAGGAAATTTCATGCAAAGTGATAACACCACCTCAAACAATCAAATCCCTACTTAGAAACCACAACCTATCTGATAACGCTACAAGCGTCGTTTGGGGTCAAAGGATCTTCCTTTTCGTCGAGCAAGTTTTTCAACACCCTAGGCAGTGAACCTAATCGTTGTAGTGTAGTATTAGGGTAAGCCACGGGAATTGATATTGTTCTCTAGGGGAATAGGAATGCTAGTGAGAAGTTACTACGCTAAGGTTGGGGTTGAGAAAGATTATTTTTTTATCTTTTTATGTTTTTTTGGAAATGGAAAGGTACGAATCTCGGAGTTTGGATTTGGGGGTTGGTATTTCTACCGATTACTCTACTTATCTAATTATCTAATCTAGTGGTGTATGTAGTCTATGTCTAATTATTGTGTGCTCGTATGATGATTTAAAGATGTGTTTACTTAGGTTTTATTGCTCCTTAATTATCTTCTATTGATGGTTGAATTGTCATGTCCTTATTCTTAATCGCGTTATGTGTCTAAGGTCGTAGGGTATGCGTTTATTCCTTACTCTTTGAAACTACCAAAGGTTATCGCCAACAAAATCTATAGGATTTATAAACTTAACGCAAAGGTACTCTTCGGATGGTTTAGCCTACAATGACTCTACGTACTATAAGCTAAGGTTCAACAAAGATTCATCAAGCATTAACTACACAACGGATGACCTATCGCAATACTAGATCATTAACAATTAAGATAAAAGACAACCAATCAATATTCAATAATTAAGTTTCATATTTCCTAAGCAAACACACAAGTAAATTAGCCGGACATGGGAAATATGCAAGCATACACACAATTAATTGAAGACATAATTGAATTAATGAAGTAAAACACTTATCTTGATGTAAGATAGGGTATGGAACCCTAAAATATTGTACAAGACAACCTTGGTTCAGTTTAGGTTTTTACTCCAAAAGACTACACAATTAAAACTAAAAAATTTGGATTCTATATATAAGATTACAAATGCGACGGCGTCACGCTTTGATTTGTGACATCGTCGGGTCACCATCATTAGGGTTTCATCTTGGCCATGTTAGTCTTGCGACGGCGTCACCTTATGCTTGTGACGCCGTCCCCTTCAATCTCTGACGTCGTCTGGATCAAATCTAGGTCGTCTGAGTTGCGATGCCCTACTCTTTTAAAACCTGAAGCCGTCACTTGTAAATGAGCAATTTGGCTTCTGAGCCGTCACAAAAGTTGTCTGACGGCGTCACTATTTTGTGCCTGACGCCTTCCCCTTCAGTTCCAGCAGCCTGAGTGTCTCGATTCTTGACTTTGGCCATTTTCTTCGTATATTTGCGCCTTTTCGTCCGAATGAGTGTCATTCCAGCATTTTGCCTTCAAGATACTTAAAAGGTGAAAAGGAGCGATACTAAGTAATAACGGATACAAAAGTGATCAAATAAGGGCTTAAACGACCCCTCAAAAAGGTACATTTTAAAACCTTATCAAATATCCCTACACTTGGTATTTTCTTGTCCTCAAGCAAATGTGTTTTTAGCCAATTAATTTATAAGTTAGGGGTCATGAATCATTGGCTTAAAACAATCCACAACACATATAAGCTCCGCCAAAGTCATAACAAGCACTGAAATTACATACTAGCACCTCACAAGGGGTATTTGGATACTCACATCTCTCGGGTGTATATGAAATATAACAAGTTGGAAATGGAAGATAAACACTCATTAACCGGTCCTAGTACATAGATTACCATAGGCTTGAGACTAAATCAAACCTCCATCGCTTTGGCGTAAGCACCTAGGAAAGACTATCCAAGAGGTCTTTTAAAGGGTTGTAATGATAGGCTTACGGTAGGGAAACAAAGGGTTTGGTGGGATAGGCTATTTAGTGGTGACAAGTCAAAAAATTTTATGTTACAAGCATGCGAAGAATGGCGTTGCTAAGCCAAGACTCGACACTCTAGACTCTAGATAACTGAAACAAACAAACATAAATTAAAGATAGATGTAGGATGGTAGCCCGTATGTTTTTTTGTTTTTTTTTCAACACTCAATTTTTTCTTATTTCTCTTTTTCTTTTTTTTCCATTTTTTTTTCATACACTTTTACTCTACCATCCTCTACGATAACATCAAAATGATAGGGATTTATAGGCACATCCCTACACCTGAGTTTTTATTATTCTAACACTATATGACCCGAATTGAAAAGATCAAAATATTTGGAGTACATTATTACGCAAATAAAGGGAATTTGAATTTAACGTTCCCTTCCCATCATTTCATAAACTTTAACTTTTCCCATGAGTCCCAATCGTCCCAAAACTGTGTACAAAGGATATGACTCGACTTAACAACTTATGCAAGAAACTAGATAATTGAACTAAGGGTTTAGTGTGATAACAATAATGCAGTAAAAGTGAGTGCATACAAGGTAGGCTAAGGCAATTTGGGTGTACATTTGGGGGCGGGGTGTAAACAATGCTCTTCATTGATATTCCTGAAAACCGAAACATCACGAGAACCGAGAAAAGGATAGGCGCTGAGGGGTTAACTAGGGGTATCGTGAACTAAAGATGAGTACAACACAAAGGTGTGGGGGAATTACTCAACCGATGTGGAAGAAGTAATTATATTATGGGTATCAAACAAGGGTTATCCTAATGCCTCTTATCATTTAGTTATTCCTAACTACACAAGTGTAGTCTTACTAGCGATCTTTGGATGCATCACAAAACAAGTTCTAGAATCTATTATACTACCGGTTCACACTCCAAGCATTAAAGATGAATGCTTTAATTCCTAATAATGTAAGGGCGATCCTCACATTTTGGGTAGAATTTAAGTGGTAAAGGGTTTTTGTGCTAGTCATGCAACTTCCTATCCATGAGACGCTTTATTAAGACTAATGGCCCACTCCTATATGTCATGAAAAATTTTAAATTTGGTGCCAAATTTACCCTAACCGACATTTTCTCATGGTTTATTACATAAATGCAATTGGACAAAGCAAATAATCAAGGATAAGCATAGTTTCAAAGTTCCCGTTTTCTTTTCCCTCCCTACACTTAAACTGAACATTGTCCTCAATGTTCCCTGAAAGTAACAAAGTTATGATAATGGAAGGTAATAAAAGATGAAAGAAACTAGTACTCCCCTGATTAGCTCGGTAGGATCCGTGTAAAGTGGTGGTTACATCTTTTTTCAAGAAGAACGTTTGCGTGAAAAGCTCCTTCTCATCTTATGTATCTTCTTCTTGGTAAATTAAACCTGCACACTAGAAGAAAAAAAACGAAACATTCACGTAAAATCAACGATAATAATATATATAGGACTCTACTAAACTAGGATATAATGCTTGTGGAATGGATGTTTACAGAATTTCTGGAAAATTAAGACCTGGAAAAATTCCAAAAAATTTTAAGTATCTCTATTAAACGAAAAAAAGTAATCAGTTGTTTTTGCTCCTTCCTGACGCCGTCAGGTTGCGATCCTGACGCCGTCAGGTTATCCTGACAAACTGGTTTGCGATTTTCTGGAAAAAAATCTGGAAAATTTACATCTTTAGAATCTGGAAAAATTTCCTGCAAAACATCCATTATGACTCGATACAAGCATTTGACTTGAACAAACACACATGTATATCTTTTAATTAATTGAAATTCTCATGTTTACATTTCTTTTGAAAACGTGTGTAATCCTCCCTACACTTATCCCTTATGTAAAATACCTTTATATGTGATTAAGACGAGGTTAAAGACAAGATAAAACATTTTTACAAATTTGAACATGAGAATAAACAATCAATAAAAGATACACGACACAAACAAGCAAACAATTAAGCATGCGTTGCCTCCCACGAAGCGCTTTTCTTTATTTATGAGTCTTGTAGCTAGACTCGAAGTCGTGCCCCTACGTACCGATATAAGTAAGCCTATCCTTTAGAATGTCATAAGGATCAAACTTATCATTTAAGTTCCTAGTAGTACGTTTGGTTCGATATGCCTTTTCGAATTTCTCTCTATCGGGATCATAGATCATTATCCTAATGTGCCACTCTCCATTACCATCACTAGGCGGTCTATCCCAATCCCACTTATGTTTAGGCTTATCGCTCTCAACTTTCCACTTATTCATGACAAGGTTGACGGGCAAGCTTCCTAGGAACTCGGTCATCTTCCTAAATACTAAGGCGTCCTCGAACGGGTTCACTTCCATGTCCCTAGCCATTTCTTTTTCATGGAAAGTTGCTTTACTAGCAAAGGCGTCATCTAGGTAGAAAGGTCATTGGGGACCTATGAAGTTCTTATCTAACCAAGGTCCATATCTAGATGGCGTTCTATCCAACCTAATTTCATGGGGGATATCCTCTTCTTTGTAGTACGTATGCTTTTTGACATCGTAAATTGACCTAGCACTCCTTTCTCCTACCACTATTTTGGACATCTTACAGTCAATGATGGCACTAGCGGTAGCTAAGAATCCTCTTCCTACTAGCAATGGGCATGTCGGGTCCTTATTCATGTCTAGCACATGGAAATCCGCTAAAAGAGTCAATTCTCCTACGTGTACTATCATGTCTTTTATTATCCCTACCGGATATGCAATACTACCGTCCGCTAGACCTAAGATGGTTTCCGTTGGTTCTATCTTACCTAAGTTAAGGCTTCTATGGAGAGACAACGGAACAAGATTGATGCATGATCCTAAGTCGGCTAGAGCATCGAGAGGTTTGGAAGTTCCAAGCCTACACGGAAGAGTAAATAGCTCAGGATCGTCTAACTTCTTAGGTAGATTATTTCGCATAAAAGCGGACCCATGTTTCCCAAGTTTAAGTTCTAACTCATATTTTTCTTTTAAAGCATTATAATAAGGTGCATGAGCTAAGACTTCAAGAACAGGTTTTTCTTGATGGAGTTCCTTGTACTCCTCCTCTAGATTAGGTTTGGGTTCTTGGTTGACGGGTTTCTCAAGAGTAGGTTCTACCAATGGTGCGGGGCCTTGGTATCTCATTTTGGATTGCTTGGAACCCTTGTTGATAGCGTTTACTGAGTGAACCGTTTGGTGTAAGGGGCATGGATGTGCACTCTCCCATGGTGAACAAGAACATGGAGTCGATGAAATCAAACTCACTTTTGGGTTCTTTATAGTATCACTTAGGAGTGCTCCAATTTCCCGATCATTAAAGGCTTTTAAGAGGGCATCAAGCTTGTTTGTCATCTCGCCTTGTCGTTGCTTGAAATCGGCTTCAAGCTTAGTTAATCGAGTTTCTTGAGATGACATGAATCTAGATGCAATTTCCTCAAGACTAGTGGGGTTCCCGGTGTTTGGAGGATTGAACCTATTAGGTGGACTAGATGAGCTTTGGGGTATGCTTGAATTTTGGTTCCACTTAAGGTTAGGGTGATTTCTCCATGAGGGGTTGTAAGAGTTTCCTAAGTTGTTTAGTTCGGGCTTGAAAGTGTACCACTTCCCTCCCGCTCCGTCGATACGCTTGGAGACGTAGTCCGCAAAAGCTTGTTCGGGGAGTCTTGTGCAATCACGAGTGTCATGGGGACCACTACATAACTCACAAGGTAGAGTGATTTTATTCACTTGATGTGAAGACTTAGGATTTTAGTAGGAGCTCATTAGGAATTTAACTTGATCTTCAAGCTCGAGCATCCTACGATCGGAAGATTGTGAGTCAATGGGAGGCAAGGAGATTGCCTTAACGGTTTTGGGCAACTCACAGAGGTCATTCCAACTTTCGTTATCATAGAGAGCAAGGTCCTCTATTATACCCCATGATTCTTCCGCGGTGAGATCACTAAGTTTTCCACCGGCCGCTTGGTCAATGGATCGCTTGGTGGGGAAGTTGACATGATCATAGAAGAGTTGTACTTGGAGCCAAAGATCAATGCCATGATGAGGGACTTTACGGAGTAAGTCCTTGAATCGAGTCCATGCTTTGTAGAGAGATTCACCTTGACGTTGTTGGAACATCAAGATATCATTCCTATGCTTAGTGGTTCTCCCCGGTGGGAAAAATTAAGCAAGGAAGCGAGAGGTGAGATCATCCCAACTTGAGATGGAGCCAGCGGGAAGTCGCTCAAGCCAATTACTAGCTTGGTCCCGTAGAGAAAATTGGAAGAGACGCAGACGCGTGGTCTCCCGAGTAGTAGCATCGAGGTCGATGGAATCGACAATTTTAAGGAAATCCTTAAGATGCTGATTAGGATCTTCGAAACGAAGTCCATGGAATGCACATCCGTTTTGCACCAACCGGATGGTGTCGGATCGCAGGGTCGTAGCTTGGGCTTGATCGAGTAGCTCAATGGTGTTCCTATAGCCTAGGTGGCTTGGTCTCGAGTATTCACCAAGAGTACGGCCTCTTGGCGGGTCATTTGGTGGTAGGTTGATGAATGGTGGTTGATTATCACCTTCCATGATGAAAAGTGATGGGATATGAACAAAGGTCACGAAGAAGAGAGATAGACTACGAGGAAGCAAAAAATTGGGAAAAAGTTTACTTGATAGGAATCAAGCAAAGGAACCTAAACGAGGTGGACTCCTAACTAGCTATTCTATTCTCCGGCAAAGGCGCCAAAAACTTGATAACGCTACACGCGTCGTTCGGGGTCAAATGAACTTCCTTTTCGTCGAGCAAGTTTTTCAACACCCTAGGCAGTGAACCTAATCGTTGTAGTGTAGTATTAGGGTAAGCCACAGGAATTGATATCGTTCTCTAGGGGAATAGGAATGCTAGTGAGAAGTTACTACGCTAAGGTTGGGGTTGAGAAAGATTATTTTTTATCTTTTTATGTTTTTTTTTTTGGAAATGGAAAGGTACGAATCTCGGGGTTTGGATTTGGGGGTTGGTATTTCTACCGATTACTCTACTTATCGAATTATCTAATCTAGTGGTGTATGTAATCTATGTCTAATTAGTGTGTACTCGTATGATGATTTAAAGATGTGTCTACTTAGGTTTTATTACTCCTTAATTATCTCCTATTGATGGTTGAATTGTCACGTCCTTATTCTTAATCGCGTTGTGTGTCTAAGGTCGTAGGGTATGCGTTTATCCCTAACTCTTTGAAACTACCAAAGGTTATCGCCTACAAAATCTCTAGGATTTATAAACTTAACGCTAAGGTACTCTTCGGATGGTTTAGCCTACAATGAATCTAGGTACTATAAGCTAAGGTTCAACAAAGATAAATCAAGCATTAACTACACAACGGATGACCTATCGCAATACTAGATCATTAACAATTAAGATAAGAGACAACCAATCAATATTCAATAATTAAGTTTCATATTTCCTAAGCAAACATACAAGTAAATTTGCCGGACATGGGAAACATGCAAGCATACACACAATTAATTGAAGACATAATTGAATTAATGAAGTAAAACACTTATCTTGATGAAAGATAGGGTAGGGAACCCTAAAATATTGTACAAGACAGCCTTGGTTCGGTTTAGGTTTTTACTCCAAATGACTTCACACTGAAAACTAAAAAATTCGGATTCTATATATAAGATTACAAATGCCACGGCGTCACCCTTTGATTTGTGACGCCGTCGGGTTGCCGTTATTAGGGTTTCGTCTTGGCCACGTTAGTCTTGCGACGACGTCACCTTATGCTTGTGACGCCGTCCCCTTCAATCTCTGACGTCATCTGGATCAAATCTAGGCCGTCTGAGTTGCGACGCCCTACTCTTTTAAAACCTGAAGCCGTCACTTGTAAATGAGCAATTTGGCTTTTGATCCGTCACAAAATTTGTCCGACGGTGTCACTATTTTGTGCCTGACGCCGTCCCCTTCAGTTCCTGCAGCCTGAGTGTCTCGATTCATGACTTTGGCCATTTTCTTCGTATATTCGCGCCTTTTTGTTCCAATAAGTGTCATTCCAGCATTTTGCCTTCAAGATACCTAAAAAGTGAAAAGGAACGATATTAAGTAATAACGGATACAAAAGTGATCAAATAAGGCCTTAAACGACCCCTCAAAAAGGTACATTTTAAAACCTTATCACTATCCCTTTCAAAGAAGCATCTTCTTCTTCATTATCTTTTTTTGATTCACGACCTATCAATGAGTCTCAATCATTTCACAATGAGTCCTCTTCCACTCTAAAAGGTCATCCTCTACCACCACCACATCTACCTCTAGTTGCAAACCATATCACCCAACAATCTCTTAGGATACGTTTGGTAGAGAGAAATTTAGAGAAAAGAAATGAGGTAGAGAATAGAAATGTAGAGAAATGGAATTGTTAAAGAAATTTGTATAGTTTCCTTTGTTTGGTAACATTAGAGAGATTGAAGTGAGAAATAAGAAAAAATAATAAATTTGATCGAAAAGAAATAAGCAATTTTAAAAACATTATAATTCAGTTATTATTTGTTCAACCATGTATACATAATCGAAACAGGGATCTTGTTAACGATTATAAACTACATATTTTTGAGCATATTTCCAAAGTCAACACAGTTTACAAACATACCCAAAATCAAATTTAAGTAAATAACATCAATTTTAAACAATTTGTTGACAAAGCCATTGAAGATGGATGAATTATAAAATTGCATAGATATGTGATCCAAATTCAATCAAAACAAATTTACATGAGCAACTATACCCTCTCGTTAAAGATAAATAACAACTCATATAATTAATATCAAATCATGAAAATATAAAAATCTACACAGATCTCATAACCTAAAACCCAAAAATTCATAACAATATAAATAAATCTTACAAAACCAAGAACCTCGACAATATATTGATGATGAAGTATGAACACTCCAAAAAATTGTAACATATGATGAAGAAAAATGAAATGGGGAAGAAGAATAAAGTGGAGAAGAAACTTTTGCTAAGGTTTGGATAAGTGAATGTGAGGAGCACATGATGTGCTTTATTTATACCCTATTTTTTTTGGAAGTCTCAAGCCAACTCTTCATATTCTCCACCAATTGGTGGAAATAAAATTACGAAGAAGCCATATCTCGAGAATTTACATTTCTCCGCTTTTTTATTTCTTTGATGTACCAAACAAGATAAATAAGCCAAATTCCTTTTCTTTGGTCTTATTTCTCTGTACCAAACACACCCTTAGGGCTCAAGAATTCTTAACTCTCATTGATTTGCATCTTCTAAATGCAATCATTGCTCAAAACTTCAATCACCACCTCTCATGAACCATCACCCAACTCTAGATCAAGTTAACCATCATGAAGATTATTGCTTGTGTTGCACCTATAACCACAATCAATTCCAAAAACTCCGAAATGATCTAGACTTTATCACATCTCTTCTTTTGTCTACTCGCTTCCTGCCACCTTCAAGCAACTCTCTTGGACCACCATTTCTTCCTAAGCTCTAGACATGGTTCATATTCTCCAATAAGACCGGGCATCCTTTTAGTCATCCTAGGACTAGACTAGGATTATTTCTAATATGTAGAAGTATGTTGTAACAGTCATACCTCATGTATGACCTTTTTCTTATTAATGAATGTTTCTTTTTAAGTCTATCTTACTAGTTATGCCCATTTATTGAAATATGCTAACTCTGACTAACCCACTGTCGGCGGTCCCATAAATACTCGGCGGTCCTTTATTTATAAAGGACCGTCCTTGTGTTTAAGGATCGTCCTCATTATTTCTGATATATCTCTCTTCTTTCATCTCTATTTTGTATAAATGCTTCTGTGGGTCTGATATGCATTTTCTGGCACTTATATTCTAACTTCAGTTCTTATCTATCTCTCTACTCATATGTATATACATATTATTGCACTTGTTTTCTAACTTGTTCTTGTAGCACGAAACCATAGCTCGATACCTTGGTAACTTCAACAAGGGGGAGCACTAATCAAGGGGGAGCGTTTTCATCATCGATTTCTTTGCTCTCAACGCATCGACAACACCTTTTTTACTCTACAAAAAGGGGGAGAAGTGACCGAAACTCATTAAAACGTAATTTTATCTAAAAAGAGTTTATGTTTTGTAATCATCAAAAAGGGGGAGATTGTTAATACATATAATGTAGAAAATGTTGTTTGCATTATTCGATCTCTATACGTTTTAATAATCACAAAATGTAAAAAAAAAACGTTACGTAAAAATACGCTTCATAAGTTTTTAATCAAGGAAGCTCGTTTCGTCTACAACATCACTTAAAGTATGAATAAACATCTTACCAATCTTGTTAAGTGATCAAAAAAATTATTTTGTCCCTAAAACTTATATTTTAATAAATGTGAAATGTTTTTACAAATAACTTTTACAAATTATTTTGGTAATTTAAATAAATGTTTTATTCATAAGAAAATATTTGAATTTTAATTTTCCCGCCCAAATCAGATAAATTTTCACCATATAAACATTTCTCCACTAAAATATAAAAATAGGAGCGGAGTCTATGGGACGGTCCTTTATATGGCGACGGTCCCTTATATATATGGGACCGTCGAGCCTTTATGTCTTCGCTCTCCTTTATGTCTATAAATACTGCACTATTTCACAGAACAAATTTACCTCTTGAGAACTTAAATTTTATGTCTTCTTAAATCTTTCTAACCTCCCTTCTTTGATTACATTAACATGTCAGTAATTATGTACAAGTGATCATATTCATCCTCTCTCAAAGTGCAAGAGAATAACACTCGTATTCGTCAAGAAACGAAGTGTTGGTGTCTAGTTATTCACCTCGTAACCATTGTAACGTTTCTTTCCTTGGTCAATATTCTGTATATCTCCATTCTTGTATATTGGTAGATCCGACTTGTGTTAATCGTGAGTTGTTGTGTGATAGGTAGATTTGGAAGGTGTGTTTGTTCGTGGGTGATTGTAGATTGGACGTTGTGTATGTCCGTTTAGTATTGTGTGTAGTGTTGTATAGATTGGTTCTAGCTAGGATTAGGAATCAAAATTCTGCTTAGTGTCTTAAATTGGTGTAACGTTGGCGTACAATTTTCTACGCCTAAAGGGAGCTTGTTGACATAGTTGTTGACATAGTGGTCGTGAAATCTCGAGTGTGATACTCGGGGAGTGGATTAAGGCGAAGATAGAGCATGGGCCGAAACATTATAAATCTTTGTTTCTTGGTTTGATCGTTTATTCTCTTTACTCCTTTACATTCCTTACTTTGTTATTATTGTTTATATTCATTTTGTTCATATATTGTTGTGTTGATATCGCATAAAAAAAAAACTTGTAAAAGATTGTAAAACATAATTTACAAATGGATAAACTATTCAACCCCCTAGTTTCTACAGACATAACAAGCCACAATGTGACACTGTCGCGTGGGGTAGCTGACTGTCGCGTGGGGTAGCTGCTCAGTGTGTGGAGACGGCCTAAGAGGATGACGTCAAGTAAAGGCTAACAGAGTCACAACTCCTAAGTGACGTCGTCACAACTAAGTCGGTGCAAGAATGAAACCCTAATGAGGCGAGCTGACATCATCATAATCACAACGTGACAACGTCATAATAAGAAATCTATAAATATAAACGCTTTGTTTTCATTATTGGGTGTGAAAATTTGGAGTAACTTATACCTCCGAACCCTAGCCATTTTTAGTAGCTTTTTTGGCCTTTCTGGCCATTGAAGAACTCGTATTATTGCGATAAGTCATTTAATCAATCATTCAAGCATGTCTATGTGTTATTGTTTGATTTGTTTATTTTCTTTTCTTTTTATTACTAGGCTAGGCTAAATTGATTTACTTAAGATTGCATAAAACCTAGTTATTGATTTTTTTTGTCGTCTCTTGTTTAATGTTGTGCGCGTTAGGAATTGAAAAACTGGCTAGGGAAAACTAAACTAGCTTGAATGTCCACTAAAACGTGACTAGTTAATTACTTATGTCTTACGTTATTAGTTGGGCGAGCATTTATTGCATAGGTTAGTTATTGAGTGAGCTTGACAAATTAGATAGGCGTCCTTCACTTAGGCTAGTCTATAGACGTGATACTGACTATACCACAACTGGTAATTAGGAATACTTCACATTACAATAGGCAAGGACGTGACAATTCGATAACACAATAAGAGATAACTAGAGAGTAATAAGATTTTAGGTAAATACGTTTTTCTTCATATAAGAAGTTCCACCAATTTACTTTTTTTGTTGTTTACTTTCATTGCATTTTAATTTAATTTGTAGTTTACAACCAACCTTCTCCAATACCCGATATTTTTACTTTCTTTCAAATAAAAAACAAAAAGACCAAAAAATAATCTTCTATCAACCTTTAGGCTTAAACTGTCATACACTTCGAACCTACCACACTATTCACTTGAAGAACGATCAATCCCCTGAGTCTGGCCTATACTATACTACAACGGTTATGTACTCTACCTAAGATGATTGTAAAACTTAGTGTGTTGCAATCCGACACATCAACACTTTGATATTTAGCTTACGTAGTTCGAATTTGGATCCTAGTGATCATGTTTCGTCATCGTGATGATATTAGGAAAGAGGTAGACCCCACCACCTGACCCATTTAACCATGACCCATGATTCGGGTGCCTGAACCAACCTCCTCCTCATCATCAAACCATACTACTTGTACCAAATTAATAGTTCTAATACTTTTACGTTATATATCGTACTAATAGTAATGAAATAGCTATTTTCATAAATTAGAACTAGTAAAGTTGCTATCTCAAAGTAAAAAACAAAATGGCAAACCAAACTAGTTCCAAGAAACCCCTGGATCTCATGGCTCCACCTTACCAATCGAGTTGCATTATCGCATTTCATTCCATTATATTGGTACGAAACAACATCTTTTGAATGACGTAAGTCAAATACCACGAGTGTCGATGTTCATAATCAAGGGTTACTAATTTTACAATAATTTGCACCACCAGGCTTCGATGGTGATCAAATGATAATATGATGTATGATCTCGCCAAGCTTGCTCATAACCTGAAAATAAGAAATTGTAAAATACTACATTGAGTGATTGCGCAGGGGTTGGACTGTGAACCACCTCCGATGTGTGAATAAGTATTTGATATGGGTATGTAAGTGAAAATTAAGTATGTAAGTATTTGATGAACGTACCATAAATAATGACCCTTCCAAGCTATTTATACGGGAGGAAATAGACCTTGGAAGGCTGCTGCACACGTTTCGGGGATCATGGGGGTGTCCCATGATTTCTGGTAACCATTAGGCTTAGTGACCCATGTTCTCAACCTTGGCAGGAAAACTAGGGCAAAGGAGAAACGTGGGCATGACCAGGTCATGTTTTTCCTCTATATTATTTTCTTCGCAGGATCCACCCTGATGGGTGGGAGTCTTCGATTGGCAAATTCCCAAGTGGTAACTACTATGAATAAGTAGTTTGATTCCAAAAGAGATTTTAGGAGGTTAACTTGTGGTCCGAGACGTAGCTTTCGAACATGTTCTTTCAGAGGGTACGTTGTGAGTTACCACATCCGAAAATATTCAAATGTTGATCTAGATATGTAAACCAACCAAGTGTCTTCGTATGCAATTCGGTGGAATCATAGCATTTCATTGTATTATTTTGATAGCGCTTATACGAAAGAATGTCTTTTGAATTACACAATTTTAAATACGAAAGTATCAACAATACGTGATGTACCACCGTCTTCGTAATTAGCAACATATACAACTTAAACACATTATTACTACAAAATACTTTTTTTTAATCAATGAAATTACATTTAGCGACTCGATGTTTAAATAATTAATATAAAATATTATGTTTAGTTATTAAATTCACAATAAACGACTAACGAGTGATAAGTACTTATCGGAAGTGACTATCAGTCGTTAAATATCAACGGGATACGAAGAAAAGTAAACAAGCCAAGAGAAGGTTTCAGAACCCTTTTTTGGGCTTGTTTTTGGCCAAAACTTTGGAATCCCACACCGAAAACCGTAGTAAACTTGACATCTACCATAAGGCTATAAATACATCCCCATGTATTTATCATTTGGTACACTAGATTTCAATAGAAGGCCAAACTTCTTCTTTTCTTCCCTCTTGTTCTTAGGTCGACAAGTAAAACCCCATGTAAGGGATTTGCTAGTGACCTTGAGCATAACAAAGGTGTTTGGTTAATCTATTGTGATCAAGAACTAGCAATCGCATCGAATCGCTAATAGTACGTGTATACAAGAACGTGGTGTAACACACTATTGTTACATTAATTGGTTTGAATTGAAAAACGGTAAGGGTCAATTCGTTAAACCACATTAACCCTAATTAGGGTTCTTGATTGAAGAAATTCTTGCAATTTGAAAAATGTATGTTTACGCTTTATTTTTCGGTTAATTAATTTACAATTATATGAAGTCTTCCGTTGTGTACTCTGTGATGTTATGTGATTTATTATGTGTATGTCAAATTTAATAATTCCAACGTATAATTGTTTAAATTTACCATATTAACTTTAATTAAAATCGATATTTACAAAATTAAAAGAATACATTAATCAATTGTGAAGAGTAAAATTATTTTTAATGCATTTTTCTTAAACTATGTGTTTTTTGTCTGTAAATAATAATTTTAAAACACACTGAAATATTTTTCTAGAAAAAAATGTGTGCAGTCAGGGACGGACTCAAGATTTTTCAAAGGGTGTTACACAAAAGAAATGTTGGGCTAATTAAAGTTACACCGTAAAAAATGAAAGTAGTAAAAAAAATTCGGGGGTTGCACATACCATAAAAATGACAGTTTTGAAATCTTTTTGCATTTCGTGACCTAAAATCGGGTGTAGCCCGTGCCACACCCGACATACATGTGGGTCCATTAAAAGACAAAGCATATATGAGTTCAGTATCACTTAGTTTGTGAAAAAGCGGAAGAAGAAATCGTGGATGTAAAGAAAATTCATATTGTTGATAACGTGGCAGGTTATCTAACGAGAACAATCAACTATGACAAGTTTATATGGTGTCGTTCCTCATGATGCCTAGCAGAAACATAAGCAACAAAAATGGCAATGTTAGATGACATATGAAGACTGATTGAGTTTCAATTGAATCTTCAAATGGGGAGATTGTTAGACATGGAGGGGCATTGTTTTGGAGAGGGTATCTGCCTATTGAATGTATGCGGAGTCTTTTGATTCTTGATTCATTTGACTCCAAAGTGCCTATAAAAAGCACTTAAACTTGCTCTATCATCCCATTCAAACAAAAAAAAAAAACAAAACAAAACAAAAAAAGTACTTGTGAGTGGCTTGTGATATATTTCTAATTACAAGAGATAAATATTGTTAATACTTGTAATTAGTCAAAATGTGTAACTCTTAATTTTCATTATAATGAAACGTATGTTTTATTGCCCGTGGTTTTTACTCTATTAGAGTTTTCCATGTGAAATCTATGTGTCATCTTTCATATTATTTAACATTTTAGTTGCGGGTTTGTTTCAATCCCGTATCAGTTTTCACAACAAGAAACAAATTCATGAACAACGTAACACATATCGTACATTCGTTTTATTACTATTAGACATGTATTAATAGCACACGCTCGGAATACAATATTTTCGAACAATGGTACACTTTCAACATGTATTTAGAAACTTTGGTTGCTAGTTTTTGTCGTCTTTTGAGAGCCTGAAAATGGGACAATTCATCATAAATTAGTTATACATATGATCGGCCAATCGTGGTGTGGAGATGGTGACTAGCGGGAACTTTCTCTGGGTCGATAATCCATAGATTTCGTCCAAGTTCATGTCTTCAATCTTCGTATCTTCAGGCAACTTCCAATCAAACCCATGCAACATGTTTGCCAATAAAGACCTCATCATCTTTAATCCAAGATTATAACCCGGGCACATCCTTCGACCTGACCCAAAGGGCAACAACTCAAAATGTTGCCCTTTCACATCTATATTTTTACCTAAGAACCTCTCGGGTTGGAAACTCTCAGGGTCATACCAAAGTTCAGGGTCTCGCCCGATGCTCCATGAGTTTATAATTATCGTTGTCCCTTTGGCAATATCATACCCAGCCACTTTGCAGTCTTCAAGGGCTAAATGTGGTGCTAGTAAAACAGCCACAGGATGCAGCCTCATGGTTTCTTTTAGAATTGAGTCTATGAATGGGAGGTTTGGGAAATCATTCTCTTCAACCCAACGGTCTTTGCCAATAATGCTATCGAGCTCTTCTGTTGCCTTCTTGATTAGATGAGGTTGTTTGATGAGTTCGGACATCGCCCATTCTAGGGTCGTGGCAGATGTATCCGTTCCACCAGCTATTAGATCCTGCAATAAAATACAAGTGATTCAAAATTTGAGGTGATTTAGATACGAAAGATAAAAAAAAGTATATAAGGTGGTGCAATACTAATAAAATGTATCTATTATAGTAAATTTGTTGATTCGCGTGAGTTTATATATATACTCCGTATATGTTGACATTTGTATAAATCTGTCATAATTTCACTCTCTTAAATAACTTAGAATAGCGAAAACCGCCTGTGACACGTAATATAGTTCATATTCAAAGTTCAGTGAATTTGTACGATGTCTTTGTTTTAAGAAATTATATTATATCTGCTTAACAAAATAAGTTCAAGTAAAGACTATATAATTTGGTGAGAACAACTATTTTCCAGAAATATTTTAATAAAAGTTGCTGTATATTATACACCATTTAAGTATTAAAAATCATAACTAATGTCTTGATTATGAGTTAGCTAGTATCATCCAACATGATCACTTTGATATGTTTACGGTTAGATTCTGTTTTGTTTTGCTGCGACATCCATTGTTTTTAGGGTTAATAATCTTTTTAAAACACTATACTTGTCAAGAATGGCAGTTCTGCGTAGCGAACAAAAAAAATAACTCTTTTAGACATTAAAGTTGACATTTATGTCTTTCTTTAAGTATTATGACCATTTTACTCTTTCTAAATTTTTTTCGAAATATTTTTTTTTTTCGAAATTCTTTTTCCAAAATTAAAAAAAAATTTTTTTTTTTCGAAATACTTTTCTTTTTTTTAATTTCTGAAATTTTTTTTCGAATTTCTTTATTTTTTGAAATATTTTTCGAAGGGTAAAATGGTCATAATATGGTCATAATACTTAAAGAAAGACAAAAATGTCAACTTTAATGTCTAAAAAAATTATTTTTTTAGTTCGCTACGCAAAACTGGCATTTTTGACAAGTATAATGCTTTAAAAGGTTATTAGCCCTTGTTTTTACATGTACGTTGTGATTTCTTTTCAAATAAGTACGCATGCATATATATGTCAACGAACCTGTGTTAGCCCCTTGACGCCATCTGAATCAAGCTTAACCTCAAGATTAGGATCATCAGCTAGTTTCAACAGCGTATCGACCATATCCTTGGCCACAAAACCATCTCCCTCGGCTTTTATCCGTGCCCTATGGTCATCGAGTACGTGTTCATGAAACCTATCAAGTCTCTTGCACAAAGCCTTCATCCTCTTCACATACCCTTGTAAATCCATAAACTCCAACCAAGGTATCCAATCCCCTATATTTAAAACACCATTTAACAAGAACAACTCGTCCAATATCTCTTGAAATTCTTCAAGTGTCACAATCTCCTTCTCATCTTTAGATTCGCTAAAGTACTTACGACCCAATACAATTCTACTAATTATGCTTAGAGTTGAACGTGAAAGTTTTTCTTTTAGCACAATTGGTTCTCCTGACAAGGCATGCATACGAGAGAGGAAAATTTTCCTTTCCTCCTCTCGGATATACTCAAAGGAACCAAGTCTTTTTGAGCTGAAAAGCTCGTTCAGATAGATTTTTCTAGCTTGGCTCCAATAAGGCCCATAAGGGGCCCATGTAAGATCCCGGTAGTTGTAGGTGGTGTGCTTTCCGGCTGCAGTTGCTGGCCGGGAAGCGAAAATTTGATCATGGGTTCTCAAGAATTGCCGAGCCATGTCAGGGGACGAGGCAACTACAACAGGGATGGAACCAAACTTGAGGTACATGAGTTTGCCATAGGTTTGGGACAATTTGTGAAGAGATTGGTGAGGGAGAGGGCCAATGAGATTGAAATTGCCGATGATAGGCCATGGTCGAGGACCCGGTGGAATGTTTTTTCTGCCATGGGAGTTGTTTAGTAGTTTCAAGATAAGTAGTGTGATTACACTAGCTACAAGAAACCAAACAAGAGACTCCATTATTGCTACTTGGTATAGAGTGAATGTGTTTGATTTTGGTTAAGGTCGTAAGGGTATTTATAGAAACATATATAGCGCAATAATTCGAGTTTGTGATTAATATATTATGCTACTTGTAATAATACAAAGGGACAAATAAACTGCACTAATTGTTTATTATTAATTAGAAGATTTGATATATTAAGAAGATGATCATGAACGATGAATAAACATCTGATACGGTACTAGCTAGTAACTTTCAATGATCAAGAGTTCTCATCAACTGGTTTAAGGGTTCATTGATTTGTTATATGAGTTCTAACAAGTTGATCAGTTCCAAAGCGTATTTCAAAAAGATGAATTAAATGAAAGCACTTCTGATTGATAGCAAGAACTAGATTTTAGCTCATTTTTGGTTCAAATGCAAGCTGAATATCCCCGAGAACATGCATGAATTCAAATAAACCAAACAATGTCCCAAAATTTCTTTCCTCTTTAGAAAGAGAACATGAATTATATCTATATCGTGCATTCAAAATTAATATCATGATTCGTGACATGCACTAATAATTTGAACAAACATGTTTATTTTTTAGTTTAAGCCATTAAATAGTCACATAGTTTCTCAAATTTACACGTATGGTACGTGTATTGGAAAACTATCTATATGGTACGTGAACTTTCATAAACAGGCTAATATGATACATGAAAACCTGTTTTACCTGCTAATATGGTACGCATACTATATTTCATATGTTTCCGTACGTTTTTATATGTTTTCTTACGTTTTTATCCGTTGTTATCCATCTTTAACCATTTTTGTATCTTTTGTGTGTTTTTATACGTTTTTGAACATTTTTCTATGCCTTTGAACGTTTTGTACATATTTATACATTTTCTACGTTATTATACGTTTTCATCCGTACAAAAAAGTATAAAACATATGAAACGTATAAAAACATATGAAAACATACACAAGCGTATAAAAACATACACAAACTTAAAAAACGTCAAAAAGAATTTTTAAAAACGTACACAAACGTAAAAGAACATACACAACCACAAAAAAAGTACACAAACATGTAAAACGCACATAAACGTACAAAAACATACACAAACGTATAGAACGTAGAAAACGTAAAAACGTGTGAAAACGTACAAAAACGTAAAAATTAGTATGAAAATGTACAACAACGTACCAAAACCTATGAAAACGTGTGAAAACATACGAAAACGTTAGAAAACTTATGAAAACATACGAAAATGTAAAAAAAAAACATATAAGTCGTACAAAAGCGTATAAAAACACAAGCAAACGTATGAAAACATATAAAAACGGATGAAAACGTGTGTGTGGAAAATTAGAAAGGGGGGGGGGGGTTGAATAGTTTTACCAATTAAGACGTTGTTTTAAAATATTTAGATCGACTTATGTCAATCTATTTGGATGTGTATGTTGGATGTTGATAGACAGATATGGAAATGTGTAATGTAAAAGAGAAGAGTAAGAAACACAAAACTACGATACAAGTGTTTTTAGGATTAGGATTTGGATTTGGATTTTGATTATGATTTAGATTTGAATTGGGATTTTGATTTAATGTAGTAGAGAGAAAGAAAATTAAAAAAATATAAAATAAATATTTACTAAATAAATAATTACTTTTATAATTTATTATAGACTTTATAATAATTTAAGAGGAGAGAGATAAAAAAGAAATGGGCCCACATGATTTATAATCCTCTCAAGTGAGCCAACTTTTGGGAAAACCATATATTTGGGTACCATGTACAAATCCTAAACCTATGTACCTCAACCAAACACTTATTTAATGTCACATCAAAGCAAAACCCAAGCCAAAGTAGGCAACCAAACGACCCTAATAGTTTCTACATAAACTAATAGTTTCTAATAGACTAATAGTGTTTATTTGACTATTGTTTGGTCTTCAGTTTTTATTGTAGTTTTATCTTAAGTTTGTAATATCCAATCGTATAGTAAGATCAACTTTAATCATTCAATTTGCCTGCCTTTCCATTTCCTACTAAACATGCTTTATCATAAAATATAGTTGACCCTTTTTTTGCCAAGCAAAAAATACAATATCAATGAATTACATCTGAATGAATGGTTCCTAGCTAAAAATAATATACTATCTAACAGCTGGTGGATCCGTGGACAGGGACGGAACCCGAGATGTCCGTGCCTATATGGATTTTTACGATGTAGTGTTAATGTTTTTTTTAAAAAGACATTAATTTTTCTTAAACGCATTTTAAATGCACAAAGTCAATCGAAATGTGTTTTTATATTACGGTTAAAACATTTTGTGCCTCCGGTTATATTTAATCTTTGATTCCGTCTCTGTCCGTGAATAATATAAGCAGATAATATAAATTGAAGTATGCCTAATATGGTTTATATCATGTTCAACACGTCATTTTCAATTAAATAATATTTCATTCGTGATAGGTTTCATTGATGGAAAACGAAAGGATGTGTATCTTTACTAAAGGTGGCGGGTCTTGACTTTAAATTTGATTTGGACATTTAAATATTTAAATTTGAAGCATAAATGTTTTAAATTAAATAATATTGTTTTTTATAAAAATATGTTTGAATCATATAAATATAAACAGTTTTATTATTACGGTACATAAAAATTTATATACATTAAATTCCATATATGCCCAATTTAAACCTTAAAATGTCAAATTTACCCAATAAAAAATGCTAATGACATATATACCCAATTTAAATATTGTATTTGTCATATTTGCCCAATTGATTACAAAATCATTTAAAAAAGAAAATTTACATCATTAAATCCCTATTATACCCCTAAAAATATATTCAAATTATTCTCTTCTTTCATACATATTTCTTCTGGTAAAGTGATTCTTGTGCAATTTCATTAAACAAAACAGTTAGAATACACGTAAATATCAATTCTGTGAGGATGCAAAAGATGAGAAAACAAATGAGATCGAATACACGACGAAAGATGGATGCTAAAATAGTTAACACCATATATCCCATCAGGCCATCACTCAACGTTGTGATGTATACCTTCATTAAGTAATACTCGTAAGTACCATGCCAACTTGTTAAATCTTACGTCTATACAACAATTCACTACAAAACCAAATACATAGATAATAAACATACAACATGATTATAGTAAACACATAGAAATCAAACATTATTATATCAATTACCACACTATTTATGTTCGTCAAGTCAGAATGATTCATATGAGAACATAGGAAATGATTAGACTGATTTTTATTATTATTATCAAGGGTATAATAGGATTTTAATAATGTACTTTTTCTTCTAGTTGATTTCATAATGAAATGGGTAAATATGACAAATATGATATTTGAATTGGGTATATATGACATTTTAATATTTAGTTGGGTATATATGACATTTCATAGTTTAAATTGGGTATATATGAAATTAACCCTTAAAATATTAGATTGAACAATTAAGTCATAAAACTAACATAATCTAACAAAATGGAAATAAAATGTGTTAAAACAAAATATTTAAGGACATTATGTCGCTTTGATCTAGTAAATATGTTACACTCCCATGTTTTTAAACATCTTCATCATTTTATAAACTATCAATATCAATTAAATTACGCAGATAAGATTGAGAAAGAAAGTAAAATATTTTATAACATATTTGGCATTGTAAAACAATTTAAAATATTTTCAAATAAAAATTTTAATTTTATGCTCAAAATACACATGCCAAATAATATCACAAACTAGTTATGTGTTATTATTGATTGAAAGACTTTTATGTTTGAGTATTTTCTTCATCATCATATTATTATATTTAACATGTTTTATTTAGCAAAAAAAATTAAATAAATAAATAAATGGTGATTATCTTTATACGTGTTATCAGTCGAAAGGAAAAAGTAGAGAAAACATATGATACTAAATGAAAAAAATAAAAATAAAATAGAGCCAGAGAAGAAAAACTAAAGTAAAAAAAATTAGTGAGGGGAAAATAAAAGAGTTAAAACGACATTAAGATGTAGTAGACATCATCTCAGCATCTTGTTGGGTAAGAAGTTAAGCCTCTAAACGAGAGAAAAAATCCACTTAATGACACAAATTTAGCGTGTCTGAATGATTCAGATTAAGATAACATATTGTTAATAGATATTTTCTAAAAAAACAAACACAACCTTATATTTCAATGAAATGATGATTTATTACCCCGTAAGATTTACATACGAAACACTTGAGCACAAAATTCAATGCACACTATTAACGGTATTTTGTAATAGCATGGCGTATGCTTTGAGTATGGTTTTTAAAACTGAATCGGACATTAAACTGATTTTTAAATTGGTTTTTTCTAGTTTTTTCCCCAGTTAACTGCCCGAGTCGGTCAATCTAGTTATCGGTTTAACCGGGCAGTTCGATCTGATTTTAAAAACATTGGCTTTGAAGGAAAACCCGAAAAAAAAAGAAAAAAAAAAAAAAAAAAAAAAAAAAAAAAAAAAAAAAACTCATGATAGAAGTCAAACCACTATCTAAATTAGAATGCTCACGCGTCAATAAGTTGTGTAAGGTTGACAAATTGGGTCATATCTGGGTTGGCGGGTTCGGGTATGGTGGGTTGGCTGGTTCAAATATCTCTACTAAAACCAGACATGTTTAGTTAATTGGGTTGACAAGTTCAGTCCTAACTTTGTTATTACACGGGTTAGTCGTGTCGACCTGTTTATGATTTGAATATAATTTAATGGGACAAAATCGAATATAGTAAGTTGTATATAAGAAACATTGTAAATAACACTGGAGTATTTTTACATGTTTGATTTAGTGGCCATCATTATGTAGTGGTTGTTTGATGATGAGTTTGTTTGTATGCCGAATGAAATTGGGGCGGTGACGTGGAGGTATACATAGATCTGTTGACCATGCGAGATAGCTAAATGACAAACCTTTCAGATGGCTAAAGTTTCGGGCCTGAGCGAATTGAAAGCCAACCATATCTCAACAGAACATAAGATAATCGATCTCGTGGGATCTTGGTGCACACCTAAGTTGACTCTCTTGAGATATATCATGACAAACCAATACATACGTGTGGGTGATGGTGTAGGAAACACTCAAAATTTAAATCCATTGAATTGAATGAATTCATCGTATGAGATGGACAAGGTTGGTGATCATTAAAAACTTGATTCATCCGAGTATTTCATATTTGCCATGTTATATTTGCCAGGAATATGTAGTTTGATACATCATGACTTTGAGTGCACTGTTTCTAAGAGTGCTTTGACACGCGAAAAACATATCCATGAATGGAATCAAAACTTCAACCAAGAGACGATCCAAACCACACCTATTTGTACACGAGCATTGGAATAACATATGCTCAACCGTCTCAATGTGTATAACAGATAATGCATATGGGCAAGCAGTTATACCCTCTTCGTGAATGGTTTTCGTGACTGGCCAGATACATAATATAGACACGAATTCCTTGCATGGGATCAAATAATAACAAGCATTCAGAAACAGGACAATGTACACAAAGTTTCAAAATAGTTAAGGAAATCCAACACGCATGAGTTGCTAACTATGCAAGTATACCCACCCAAGTTTAAAAGCTCAACCTTAGATTGTCTCAATTAGTTAAAACATCACATGATATGATTCAATATTACGAGTAGTTCCAAACGAAAGCAAAACCTTTCACATATTGTTTCATTAAATCAATGTTACGTGTGACCAAGACACGCAAGACCTTTCTTCAAATACCTATTAGCGAAAGAATAGCATTTCCGTACCTAGGTTCGTCAGCAGTTCTTGTCGATGTGCCGTGTGCACACGAAATAAGTTAGACGCACAATTACACATGCAATCGGAAATATAGTAAAAAGTTCCAATCAGATATACAAATCGAAGGTACTACAAAGTACAAATAAGCTACTAGTTATAACTTTATAGCTACTTGAGATACAACAATATACTAACCTATACATGATAGAAACATATCTACGCCTTAGCTAAACCATTGAGATTCAACATGTCTAAAACAGTGTGATCAATTAGCGTTATCAAGTGATCCAGAACCAATAGACATCCCCAATCTGGTTCCTAGGAATACAACATAAATCGTCATAAGTCCTATCCCAAATGACTTGCTAGGCTGCATTCCATTTCTAGGCAACATTACTAATGACCAAAGCAACCCAACTACTAGAAAGCCAATGTTACAAAAAAGCCCGACATCACCAGACATTGTGTAAGATTCGGGTCTGTTTGACCATGAGCCGATTAGCATACAAATCCCCAAACCAGCAAGCGTGTTGAACATAGGACCCGCATAGCACCCAGACATGGCTATCTGCACACCTTCACCTCCATTGACCGCCAATGCAACATTTGACATCAAGTCACCCATTGAGTTACCCCATGCTAATACGGTTAATCCAAGAATCGACGGATTGATTCCAAATATCAGTCCAAACGCCACTAAAAGTGCAACTAACTCGTTAGCGATTATGTAAAACCAAATAATACTCATAAAGAACCCTCCAAGAACCCAAGGTAGCAACCACTTTTGAGGTGGTTGGTCCCATCTAGTGCATATAAATGCAACCCCACCAAGCATACAACCGAGAAACGCACATGATAAGTAGATTAGCCATATGCTTAACAGATTCTCGTCAGGTTCAGTGTTCCAAAGTAACCCTAGAAGTAAAGGCGCAAATGTCACACTGGCAACAGCATAACCTTTTGACCATCTTTCCTCCTCGATTATAGGAATTGTCAATCTTCTTGGTAGTGTTAATGGTAATTCTAGCCACAATAACAATTTAGAACACGAAAAGGATGAGTCTTTCTTTTCAGTAACCGTCACCTCATCTTTCCATCCCCATGGATCTGTTCCATCTTCTGAACCATGTCCATGAACCTCTGAATATATTGCAACGTTTGAGACCCACATCCAATGAGGAACCTTGGATTCAATCAAATGCGGAACATCATCAGAATCACTAAACGACGCGTTTCTAGATTCAAGATCAGTAATTTCAGGACCATCTATTTGAGTAACAGATAACAACGGGACACACGTATCCACTTTCAAATCACCATCTTTTCGTCTCAACAACTCATTAGCAGCAACTAAGGTAGCGTAAACAACATATATCAAAACAAACGCAATCGCCCCAACAACACTAACCTTGCCAACAAACAAAATAACACCAAGCGACACAACAGCAAACAAAAGCACACATACATCTCTAACAAAACACTTCTTATCAATACTCACAACCTGATCAGCCACGCACATCGAAATAGTCCCCACAACAACACACGTCACAAAAATCGCTCCACCAAGAATACTATTCAACCCAACATCACCATTATCAGCACCCACAAAAGCAGCTATACTAGCAAATACATCAGGAGCACCATTACCTAATGGCAACAAAGTCACCCCTGCTAAAGTAGCAGGCAACTTTAACAAATTCGACAACTTTTCGAGCGAACAACAGAAATAATCAGCAGCAGTATTACCCAAAAGATAAAACAATGCAGCTAACCAAACACTTAACACAACATAACCAATACTACTATAATCACCACAAGTACAGTAAAAAAAATTCAAATAGTTAAAAAAACCATCAGAATTACATTGAGGAAAAGCTTTTAAAAACTCACATTGGCTATCATACCCTTCATGTTGATTCAAACCAGTACAATCAGGTGGTGTTTTTATACTTCTAAACCCAACTTGATTCCCATCACTTTGATTCCAATTATGACTCAAATAATGAAAACCTAACACAACAAACACAAGTGTGAAAATCCCATGTAAAAACCAACGAAAATTTAACTGGTGACCCATAAATTTATAATCTTTTTTTTTCACACTTTGGTTAAAATACTAAAAAGCAATTATTTTTAACAAAAATTAAGGAAAATTGAGATATGGGTATTGTTAAGAACACCATCAAGACTCATAAAGTACACTCTTTTTGGAAAATAATGGTGAAATTAGAGATTATATAAAATTTAACTGATGACCCATAAATTTATAAATATACTAAAAAGAAATAATTTTTAACAAAAACTAAGGAAAATTGAGACATGGGTAATGTTAAGAACACCATCAAGATTCATAAAGTACAATCTTTTTGGAAAATAATGGTGAAATGAGAGATTTTATAAAATTGTGTAAATAAGATTATGAAAATAGGTTTCTTGTGAAGAAGATTGTGATGTGTGGAGAGATGGCTTGTGTTTTGGTTTTTGTGGTTTGGTGATTGAAGGTGGCTTCACTTTTTATGGGAAGGTGTCATCTGTGATATACTATGGTACTATTTGTGTGTCATTTTCAGCAATAAAAATGTGCTCAAGGGTATTATTGGTAGATCATTTTTTTAATCATTAAAAAGTTAGATATCGGGTATGTTTGGCAAAACTAGCTGTAAGCTGTATGTTGTAAGCTGTAAAATGTAAGCTGTAAGCTGTAAACTGCAAAGCTGTTAACATGAGCTACAAGCTGTATCTTTTTTTAATAAAAGTGTTTGGTAAATTAGCTGTTAAATGTAATTATAAGATGTAAAATGACATAAAAGGACAAATCTATAATTGTGAATAAATGTTTGGAGGGTATATTAGTAATTTAAAGTTTTAACAGCTCATAGACATTTAAAAAGCTTCATGGATCAGCTTTTCATTTTGGAGCTATTTGTTTGAAATAAAAGTTTGTAGCTAATGCATCCAAACGAAGCTACTTAGTTTATAAGAGATTATTTTGTAACAAAAAGCTAATAGCTCCTCCAAAAAGTCCCTGCCAAACAGGCCCATCTTCTGATCAGTTTTTTCTTAATCATTTAAAGATTAGGTATATCATTTTTTTAATCATTTATAAACTAGAGAGAAAAGTTAAATATACATCCAAAATTTTTTAAAGATACAATAATCCAATTTTAGTCATGTATTTTTTGATGAAAAAAAAAAAAAAAATCCGCTTTTTTAGACAATTAAATATCTCGCAAACTATTAATCGTTACACAAAACGAATCATACCACCACCACGAGAATTAATTATTTTTCTATAAAAGGGCACTTCTATATACTTTCGGCGAACTTTTATTTCGAATTTTTTTTAGTTACATTTGCAAAAATCACATGTAATGTGTATCACAAATCACATGTTATTTATGAAAGCACACATGTGATTTATGAAATCACATGTGATTTATGAAATCACATGTGATTTTTCCAAACATAACTGAAAGAAAAAATCGAAAAAAAAGTTCGTCAAAAGTATATCAAAATACCCGTCTACTGAAAGATAAAAAGATATTCGTCGCAATGGTGTATTTTTTTTCACTTGACGATTTACCGTTTGCAAGATATTTTATTTATAAAAAGATATATATATATATATATATATATATATATATATATATATATATATATATATATATATATATATATATATATATATATATATATTTGATGAAAAATTAAGTGGCTAGTATTATTTTATAGGATCTTTAGATAATTTTGGTTCTACATTGATCCCAATTCATAAACTAGATATCTTCAAATCAGTTTTTTCTTAATCATTTAAAAATTAGGTATATCATTTTTTTTGAAAAAATTACACGTTTGGTCCTTGTGGTTTACCCCAAATAACAGATTTAGTTCCTAAATCGTTTTAATTACACCACACATACCTATTTTTGAAACTTGTTGCCCATACAATCCTTATTTTGGATGGGAAGTTAGTTTCTCCGTTAAGTGTTTAAATCATATTTTTATCGTTAGTCATTCCGTTAATATTTTTTGCACCATTAGTCCTCATCCTTTAAAATAAATTAAAAAGGGGCATGGATCGAACTAGGGTCTTTTGCTTCACAAAGTAACGCCCCAACCACTGGACTAAACGTCTAGTGGTGTAAATATACCATTTCACATTTGTTTTAACCTTTTTATCGTTGGATTTCATATCCGCTTTTATACGTTTTGTCCATTTTTATACGTTTTCATATGTTTTTATCCGTTTTTATACATTTTCGTCCGTTTTCATACGTTTTGTCTGTTTATACGTTTTTGTGTGTTTTCTTACGTTTTTGTCCGTTTTTATACGTTTTCATCTGTTTTCTTACGTTTTTATATGTTTTCGTCCGTTTTTATACGTTTTTGTCCGTTATTATGCATTTTCGTCTGTTTTTGTTTGTTGTTATACGTTTTCTTCCTTTTATATACATTTTTGTCTGTTGTTATACGGTTTCGTCCGTTTTTATACGTTTTTGTCTGTTTTCGTCCATTTTCTTACGTTTTTATCCGTTTTTATACGTCTTCATACGTTTTGTCCGTTTTTATACGTTTTCATTCGTTTTATACATTTTCGTCCGTTTTTTGTACGTTTTCGTCCGTTTTCATTCATGTTTATACGTTTTTGTCTGTTTTATAGGTTTCGACTGTTTTTATACGTTTTCATACGTTTTTGTCATTTTATACGTTCTCGTCCCTTTTTATACGTTTTCATCCGTTTTTGTCCATTTTTATACGTTTTCGTCCATTTTCATACGTATTTGTCCGTTTTCATACGTATTTGTCCGTTTTTATACATTTTCGACATTTTTTACACGTTTTCGTCCATTTTAAACGTTTCCATACGTGTTAATACAAATATCGTCTAAAAAACATTATTTATATTTTACGATCTTTGCTATATTTTGTTGGTAACAATAATAAATTTCATTTTAGCAAAAGTATATATCTTGTCAAGACTTTTACATATAGCTACAAGTTTTTCTTAAACACAAAATATTTTCAACATTTGTTCACATAATGGTAATTTGTCATTTTAAGAAAAATGCCACTATTAAATGTTAAATAAAAAGACACATTACATTTTTAGTTTTCACAAGTAAATTAGTTTTTACAATAAAACAAAAATGTATCTTATAATAACATATGTGATCAAATATTGTTTTTCATTTATCTAATTAAATTCATTTAGTTTGCTAACATGTATATTACAATGGTTATTTACATAAACATATAAAACTAAAAATAAAAATGCATATTACATCATGTCTTGCATCATCATAGAAATCCTTGAAAGATTTCTTGGATATTTTGTATAGATTGTCACTCAACATATCAAATGTAATTTTGGTAAGATATGTTAAGATTTTGGTAAGATTTGTGAAGATTTTCCTGTCAGGGACGACGGAACCAAATTCATACACGGACGAAACCCTCATTTTGGTTTCGTCCTATCCGTGGTTTGCTGAGCTCTTTGCCTATAAATAGCAAGCCACACCAAGTTGTTTAGTCATCACTTACAAGCATAACACACATACATTCTCTCATTATCTTTCATCTAACTCATTCTCATTTCATTTTAGTGATCCTATTTTTGTAGCAAAGAAGATCAAGGCATTCCAAGCTTTAACGAATTGTTGTAAGTCTTATTTGTTTATAGTTGTGTGAGTTGTTGTTATTCATACATCATTATTTGTACCAAACCATCATAAACCTCTGATAGCGATCGGTTAGTAATTTAGTCCTTAAAATACATAGTGTGTTGGGAGTGGTTGTGCTCTTGTAAAAGAATTCGACATCTAGCTTTGTGTCGAAAATATTCTGTAAGGGACGTGTAAAGGTTTTCTCCGCCGAATAAAGGAGTTTGTTGATTAGTAAAGGTAACTCTCGAGTTGGAGACTCGGGGAGTGGAGTAAGGCAAGGAAAAAGAGTCCTTGTAGACCGAACCACTATAAACAACCGTGTTGTGGTTTGATCGTTTCTTTCTTTACTTACATATTATTTATTCTTGATTATCTATATTGATTGAATTCACGCAAAGTTATTCAAAGCAAATCAAATTTTAAAATGGTAAAACTATTCAACCCATTTTCTAGTTTTTCACAATTGGTACCAGAGCTTCGTTGCTCAAGATTTTTCTAAAATATATTGTATTTTATAAACTTGAAACGATCCATGGATTCTGAAAACTTTAAAGAAGGGCAATCTGTGCAAAGACCACCACTTTTTGAACCCAATGGATTTATCTATTCAAAAATCGCTTTGAAACATACGTGAAATCAAAAGATTTAGATCTTTGGTATGTAATCATTAAAGGTGACTATAATCCCACAACAAAAGATATTTCTAACGATGAACAAAAGAAACTAATTGGTAAAAACAATGAAGCAAAAATGATGATTTATAATGTTTTATCTAAAAGGAGTATGAAAGAATTTTTATGTGTGAAACCGCTAAAGATATTTGGGGATCTTTAATAATCACACATCAAAGGAATTCACAAGTCAAGGATAACAAAATTGATTTTCTTGTTCAACAATATGAATAATTTGTTATTCCTGAAGATGAAACCAATGATTGTGGATTTGCTCGATTTAACACCATTGTTACTTCTCTTAAAACAGTTGATGAATCTTTTCGTAGTAAGAATTTTGTCAGGAAATTTCTTAGAACACTCCATCCAAAATGGAGAGCAAAAGTGACGGCCATTGAAGAATCAAAAGATCTCTCAATAATGTCACTTGACGAGCTAATTGGAAATGTCAAAGTTCATGAAATGGTGATGGAGAAAGATTCGGAAATCATCAAAGGCAAAAGAGATAAAGTCAAATCTGTTGCTCTAAAAGCAAGGGCGGAATCAAATGATGATGAAGAATCTTGCTCGGATAGTGAAGATGAGGAATATGCCATGGCCGTAAGAGATTTTAAGAAATTTTTTAGAAGAAGAGGAAAGTTTGTGAGGAACCTGCAAACATCTATTTTGCAAGCATTTATAAAAGTTTGTGAGGAACCTGCAAACATCTATTTTACAAACATCTAGTTTGTGAGGAAAAGCAATTTCGATAGAACTTCGTTTTTCTATCGAAACTGCATTTCTAAAATTTTACAGAACTTTTAATTTTTCAGGAACCTGCAAACATCTATTTTGCAAGCATTATATCTTACTCACTTTCTAGTTTAGATTTGTTTTATATATAGTTTTACCACCGATTTTACGGGAGGTTTCATGTTCGTTTTCTTAGAATTTACAAGTTATATTGTACAAGAAGATGCAAGTACACAATGAGAGCAACACTTTTGATTTATTTATTCTTCTTGGAGGAGGATTTAACCTTGATTCTACACCGATCATACCGAGCTAATCAGGGGGGTACTAGTTTCTTTCTCTTTTATTTACTTCCTATTATTATAACCTTGATACTTTCGGGGAACATTAAGGACAATGTTCATAATAAGTGTAGAGAGGGAAAAAAGGGATACCTTAGAAACTATTTGCTCGCTTGATATTTGTCTTGTCCTTAGTTATAGTGTAATAACCTAAAAGAAATACTTGTTAGGGTAATTTTAGCACCAAATTTTTAATTTTTTATAACATATACGAGCACAAATTTAGTATTAATAAAGCGTCTCATGGATAGGAGTTATATGACTAGCACAAAAAACCCTTACCACTCAATTTCCAATCCTAAAATATGAGGTTCGCCTTTAGATCTGTAGGATAAAAGTATTCACTTTTAATGCTTATGAGTGTACCGGTAGTATATAGATTCTAGAACTTGTTTTTGGATGCATTATTAGATCGCTAGTGAGACTACATTCGTGTAGTTAGGATTTACTAATTGATAAGAGACATTAGGATAACCCTTGTTTTAAACATGTTTAAATAATTACATTGGTCACATCGGTTAAGTAATTACCCCACACCCTTGCGATGTGCTCATTTTTAGTACACGATACCCCTAGTTAACCCCTCAGAGCCTATCATTTCGTGGTTCTCGTGATGTTCCGATTTCCGAAATATCAATGAAGAGCATTGTTTACAATCCACCCCAAATTTTACACCCAAATCGCCTTAGCCTTCCTTGTATGCACTCATCTTTAGTGCATTATTGTAACATGTTTAAACCCTTAGTTCAATTATCTAGTTGATTACATGGTTGCTAAGTCGAGTCATATCTTGTGTACATACAGTTTTGGGACGATTGGGACTCATGGGTTAAGTAGTATTTTATGGAGTAACGGGAAGGAATGTCAAATTTAATTTCCCTTATCAACGTAATTAATTACTCCAAGTGTTTTGATCCTCGCAATTCGGGTCATTAGTTTAGTCTAACAAAAACTCAAGTGTAGGGAGGTTGCTATAAATTCCTTTATTATGATGTTATGTTTTGCGGATGGTAGAGTAAGAGTGTATGAAAATAAAATCGAAAAAACAAAAAAAAAAAAGAAAAAAAAAGAAAAACATATGGGCTACCATCTCGTCTCTATCATTTACATATTTTATTTATGTTTAAGTCAATAAAGTATCAAGAAAAATACAAAAAGAGTTAGTTTAGTAAGTCGAGTCTTGGCATAGCAACGCCTCATTTTACATGTAATTATCTTAGATTTTTGACTTGCCACCAGTAAAATTCCCCATATCCAACAAACCCGTGTTTTCCATACCCTTTCACCTAAAATTACAACCATTTAAAGCCCTCTTTGATAGTTTATCTTAGGTGCTTACACCAAAGCGGTGAATGTTTGATCTAATCTCAAGCCTATGGTAATCTATGTGCTATGACAGGTAGAGAGTGTTATTTTTCATTTCCATACATGTTATATTCATTATACACCCAAGAGATGAGAGAATCTAAACATTATATGTGAGGTGCTAGTGTATAATTTACGTGCTTGTTATGACAATTGTAGAGGTTGTATTTGTTGTGAACTATTTTAAACCAATGTTAATTGACTCCTAACTTGTAAATTGATTAGATAAAAGCACATTTTCTTGAGGACAAGCAAATCACAAGTGTAGGGATATCTGATTAAGATTTAAAACGTACTTTTTTAGGGGGTCATTTAAGCCATAAACTAATGTATTTATGTTCAAATATTGCCTAAATTCGTTCATTTTCACTTTTTAGGTAATTTGGAAGCAAAAGATAGAAATCATGCATATTTGGCCGAAAAGGGATGAAAATGTGAAAAAAACGACCAAGTCATGAAAAGTATGGAAAAAGGCACTAGACGGCTTCACAATCTACAAGGTGATGCCGTCACTTGCAAATAAAAGTATCAAAACTGCCCAGATTTTACTAGAGACAGCTCAGTGAAAAAATGAAGAAATAACAAGTGACGTCGTCACTTGTTAAAAGAGCTGAAATTCTATGTGAAAATTATAAGGTGATGGTCTGGAAATATAATAAGGGGACGGCGTCAAAGATTCTAGGACAACGTCTGAAGGCATAAAGCGACCCCGTCACAAGACTGACTTGGATGAGACGAAACCCTAATGGAGGAGACTTGACGGCGTCACAATTATAAAGTGACGTCGCCGCAAGTGTAATCCTATATATAGTTTTAGAATTTTCAGCATTTAGTGTGCACACTTTGGGAGAAATTTTGGTGTACGAGTGTTTTAGGTTTCTTTACAATAACTTAGGGTTTTAATACCCTTATTCCATAAGAGATAATTATCTTGATTAGTTCTATCATTATATTTAATTCAAATTCAATTATCATTTCATGTTTCATTATATTTTTCATGTCTAGCTATTTATTATAGTGTTTTCTTAGATTTAATGAAACCTAGTTGTTAAATATTGATTGTCGTCTCTTGTTTAAGTGGCTGTTACACGTTAGGTTAGGAAAACTTGCTTCTTCCGTTAGTGTTGCGAGCTTGAACGTCCTAAAAAACGTATTCATGTCCTAAAGTGCACTAGTTGACTTTTCATTGTGTTTATTGCGTGAATTGTGGTTGTTATCAATTACATTCATAGACATAGGGCATTTGGCACCTCCCTACGACCTTAGGAATACAACGCACCAATTAAACAAGGATGTGACAATTCGACTAATCAATAGGAGATAACTAGGGAGTAGTGAAATCTAAGTGAATACGCTTTTACCTATCATTTGAATCTTTCATTTAATTTACTCGTCATTTAGTTTAATTACTAGTTTTAATTAATAGTTTAAGAAGTTGATAATCAAACCCCCAATCAAACACCGAGATTTTACTTGCTTTCATAAAATATAAGGAGATAAAAAGAATCATCCCTCACCTTAGACATATTCGTCATACATCTCGACCTTCCTAACACTATTCCCATAGAGAACGATCAATCCCTCGTGTCTTACCTATATTACACTACAACGGTTAGGTACACTACCTAGGAGGATTGTAAAACTCTGTGTGAGGTCTTACAATATCCGCATCAATTTGGTATACTATCCGAGACCACCATAATGAGTATTATTAATATAATTGGAGTGACTTGTCTAACTAGGTAAATTTCTAGGATTACACCCAAATGGCCTATGTCATTTACATGTTTTGTGATATCAACTAACTACACTGGTTAGTTAACCCCCGTATAAAACCATTTTGTTACTCTCATTTTTAAAGTAAGATACCCCTAGAAAAACTCTCAGAGCCATTCATTTCGTTTCTTACACCAATGTTAATTTGTTTCATTACACCTATACACCTTAGCCTACCCTATAGATTAAAGTCCGTGGGTGGTTACTTTTGTGTGTGTTTCCTGTGTTCGTGCGTTTCTTATCTTTGGTTAGGCCGGGAATTGCACATCGCAATGGTAATGTGATAGTAGTTATTTTTTATTTTTGTGTGTTGACTACTATCACTATTATTTTTATATCTAAAGTTTTGAAGTATATGAAAAAATCATGCAGATTTATTATGATAGTCAAGCGGTAAAATTTTACACCGTTAGTTGTTGATTTGAAAAAAAAGTGAGATTGTAAGATAATCGGTTCGTCTAAACTCAAGCGATTCTATATTTTGAGCTAATCTATTATTCGTTGGTACGTATTATAGGCCAACGATGTAAAGTTTTGTTTTATTTTATTAGAAGTTGGTCGCAATTAACCAACTTAGTAGTTTTGTATTAGTGGCTGATATCGCCACTATTTGTTGTATTATATTTATGGATTGTAAGGGAGTTGGCTGTTAAGGGAACGCCAACTAAGGTTTGTTTATGAGATGATGATTAAGACATCATTGAGTCTAATTCGTGTCTACCTACCAAAGCGTGAGTTTCTGTGTTAAAGCGTGAGTTAGTCTATGATTTGTTTCTTTTATGGGAAGGTTAGGAAGTAATTAACCACATTTTTTCGTTGTTTGGACTTAATCTATCTGTTTGTTATTTTATTTTACACAAATTATATGTATTTCCTATACCTTATCCTTACCCTTACCAAATTCCTTTATCCGTTGTTAGCTTTCAAGCATCCGGATACAGTAATGGCTTTGTGAAAATATCTAATGCATTAATATTTTAGTGACCATCTGGTTTTTTTTAGTAATCAAATGATGCGCCAACGATCTAGGGTGTATGTTTGGGTGACCATCTGTTATGAAATAACACACCATCAATCCAAGATATACTATTCTAGTGACCATCCATTGTTTGAGTAAATCAAGAATACGCACCAGCGATCTAATATGTTTTTGTATGAAATGTTTAAACATAAGCCTGGTACAACCCTTAAGCCTTATCATGATTAACCCAATTTACCCCTTTAGATTTGTTACTCCTTAGCTTTAGTGGTGGAGATGTGTATCCTTGACAAGCTTATGATAGAATACTCGTCATGACTGAGCAATTGAGCGAACTACTTAAATGTTACCACATAGATTAGTTGAGTGATTTGAGTGATTTCAGTTTCTTATTTCGTGAGGTGTTTGGTTGTGCACTTGAGATTATACGAATAAATTCTTAACTAGAAATATCCTAGATGAATGTTTAGGATACATTTTCATAAGTTTTATCTAGAGTTTAATTGAGGAAAAGTAAAGTTCAAGTGGAGAGATATTTGATGACATCAAATAAGGTCATATTAATAGCATAATTTATCCTATGTATATTGCTTGTTTTATATTATTATATACTACATCCGTCCCACAATAATTGTGCACTTTTACTTTTTTAGCCTTTTTTATTCAGCTTTGACCATAATTATTTTTATTTGTGTAATATAATACTCGATGAAAATTATATGAATAGATTGTATTTTAAATGTATTTTTATTTGGTATAATTTTCATCAAGTATTATATAACACAAATAAAAATATTTATGGTCAAAGTTGAACAAGAAAGACTAAAAAAAATCAAAGTGGACAATTATTATGGGACGGAGCGAGTATAAGATTTGATACTTAATCGCTTAAATGTTTCTATCTCAGATATTTACAAGCAATTGGCGAAAGTTAGCAATAACATACGTGTTTTGAAGAAAATTGATCGAGTTCGATAAATTCCAAAAAATAGACAAGAATACGCCGTATCATTCTAGATAGATACGCCGTATACCAAGACTTGGATGATTATGAAGGCTACTGCCTGACTTTGAATAATACGCCGTATCCAAGTATTAGATACGTCGTATATGAAACTTTGGTCAAATAGAAGAACGAGTTTGATTCAGTCCAAATACGCCGTATGACCTTATCAAGATACGCCGTATCCATCTCAATGATTTCACCAGATTTCCAAGATAATGAAGACCTGATACGCCGTATTCATATCTATAATACGTCATATCCGTAAGGCAGTGTACGAATATTCTAGAATATAATAATCTTGGACCCCACACGAAGTTACCTTGATACGCCGTATCGGATAAATCTGATACGCCGTATTGACCATTTTCGAAAAGTATAAATAAAAAACCTCTAAGTCCGGTTTTCAGAACCACCAAGTACGAAACCAGAGACAAAAGAAGACTGTTAATACAAATAAACCGTAAAAACATTTATTTATATTTTACGATCTTCTAATGTTTTGTCGATAACAAACGTAAAATCATTTTAACGAAACAAATAAAATACGTAATTAGTTTGAACTAATAGTTTCTAACACACTTACATTTTCACATAAAATACTAAAACAAGTATAAGTGATTTTATGATTTAGTATTACATATCTACAACAACTAGTGTTTACATATTTGGGTAAAATATACACATAACTAGTATGTAGTATATTGGGTAATATAAATGGGTAGAAACTTAAGTATCATAACCCATTGACCAAATACATTGAATGTAGTTGGGTACAACCCAAAGTCCATGACCCATATCCATGGAGCTTGACCCATAACCCATTGCATGACATCATGCTTATATCATATATGGATAATATCCATAACCCATGGTATTGACCCATACCCATGTGACTAGGTGCATTGCACTCACTAGATACATTGTATCTAGTAAAAGACCCATGGATCAACCCTTAACCCATGACCTATGACCCATAACCAAAATACCCATGGGTAAAGAGGAGCGTCTCATGGATCCCTAGCGTTACGCTAGACGGATCCCTTGTGGGAGGGATCCTTGGGATCCTTGGGATCCGGGGAACAGTAGAATTTTTCCTCTATAAATAGTGAGCCATTTCTTCATTGTTTCTCACCCCTTTCCAACACACTTTCCCTTTGAGTTAAAAACTCTCTAACATCAGATCCAAGAGATCTATGTTTGTAGTTTTGTTTTTGTGTGATCCTCTAGGTTCCTTTTAAAGGCGAGATCACCACCTTTGAAGTCAAGCAAGCTCAAGTCCATGAGTTGCCATGCTTCCTCATCATCAAGACTACTGAAGTCCTCTTGTTGATGGTTCTTTTCTTTCTACTACGTAGTGTAGTTCAAGATGTCTCAAGTGTCAAGACGAAGACATTAGTGAAGGGTGTCGATCGTCCGTATTTTAGGCATTAGTGAAGGGTGCCTAGAAGTCAAGTCACAAGACATTAGTACCGGAAAAAGAGTAGGCAACGTTGTGAAGGCTTCTCCGCCATAAGGAGTTGGTGTCGTGTAGTGATTACGAACTCTTGAGTAGGTGACTCGGGGAGTGGAGTAGGGCAAGGAAGGTGTCCTTGTACCCGAACCACTATAAATACTTGTGTCGTGGTTATGTGCTTCTTACTCTTTATCTTTCATTACACATTTATTATATCCATCTATCAATGTCCAACATACACATCCAAATGGATTGACATAAGTCGATCTAAATATTTTAAAACGAAGTTTTAATTGGTAAAACTATTCAACCCCCTTCTAGTTTTCCATAATTGGCATCAGAGCTTCGTTACCAAGTCCTTTAAAGTATATTGTACTTTGAAAACTTGATACGATCCGTGTATGTTTGAAAACTACAAAGAAAGGAATTTCTTTAAAACAAAAAGTCATGTTTTTAGAAATCATCATTTTTTAAATGTTGGATAGTGATAGATCATTCTAACATTTTCTTTTGAGAAATCTTCATACTAGAATTCTTCCAATGACTTCGTTCTATTCGAAGAAAAAGAAGTCAACACCCAAAGAAGAATACAAAGTGACCACAACTTGCTTTTCCAAAATACGATTAAGTAATTTTAAAGCACATAAAGTTTTTTAGCGTCCATGGTTTCTAAAACCATACAAAGGGAATATAGCAAAGGTATGTTCTTTTAATTACAATTAGTTGGTCAAAAACGTGTTAATTGCTTGTGGATAAAATAGTGATATATGCTTCTCTCTTATAATAAGCATAATATGAAAAGTGTTTTGTTGATTTTTTTTCTTTAAAGTTTTGTTATTAGATATCTTGTTAATCAAGCTTGAATAAAGGTAAAAATGGGTAATATAACTTCACTAAAAAGTCTACAAAGGTTAAACCTTTTCGTCGGGTCAAAACATGCATTTTTATATTTCTGTGTCAGATCCGCGGATCCCTCAGTTTACACTGGACGGATCCCTCAAGCAAGGGATCCGTGGTACAGTAGACAGTTTTTGTCTGAATTTCAAAATTTCATAACTAATTAACCGTAAGTCGTTAGAAGTCGTGCCACCTATCGTTTTAAAGGTATTTGAGTCTACTTTCATTTAAAAATGATTTCATAAACTGATTCAAGACAATAATTTACAGAATCATTGATTCATAATAGAAAGTCATTTTTCGGTCATAACTTTTGCACAAACTTTTGATCTAATTGGAGACGGATGTTTTCGTCCTTGAATAACAATGTGTCCTCTTTTAAAATTAAGGTTTTGATCATATTTATTAAAGAAACTAATCAAGCTTGGATTACATGTTTATATTTAACACAAAGCGATGAAAAGAACTTTCGTATGCTATGCTAAATGATAAATTGTCTTACCTTGCATTACTTGATTATTTGCTTATCTCAAATAGTTTTTGTGCTTTTTTTGTTTGAATAACATATGTGGTTTCCTCACCTTGCTATTCATTCTCTTGTTTGTCGATTTAGTAATATTTTATTAATCAATGGGCTATTTGAAGGAGTGTTTGGGATAACATCTAGGTGTGTCGAAAATGTTAGTTTAAATACTTACATAAGTCATATAAGTTCAAAAATGTTTAAAACATGTAATATACTAAAAGGCTTCTTGTTAAGTTTGTCATATGTGCAACATAAATGTTTTATGTGCTTATATGATTTATTGATTTCATATCTCTTGTGTCGTTTTCTAAAAACCACAAGAATGTACATCGGATCATAACCTACACTTTTGTTGATGATGTACTCTCCCATTTTCCGTTTCATGATTGCTTTCCAAGCTTCATAGTAGGATTGACAACTTGATTATTTCATCTGATATACTCAAGTAAATTATTTTGCAACGCAAATATAATTGATCATATCCGAAAATCCAAACTCGAGCTTTCCAACAACATATGTTGAACTAGCTCACACAACCATTTTTGTTCACTTTATGGACAACTTTAGATTTTTATATTTAAACATGACACCTTCATCACCTTAGTTGTTTCGGGTATAATATTAATAAAAACGAAGCAAAGTATCATCATTGTTACTCTTCGATAGGCCATTGTAGGAATATAAATTTTCCTAACTTGAGAATGAATACTGGAGAACTTATTGCACTAGAAACTTAATTTGACCTAACGGTTGAATTGCTTCCTTGATGGAAGTTGGGTATGTGGAATCACCCGTAAAAATGGTCGTGTTTAGCCGTAATTGAGCACCGCCAGTAATAGTCTCATATTCATTCTCTCACTTGAGAAATCTATACTCCTATGTTTTCCTAAAGTAAGTTTACAATGAAAATACTTTGCATTGTCTTAGGATTACTAATCAAACAAGCTGTAAAATTGATTTTTCTTTTGGTCAATCACAACCAATTTCCTCATCAAGCGATTATCTTGCCTTGATCGAGAAGAGCTACATGACTTCACGGATGAAGTTCATTGTATGCTAATCACTATCCGTAATGACTATACATAGCTCATTGCTTCCGTTGACCAAAACAGCAACTCCGAATGAAGTATAGGATTTTCTTGAACTAGCACCTCACAACTCTATTGTCGTGAATAGTATCAATTACTCTTTTCTTTCTTGACATATACCTTGCACGCCATTGTTAATACAAACGATTTACTAATCTAGATCGTAAATATGTTTTGATTTTCTTGAATAGTGCTTGTTAAGTTTGATAAACCTCTGTGTTATTTGTGAGCTCGATCTCATTTGATTGCTTATGTGCTACTCTTACATGCTCTCATTGCTATACTAGACTTGTATACATATATGCTTGATGTAGAGATCATTGGTTTCAAAATTCAATATCTAGAGAAAAATATTACACACTCACTGTTAAGAAAAACTGTCTCAGATGCCGGATCCCTAGTTTGTAACTAGCCGGATCCCTCAAGTGAAGGATCCGTGGGACCCGGGTAGACAGAAATAAATGGACTTACAAAATTCCACTCATCAAACCACTCCTCTAGATCACATCATACTAGCCAAACATAATATTGTAAGATCACTCAAGTCTTCCTCAAGCTCAGTAGGTCTCACACTCACTCATAGCTAATTTAGGATCACATTCAAGGTGTTTTTGATTTATCACTTCTCCAAAACTCACCATATTTCCGCTCTAATGCTCACACATTGTTCCTCACATCTCAAAACACTTAGCTTGATATTTCTCTCAATTTTAACAAATTGATTTTAGTCATCCTTACCTCAAAATGGGTCAAAAACTAGTTTTTCATTTCTTAAAATTTTTAAGGAATTTTCCTAATTTATCCGAAGTTTCCATCTGATCTCTGGGATCATTTAGCACCACTTGAAACTCTCAAATTTTATAGTGCCATCTTTGATCATCCATTGGTACTCATAAAGTCCCGATTTCTTCCATAAAAGGCAATCATTAACTATATCACTCTTTGCCCATGATCATACAACTACACCTTCATTTAAGATACTTAGGAGGGCTGAAACACTCAAGATGGTATAGGCTTTAGACCTTAGAAACATAATTTTTACCCTTTCATAGCTGCTGAGAGCCGGATCCCTAGGATTAGCCTAGACGGATCCCTCATTGGAGGGAACCGTGGGATCCGGGTGACAGATTCATGTCAAGTCTAGCTCAAACAATCATTTCAAGCTCATCTTGCTAACTTGAACACTCCACCTCATCTTAATTAAGTCCCTAGATCAGTACAACTCTAAAGTTGACTCTTATGCATGCTAATCATCACATTCCAAAGGATCTTAGTGGCTTAAGTCTTGAATGGACTTTCCAAATCCTTCCCTTTATAAGTCATCTTGTTAGGACTCCTAAAGTCATCATCTTCATCCTCATTCTCAGCACTTAGAAACCTTTTTAAACCTCTTTGAACCATCTCATCATGAGAAAAGCTCCTAGTGGTAACTCATCCACCAAAGGACCACCAAAGAAAATTGCTCGTGTTGTACATGAAATTTCCTCAACCGAATCATCTCCGGTTAAATCCACTAATGCTGGGATTTCTCCTCCACCAACTAAACCAAACAATCCCATTTCCATTAAACCATCACCATTGGTGCCGAGAGCCCTATCATTCACCACTCCACTCTCATCACCACACCTATACAATCTAGAGGATTTGCCTCCTAGGCCGTCTCATCCACCTCCGCCGGTAACATTCTCCTCATTAGGAGGAATAATGGTACATAATCAAGGTGTTGAGTCAACATTAGCTCCGGCTTCCTTTTCGTCGTCACCATCATATAATCCCATTTGGATTATGAGAAATTATCAAAGTCAACCACCCGACCATATGGAAGTTGACACTTCTCTACCACCACCATCATTCTTGGTCGAGCCATCTTCAAATGCGCCTCCACCAATCCCTCCGTCGTTTGAGGCTCCCCAACCCGCTTTAATTGATCCTTCGCATCAAGCTATTTCATTTCTACCAACACCACCACTACCTAGCCATGACAAAGATTGTTATCATTCTCAACATGTTGAAAGTTTGATACATGAAGTACGAGAAGATCAACGTTTCGTGTTCTATCACCTCCTCGAACGTTTTGACGAGATTAAACCTAAACAAACTTGAGCTAGTGGTGTCCTAGTATCAAGCGTTACTTAGATAAGTCTAGTAATTCCAAGTCATGTATCGATCATTTTCTTAGTTTTTAGAGTCATGTATATCATATATCCAGTTTTATTAAATACATGCTACTTGCTATATTTCTGAGTATATGATTATGTTATATAATACATATCTCACTTTGATATTAACATAATGTGTTATATCATCATTGCTGAAATTAATCATCAGCCAGACGGATCCCTTAAATTTGCCTAGACAGATCCCTACAAGGGGGGAACCGTGGGATCTGTGAGACAGAAAACTAATTTTCTACTAACTTGAGTATTCTTTGCAGAAAATTATGCATTAAACTTGTTTTCTAACCTTTGTTTTGTAGTTATTCAATTTACACATGAAGACTTTGACACCCTAAAGCTAGAAGGAGCTTTTTGTCAAAGCAATACATTGCAAAATTACTTGCAATATTAGGAGTACATTTCATGACATCCCTTTGCAAAATTGCAATCATCAAGGGGGAGCACATTCGTCCCATAGACGAATTTTTTTTGCAAACTTAGTTGCAAATGAACTAGCTTAGTATTACTTTCTTGACACCCTTACATAGGGATGGGCTCGTCAAGAGGGAGTAAAGACAAGATTCTTTCCCGTTACTTGCTCTCTATTTTTTATTTTTTATTTCTTTCACATGTTTTTCCTAAAACAATGTGTTAGTTTCCTTTCGAAGCTCTTTTTGTTTCGACAAAAAAGGGGAGAAGAAAGTAAAAACTACAAATTCAAACCTTTACGAATTTTAGCTTTTCCTTAAAATAATTTTATGTTTTGTCATCAACAAAAAGGAGGAGATTGTTAATACAAATAAACCGTAAAAATGTTTATTTATATTTTACGATCTTCTAATGTTTTGTCAATAACAAACGTAAAATCATTTTAACAAAACAAATAAAATACGTAATTAGTTTGAACTAATAGTTTCTAACACACTTACATTTTCACATAAAACACTAAAACAAGTATAAGTGATTTTATGATTTAGTATTACATATGTACAACAAATAGTGTTTACATATTCGGGTAAAATATACACATAACTAGTATGTAGTATATTGGGTAATATAAATGGGTAGAAACTTAAGTATCATAACCCATTGACCAAATACATTGAATGTAGTTGGGTACAACCCAAAGTCCATGACCCATATCCATGGAGCTTGACCCATAACCCATTGCATGACATCATGCTTATATCATATATGGATAATATCTATAACCCATGGTATTGACCCATACCCATGTGACTAGGTGCATTGCACTCACTAGATACATTGTATCTAGTAAAAGACCCATGGATCAACCCTTAACCCATGACCCATGACTCATAACCAAAATACCCATGCGTAAAGAGGAGCGTCCCACGGATCCCTAGCTTTACGCTAGACGGATCCCTTGTGGGAGGGATCCGTGGGATCCGGGGAACAGTAGAATTTTTCCTCTATAAATAGTGAGCCATTTCTTCATTGTTTCTCACCCCTTTCCAACACACTTTCCCTTTGAGTTAAAAACTCTCTAACCTCAGATCCAAGAGATCTGTGTTTGTAGTTTTGTTTTTGTGTGATCCTATAGGTTCCTCTTAAAGGCGAGATCACCACCTTTGAAGTCAAGCAAGTTCAAGTCCATGCGTTGCCATGCTTCCTCATCATCAAGACTACTGAAGTCCTCTTGTTGATGGTTCTTTTCTTTCTACTATGTAGTGTAGTTCAAGATGTCTCAAGTGTCAAGACGAAGACATTAGTGAAGGGTGTAGATCGTCCGTATTGTAGGCATTAGTGAAGGGTGCCTAGAAGTCAAGTCACAAGACATTAGTGAAGGGTGTCTTGAAGATCTAGTCAAAGGCATTAGTGAAAGGTGCCTAAGATGTACATTCGATATGGTGTGATTCGATGTACAAGATAGATTAGTATTGGGTCAAATGATATTGTTATCCTTGTTGATATTATAAGGAGTAGATCTCCTTTGGGATTAGGTGTTGTGTAGTGATGGGTATTAGTTCCTCCATAGTAATGGAACTAGGTGCTTAGCCTAGTACCTAATAAAGGGTAGGAGACATTGTGATAGGTGTGGTTCACCTTGGTGTGAAAGAACCCGGTGGTTAGCCTAGTACCGGAAAAAGAGTAGGCAACATTGTGAAGGCTTCTCCGCCATAAGGAGTTGGTGTCGTGTAGTGATTACGAACTCTCGAGTAGGTGACTCGGGGAGTGGAGTAGGGAAAGGAAGGTGTCCTTGTAGCCGAACCACTATTAATACTTGTGTCGTGGTTATGTGCTTCTTACTCTTTATCTTTCATTACACATTTATTATATCCATCTATCAATGTCCAACATACACATCCAAATGGATTGACATAAGTCGATCTAAATATTTTAAAACGAAGTTTTAATTGGTAAAACTATTCAACTCCCCCTTCTAGTTTTCCACAAAGACCAAGAAGGTCCTGTTAGTACCATAATTCCATAGGAGATTCACTTAATTTGTTTTACTACACTTTTATCGTTCGGTTAGCGGATTTTTCTCTTTTGATTTATACTTGAATCCTTCTGAACATGTTATGTTGTATTATGAATGAGATTATGGGCTAATACCTATAGGTATTAGCCAAGTTTAATGGTTATTTGATGTTTTGATTTGTAAAACCCGAAAATCTAAAACCTATATAAAGACTAAATTACCCTTGGAACCAAGAATAATAAAATACGTAAAAACTCGTTTATAATAAAGTACGGAAATTAAAAACCTAATAAATAAAACTTAATGAATATAATTTCGTGAATGACTTTGGTACGACGAAGGATGTAAATGTTTCGCTAATAAGTTGGGCCGTTTGGACTCGTGTCATTTGTTTTTGTTTTGCGCCAAGCCTAAGCCCAAGAGGGATGTTTGTTGTGTTCGTGTGAGCCAAGGAGGGGGCCGAAGCCCATTTGTTTGTGTGTGTGTATTCGGTTGGATCCAAGCCAACCCAAACCCAATCACTTTCCTATTCTAACTCAAATACTACAACTATAAATACATTACATAATCACTTAATTGGAACCCTAGTTTTGCTTTGCCTTTTCTTTTTCTTTTGCTCGGCCGAGAACTCCCAAACACCCTTGGTGTCGATTTTTCTTATTCAAGTGAAGGTATAACGTTTATTCATCTTCCTTTAACATACCTTGCATGTATATGTCGAGATCTATTTGATTTGTCGCGTTTCTTTTCTTTTTGTTTTGGGCCGAGAGGTGGTAACCAAGGAAACTAGAAACCCTAATTTATATTAAGCGTATAATTAATAAGGAACGTGTAAGTGATAAGTAATATTGAATCGGGTCATGTATATGTTGAGTTAATGTGAGCCGAGACATGCATGAGTTGGACGAGGCATGCATGAGTTTCGAATGGGGTTTAAAACATATTAACTTGTTTATGAAACATGTTGAGATGAGCTAGGTCTTGTGTAAAATATGCTAGCCGAAACCCTAGGTGAACTGAGAATATGTATACATGAGATTTAGACGTGTAATTAATGAGTAAGAGTACGTAAACATAAACCCTAGTTTTAATATGGGAAGCGTATAAAGTATACTAAACCCTAATAACTTATGGTCACATGAAATCATAAACGTGTAAGATAAAGAGTAAAAGTAAAAAAGGTTATTAATTACGTATTAGGTTAAGTGGAGAGTCATTAAGACGTAACATGTAAAATGAATGCATATTAATGAGATATTAAAGAGTAAGAAACCCTAGAACGTAAATGAGAGTATATTAGGGTTTGAGCTAAATATAGTAAGTGTTATTTCATGTGTGAGTTATAACTTATAAAACTATTTTCACATTTAAAGATGGACTTTAATAAATGATATAACAAACCCTAATCTACAACATTGATTATAAAATATTTAAGACTCACTAATAAAACCCTAAAGTATAAAAATTATTAATTATGGATACTAAATATTAAAAGATCATTATGACGATTATGGAATCATTAATAACTTGGACGACCGTTAATGTCTATAGGTTCTGTGAAGAGGGAGTAATCCTTTGTTTTCGTCTTTCTGCTTTTCGATCTTTGCGTTGGAATAAGGTACAGATATTCTGACCTTTTCAGTAAAGGTTTCTCTTAATGTTTTCTTTCGTATTAGGTTTTCCTAAGCCTTTGCTATGAATCCCAAATCTGATTTGTTTGAGCTATTGCTTATCTGAACTCTGATTTCTGAATTATGAAACATTTGATTTTTGAACTATCTGATATGAAAACTACGATTTTGGAAATATGAATGATTTTCTGATAAATATGATCTATGTCAGTTATGACATTCTGATTTGACCTAAGATAGTTTGACACCCGAGCCAAATATTTAACTAGTCATGGGGGTTCCATGTCCGTATCAGTGATGCACCTCTGATATGACTCTAGGGCAGTAGAGTGATGTTCTGCCACGTCTCTGGATGGTGAAGCATATTTGTGAATATGTAGGAAGGGGCGTATGGATGCATCCTAGATCTGTTATCTGTTATATGTTATATGTTATCTGATGATTGATGCTGCGTGCGTGCACGTCCTTCATAACTCTGGTAGGTCTCCCCTACAAATGTTGCCTTGTGTGAATATGAATGTAATCTGATATAAGTTCTGGGCTCGTGGTAGTTGACTATAAATATCTTTTGAAATTACGATTTATGCTTATAAAATGATTATGATTTTGCTATTGCTCATTCACTTTATTTCGTATCCGTTATCGTTTAGTATTCGCTTTTGCTTTCATATCTGTTCACTGGGCTTTTGAAGCTCAGCCGCACTTTTCTTTTCTTCCGCGGCAGGTATCTAAGCATTGGAAGCTGGGTTTGCTTTGGGATGAGTGCTTGAGTGGACTTACCTTAGAGTTTTAGCTTTGATTTCTTATGATACCCTTTAGACTTATTTTATTTCGGATATTATGTTGAAGTTTATTATGTTTCCGCTGGGACCTATGTATTGAAGTCTTTTGACTTGGATTTTTCCGCACTTATGTTAAGACTTTCTTTTGGTTATGAATGTTTTGCTTTGATATGACACCATTACTTGTGATTCCTTTACCCTTGGCGGGTCGGGGCGTTACAATTTATGGCATCAGAGCCCAGGTTTACGACTTGTAGTCAGGACCTGTGAACATAAGAACCTTAAGTTATCCCTTAGAGTTAAGATTTGACCTGTGAGGATTGGGTAGACTTAGGTTTCCTTCTGCGAACTTCCATTTCGTATCTCATCTTTGTTCGTTTTGCTAATCGTTTGAATATCGTTTAGATGGTTCGAACTCGTACTACTGGTGGCGCGGATGGAGACGATGATGCTGTTAACATGGATGCTGCGATTGCGAATGCTCTCAACTCTCTTTTCCCTGGTTTGACTACACCTGAGATGATGGAACAGGTGATCAACAATATTCGGAATCAGACTGGTGAACCTTCGGGAAGCGGTGGAGGTGCTCAACCCGTCGGCATACATACTTGGCTCGAGCGTTTCGGTAAGCTCAAGCCTCTTTCTTTTAGCACTGCTGCTACTCCCACTGAAGCTGAGGACTGGATCACTCATGTTGAGAAGCTGTTTGAAGTACTGGGTTGTGGAGATGGATTTAAGACTCGTTTAGCTGCATTCAAATTGGAAGGTGATGCTTTTAATTGGTGGAAAGCATTGAAACAAGCACGAGGAGGAGATGCTTTCGCTGTTACTTGTACTTGGGCGGAGTTTCGGACTATCTTCTATAACCGTTACTTCCCTGATGCTGAACAGCAAAGGTATGAGAGGGATTATCAGGCGATCTACCAGTTTGATAATGAGAACTCCAACGAGTACATGAGTAGGTTTATGAGGTTGGTAAGCTTTGTTGGAGCGATTGCTGGAGATGGTAGGCGCCAAGCTAAGCATTTCAAATGGGGACTGAAGAAGTGGGTGTTGGACCGACTGCTTAACACTGACTATGAGGATGTGTCGGCCTGCAATGATGCAGCTCGTAACATTGAGATCTTTCATGAGGGTTCAGGTTACAACAAGCGTAATCGCGATGGTGATCGGATTCAAGGTAGGACTCAAAGTAATGAGTATAAGGGAAATACTAGCAGGAGTTATGATTCGAAGGGACAAGGGGATAAGAGTTATGATCAGCGGGGTCAGTCGGGAAGGAATGTGGACTCTAGGCGCCCTGAGGCGAGGGGTCAGGATAACAGAGCTGCTGGTAAGAATGGAAATGATCGTCAGAATCAAGGTAACAATAACCAGCGTTACAACAAAGATCAGTCGACTCGAGGATCGAATCAGGGTCGTGCTTCAGGATCTTCTGGTCAGCGAAGGACAGCTGAAGTTTTGCCTCCCCCACCTATCTGTACTACTTGTGGAAAGGCTCATCCGGGACCGTGTTTCAAGGCCACTGGTGGATGTTTCTCTTGTGGTTCTACTACTCAAAAGATCAAGGATTGCCCTAAGAGGAACTCGACGATTCCTGGAAACTATACCAAGCCGCCACCTACTACTGGACGTGTCTATGCTACTACTCGGAATCAGGCGGAGCATACTTCAGGTACCATTACGGGAACTCTTTTCATTGATGATTATTCTGTCTTCGTTTTATTTGACACCGGCGCCACACACTCCATCATATCTGTCACATGTGCTAAGAAACTTAATATGAAGCCACAACCACTAACGAATCACTTATCGATATCTACGCCTATGAAAAGTCACATGATCATTGATCATAAATACGTTAAGTGTCCTCTTCGTTTTGATGATCGTATCCGCCATGCACATCTGTATCCTCTCGATATGGTCGACTTTGATATCATTCTAGGCATGGATTGGTTGGCTTATCATAGAGCTTCCATCGACTGCTATGCTAGAACTGTGATCTTTGGAGACGTAAAACATCCTAAATTCGTTTATCATGGTTCTAAACCACTCAAATCTGTTAAGTTCATTTCTGCTATGAAGGCACGAACCATGATTGCTCATGGGTGTCAAGGTTTTCTAGCATCTGTTAAGGACACATCTTTGGAGAGTCCTAACATTGAAAATCTTTCCGTTGTTTGTGAATTCACCGACGTTTTTCCCGATGAACTCCCTGGACTTCCTCCAGCTCGAGAAGTTGAGTTTAGCATTGAGTTGATTCCTGGTGCTAAACCGATTTCGAAAGCTCCGTATCGTATGGCACCTGTAGAACTGAAGGAGTTGAAGGAACAACTGCAAGAGATGATAGATAATGGATTCATTCGACCTAGTGTTTCTCCATGGGGTGCACCTGTGTTGTTTGTGAAGAAGAAGGATGGAAGTATGCGTCTATGTATTGACTACCGTGAACTCAACCGTATTACTATTCGGAACCGTTATCCTCTTCCACGCATAGACGATTTGTTTGATCAACTGCAAGGAGCTAAGTTCTTTTCTAAGATTGATCTGAGGTCTGGTTATCATCAACTACGTGTGAAGGAGCAAGATGTTCCTAAGACCGCGTTTCGTACCAGATATGGTCATTATGAGTTTCTCGTTATGCCTTTTGGTTTGACGAATGCGCCTGCTGTGTTTATGGACCTGATGAATCGTGTTTTCCATGAGTTCCTCGACAAGTTCGTTATTGTTTTCATCGACGACATTTTGGTTTACTATAAGTCTGAAGAAGAGCATGAGCAACATCTCCGGATAGTGTTGGAGATTTTGAGGAAGAAGAAGTTGTACGCCAAATTCTCAAAGTGTGAATTTTGGTTAGGACAAGTCGCTTTCCTTGGTCATATCGTATCAGCTGATGGTATAACCATGGATCCGTCTAAGGTTGAGGCTATCACTAAGTGGCCAAGACCTACGACAGTGACTGAGGTCAGGAGTTTTCTAGGACTTGCTGGATACTATCGACGTTTTGTTGAAGGTTTTTCTCGTTTAGCTTTGCCTTTAACCCAATTGATGAGGAAAGGTGAAAAGTTCGTGTGGACGGATGAAAGAGAAAAGAGTTTTGAAGAGTTGAAACGGAGATTGGTTTCCGCTCCTATTTTGACTCTTCCATCTGGTTCTGGAGGATATCAAATCTATAGCGATGCATCTAAGAAAGGATTGGGCTGTGTCTTGATGCAACATGGTAAGGTGATAGCTTACGCTTCAAGACAACTGAAACCTTATGAGGAGAATTACCCAACTCATGATCTTGAGTTAGCTGCGGTGGTTTTTGCGTTGAAGATCTGGAGACATTACTTGTATGGAGAGACGTGTGATATTTTCACCGACCATAAGAGTCTCAAGTATATTTTCACTCAAAAGGAACTCAATATGAGACAAAGAAGACGGTTAGAACTTCTTAAGGATTATGACACTAACATTCAGTACCATCCTGGTAAGGCTAATGTAGTTGCTGACGTACTTAGCCGGAAATCAGGTATGATTGCAAGTGTTGAGATTGAGCCTAAGATTATTCGTGACTTAGAACGTTTGGATGTTGAGTTGTGCGTACGAAGTTCTGGTGGATACTGGGCTAGTATGAAGGTGGAGTCGAACCTTATACTGCAAATTAAGGAAGCTCAGAAAGATGACGGCGAGTTGTGGGCCGTAGCTCAGAATGTTGAAGAAGGTAAACAGACGGAGTTTAAGGTTGATAACGATGGAATTGTATGGTATGAAGATAGGCTTTGCGTTCCAAATGATCAGGTACTTCGCGAGAAAGTTATGACTGAAGCTCATAGTTCTCCTTTCACTATTCATCCTGGTTCTACCAAGATGTATAGGGATTTGAAACAGTATTTCTGGTGGAACGGCATGAAGCAAGATGTCGCGACATTTGTGTCGAAGTGTATGATTTGTCAGCAAGTGAAGATCGAACATCAAAGAGCTAGTGGACTGTTACAACCATTGGATATTCCGACATGGAAGTGGGATAAGATATCTATGGACTTTGTGACTGGACTACCTCTTACTAAGAAGAAGCATGATGCGATTTGGGTGGTTGTTGATCGACTAACCAAATCAGCTCATTTCTTACCAATTAGAAAGGATTATGGTATTGGCAGATTGTCAGAGATTTTTCAGCAAGAGATAGTTAGACTTCATGGTACTCCGACGGCTATTGTGTCAGATAGGGATCCGCGTTTTACTTCTCGTTTCTGGAAGGGTTTGCAGAAAGCTTGGGGTACTCGACTTAATTTTAGTACGGCATTTCATCCTCAAACAGATGGTCAGTCAGAGAGAACTATTCAGACCTTAGAAGACATGCTAAGGGCTTGTGCTTTGGAATGGACTGGCAGCTGGGATGAATATTTGTGTTTGGTAGAGTTTGCATATAATAACAGTTGGCATGCTAGTATTAAGGCAGCACCGTTTGAACTTCTTTATGGAAGGAAATGTAGATCACCTACTTGTTGGGATGAAGTAGGTGAACGTCTAATTGAAGGACCGGAAATGATTGAGATCACTAATGAGAAAGTAGCTGTTGCTAGAGAGAAGTTGAAGGAGGCTAGGTCTCGTCAGAAAAGTTATGCCGACAAGCATCGTCGTGATTTAGAATTTCGTGTTGGTGATCGCGTGTTTTTGAAAGTCTCACCGTTTAGAGGTGTGAAACGTTTTGGAATCAAGGGCAAGCTCAGTCCTCGATTCATTGGTCCGTTTGAAATTCTGGAACGTATAGGAGAAGTTTCGTATCGATTAGCACTTCCGCCTCAGTTATCGCATGTTCATGATGTGTTTCATGTATCTCTCCTTAGAGGATACAATTATCATCCATTACACGTTGCTTCGTATCCGTTTGATCAGATTCGATCCGATATGTCTTTGCCTGAAGAACCAGAAGCTATTTTGGAAAGACAAGAAAGAGTCATGAGAAGTAAAGTTATTCCGTTCGTTAAGATTCTTTGGAAAAATCACCCAGAGCGTGAGGCTACTTGGGAGACCGAAGAGTCGATGCGAGCTAGTTATCCTCATTTCTTTGAATAGTTCGGTATGTTCTCATTTCGTTATCGTTTTCGTTTTCGTTTCATTTCAATTTTCGAGGACGAAAATTTTTTTTTAGAGGGGAAGAGTTGTAAAACCCGAAAATCTAAAACCTATATAAAGACTAAATTACCCTTGGAACCAAGAATAATAAAATACGTAAAAACTCGTTTATAATAAAGTACGGAAATTAAAAACCTAATAAATAAAACTTAATGAATATAATTTCGTGAATGACTTTGGTACGACGAAGGATGTAAATGTTTCGCTAATAAGTTGGGCCGTTTGGACTCGTGTCATTTGTTTTTGTTTTGCGCCAAGCCTAAGCCCAAGAGGGATGTTTGTTGTGTTCGTGTGAGCCAAGGAGGGGGCCGAAGCCCATTTGTTTGTGTGTGTGTATTCGGTTGGATCCAAGCCAACCCAAACCCAATCACTTTCCTATTCTAACTCAAATACTACAACTATAAATACATTACATAATCACTTAATTGGAACCCTAGTTTTGCTTTGCCTTTTCTTTTTCTTTTGCTCGGCCGAGAACTCCCAAACACCCTTGGTGTCGATTTTTCTTATTCAAGTGAAGGTATAACGTTTATTCATCTTCCTTTAACATACCTTGCATGTATATGTCGAGATCTATTTGATTTGTCGCGTTTCTTTTCTTTTTGTTTTGGGCCGAGAGGTGGTAACCAAGGAAACTAGAAACCCTAATTTATATTAAGCGTATAATTAATAAGGAACGTGTAAGTGATAAGTAATATTGAATCGGGTCATGTATATGTTGAGTTAATGTGAGCCGAGACATGCATGAGTTGGACGAGGCATGCATGAGTTTCGAATGGGGTTTAAAACATATTAACTTGTTTATGAAACATGTTGAGATGAGCTAGGTCTTGTGTAAAATATGCTAGCCGAAACCCTAGGTGAACTGAGAATATGTATACATGAGATTTAGACGTGTAATTAATGAGTAAGAGTACGTAAACATAAACCCTAGTTTTAATATGGGAAGCGTATAAAGTATACTAAACCCTAATAACTTATGGTCACATGAAATCATAAACGTGTAAGATAAAGAGTAAAAGTAAAAAAGGTTATTAATTACGTATTAGGTTAAGTGGAGAGTCATTAAGACGTAACATGTAAAATGAATGCATATTAATGAGATATTAAAGAGTAAGAAACCCTAGAACGTAAATGAGAGTATATTAGGGTTTGAGCTAAATATAGTAAGTGTTATTTCATGTGTGAGTTATAACTTATAAAACTATTTTCACATTTAAAGATGGACTTTAATAAATGATATAACAAACCCTAATCTACAACATTGATTATAAAATATTTAAGACTCACTAATAAAACCCTAAAGTATAAAGATTATTAATTATGGATACTAAATATTAAAAGATCATTATGACGATTATGGAATCATTAATAACTTGGACGACCGTTAATGTCTATAGGTTCTGTGAAGAGGGAGTAATCCTTTGTTTTCGTCTTTCTGCTTTTCGATCTTTGCGTTGGAATAAGGTACAGATATTCTGACCTTTTCAGTAAAGGTTTCTCTTAATGTTTTCTTTCGTATTAGGTTTTCCTAAGCCTTTGCTATGAATCCCAAATCTGATTTGTTTGAGCTATTGCTTATCTGAACTCTGATTTCTGAATTATGAAACATTTGATTTTTGAACTATCTGATATGAAAACTACGATTTTGGAAATATGAATGATTTTCTGATAAATATGATCTATGTCAGTTATGACATTCTGATTTGACCTAAGATAGTTTGACACCCGAGCCAAATATTTAACTAGTCATGAGGGTTCCATGTCCGTATCAGTGATGCACCTCTGATATGACTCTAGGGCAGTAGAGTGATGTTCTGCCACGTCTCTGGATGGTGAAGCATATTTGTGAATATGTAGGAAGGGGCGTATGGATGCATCCTAGATCTGTTATCTGTTATATGTTATATGTTATCTGATGATTGATGCTGCGTGCGTGCACGTCCTTCATAACTCTGGTAGGTCTCCCCTACAAATGTTGCCTTGTGTGAATATGAATGTAATCTGATATAAGTTCTGGGCTCGTGGTAGTTGACTATAAATATCTTTTGAAATTACGATTTATGCTTATAAAATGATTATGATTTTGCTATTGCTCATTCACTTTATTTCGTATCCGTTATCGTTTAGTATTCGCTTTTGCTTTCATATCTGTTCACTGGGCTTTTGAAGCTCAGCCGCACTTTTCTTTTCTTCCGCGGCAGGTATCTAAGCATTGGAAGCTGGGTTTGCTTTGGGATGAGTGCTTGAGTGGACTTACCTTAGAGTTTTAGCTTTGATTTCTTATGATACCCTTTAGACTTATTTTATTTCGGATATTATGTTGAAGTTTATTATGTTTCCGCTGGGACCTATGTATTGAAGTCTTTTGACTTGGATTTTTCCGCACTTATGTTAAGACTTTCTTTTGGTTATGAATGTTTTGCTTTGATATGACACCATTACTTGTGATTCCTTTACCCTTGGCGGGTCGGGGCGTTACATGATTTGTTCTAATTCGATAGTTTACTTAGCCCTGAGTATTGATTACGTTTATTACTTCATTCATATTGTTAATATGTTAATGTAAGCCCTAGGTGGATAAATAATAAATTGATAATAATTAAGGTGCACTTTATGCGGATTTTGACTAATTGTGACAGGATTAGATCTGTTGAAAAACTTAATACGGAAATCTAGAGTTTAGGGGTTGCCTAGACTTAGGTCCGATAAACGCCAGGTCATGAGTATCGTTGTTACAGATCTTTGGGGGTGCTTGGTTGGGGGTAATGGGGGGGGGGGGGTGAGGAATGAGAAAGATAATGATTAAACATGCCTGGTTAGGAGTAGGGAATGAAATCATTGTTTAGTATTGGGTAATGGGGCATTACCTAGTCAATTGGGAGGTATGGTAATGATTACCCACCACCACCAGTAGCCACCACTAGCACCAGCACCAGCACCAACACCACCACCACAACCAGCCACAACCACTACCAGCAGCCAGCAGCCACCACCATTAGCAGCCACCACAACTAGCAGCCACCAACACTAGCAACCACCACCACCACCAGCCACCACCACCATCACCAGCCACCACCACCACCACCACCACCACCAACCACCACCACCACCAGCAGCCACCAGCCACCACCACAACCAGCAGCCACCACCACCATCAGCCACCACCACCACCACCAGCTACCACCACCAACCACCACCACCACCAGTCGCCACCACCACTACCACTACCACTTTGGAGGTTAATGTGTTTTTCTTAAACCAATCACTATCAAAGATAATGATAATCTCCATTCCATTCCTTTGCATTCCCTTTGCCTTTGCCTTTCCCATTCCCCATTTTGAACCAAGCGCACCCTTAGACTAATCAGACATCTTATATGACTAAACTTGGTTAATATGTTTTACTTAATATCGGCTTGACCTCGTCTTTTATTTTGTGTTTCTGCTTGTGTGTGTTATCTGTCTCATTACATTTATACTTTTATTAAATCTAAACCACGTGCCAGGTCTCTCAGGTTGAAAAACCCTTTTGCTATGTTAGAATTAGGTTTAATTAGATTAACTTACATAATTAAAATACTAATAGATTTAAGTGTTAACGTTCTACTCTTAGTGATCGACACCCTGCTTATCAACTAGCTCACCATCGACCGGATAACTGTCCGTTAGTTTTTGTTATAGGTAATGTCGGCAAAATATAAATTTAATACTTGAATACATAAATTACCTACATACAACGACACATTAGTGGGGAGGTTGAGGGTGGTAATACGATTGGAACTTTACAAACTTGGAAATATGATGAAAAAGTGATTAAAAAGTCGTTGATTAAGCTAATTGTTCTAGTAGAGCTTCCATTTAAGATTGGAACTTTACAAACTTGGAAATATGATGAAAACGTGATTAAAAAGTCGTTGATTAAGCTAAGTGTTCTAGTAGAGCTTCCATTTAAGTTTGTAGAACACCCGACCTTCATTGAATATTCCACGAACATGCAACCTCTTTGGGAATTATATTGAGTTGATAATACAAAACAATAAAAGAAGAATGAAGCAAATACGAAACAAGAAGGACTTAAAAGACAAAGAAGGAATTCTATAAAAGATGGAAGATTATAGAAGATTCTTTAGAAGATAATGATTAAAGTTAGGAAGATTTCTATTCCTAATATAGTTATGAGTCCTTTGTAAACCTAGACATCTCTATTATATAAAGAGATATAGGTCATAAGTTTTATGTGTGCACAAGAAAAAGATGTAGTCGACTAAATAGTGTGTGTTCTAGGCGTGAGTTTTCTAAGTAGACGCCTAGATTAGTTGTGTTTAGCCTCAAGGATATTTGATTCCTTGTTATAGTTTAGATAACACGTTCTGCTATTGATCAAAGTAGAATTGAGGCTAGTTGTGAATGTTATGAATGATAATGATGAAATACCTTGTTAATAACATTGATTCTTTGTTTGAATATTACGCCTTTGTTATTATTCATCCAAGATTAGATCTAAACAATCTAGAGCTTAAATGATCTCAAAATCTATCACGTTATTAGGTTCTTTCAGGTGGTATCAGAGCTTGTAGTTCTAGAAGTTGTGATCAAAGAAGAACACGTTCTAATATACAAGATTTTGCTACTAAAAATGGATCAAGACTCTGAACATATGGTTGCTGCATCAAAAGTTCCAATGCTCAAGGCTGGTGAGTATGAGATCTAGAGAATGCGAATTGAGCAATATATCCAGATGATTGACTTCCAACTCTGGGAAGTCATTGAGAATGGAAACTCTCCACCAAAGACAACAACATCTGCAGAAGGTGTTGTGACTGTTGTGCCTCTTACTACTATTAAAGAAAAAACTCAAAGAAGATTGGATGTTAAAGCAAGAAGTACTTTGATGATGTCCATTCCTAATGAACATCAGTTGAAGTTCAACTCCATTAAAGATGCCAAGTCTCTTATGGAAGCTATTGAAAAGAGGTTTGGAGATAATGATGCTACAAGGAATACAAAGAAGAATCTCTTGAAACAGCAGTATGAAAACTTCTCTGCTCAAGATTCTGAGATGCTGGATCAAACCTTTTATCGACTTTAAAAGCTTTTAAGTCAACTAGAGATTTTGGGTGAGTAGATCTCTCAGGACGACGTAAATAAAAAGTTTTTGAGAAGCTTGTCCTTTGAATGGAACACACATGTTGTGTGGAGAAACAAATCTGATCTTGACATAATGAGCATGGATGATCTTTACAACAATTTGAAGGTGTATGAACCAGAGGTTAAAGGATCATCTAGCTCCAGTACAAACTCACAAAATATGGCCTTTATGTCCTCTGCTAATAACAACACTAGCAGTACCAATGAAGCAGTTACTACTGCTAGCACTCAAGTTACTACTGCTACCTCAACAAATGTTGAAAGCTTGAGGGATGTTGTGATTTATGCTTTCTTTGCTAGTCAACCCAATAGTCCTCAACTGATAAATGAAGATTTAGAACAAATTCATCCAGATGATATGGAAGAGATGAATTTAAGATGACAGATGACTATGTTAACAATGAGAGATAGGAGATTCTTGAAGAAAACTAAAAGGAAGCTAACAGTCAATGGGAATGATAACATGGGCTTTGACAAGTCCAAGGTGGAATGCTATAACTGTCACAGGAAGGGACACTTTGCTAAAGAATGCAGGGCTCCAAGAAGCCAAGACTACAAGGATAAGAAAAGCTCAAGAAGGAGTGTACCAGTGGAGACACCTGCTTCAATAGCATTGGTGTCATGTGATGGTCTGGGTGGCTATGATTGGAGTGACCATGCTGGAGAAGGACCCAACTATGCATTGATGGCTTATTCATCTTCAAACTCAAGTTTTGACTCTGAGGTATCTAATGATTATGCTTGTACTTATAAATCCTGTTTAGAAAATGTTAAGTCAGTTAAATCTCTAAACAATAAACTGTTTGAAGATTTAAGGAAGTCTCAGTTGCGGTATTTAGGTTATAAATTAGGATTAGAGTCAGTACAGAAAAGACTTGAATTCTTTAAAACAAATGAGTCTGAGTATGTTAAAAAGATTAATGTTTTAAAAAGTGAACTTTATGTAAGAGATGAACTTATTAAAGAACTTAGGAGGAGGCTTAAAAAGGCTCAAAAAGAAAAAGATGAAGTTCAAAAAGAAAAAGACAGTATTCAACTAAGTGTAGACAGGTTTGAACATGCAAATGAGAGTGTTAACAAGATAATAGAGTGTCAAATTGATAACAAATGTAAAACAAGCTTAGGTTATAATTCAGTTCCCCCTCCTATTACATGAAAGTTTGTGCCTCCTACACCTAATTTGTCCTTTACTGCTTAGATGAGTTTGCAAATAAGACTGTAGATGAGAGTATTAAGGCTAAGTATTTTAAGGAAGAGCCTAAGATATTTAGGAATGGTGCCCCAACTATTGAATATTGGGTGTCTGATGATGAGGATCAGGATGTAGTTACACTTAAGGTTGAAAAGAAGGTAGTCAGGCCTAGCATTACTAAGGTTGAGTCTGTTAAAACGGCTAGGAAAACTATTAATACTATTAAGCAACCTAGGCCAAACACATACAATCCTAGAGGAAATCAGAGGAATTTGAATAACATGATGTCTCATAGGTTAGGAAGTGATTTTGGGGTGTTAAATAAAGCTTGTTATGCGTGTGGTAGTTTTGATCACTTGCAGGTTTACCATCAAAATAAATTTCAAAATCAAAAGATGGTAAAACCAATTTGGAACTATGCTCAGAGGGTGAATCACAAAAACTTTGCAAAACATACTCACCCCAATGCTCAAAGGAACATGGTTCCAAGAGCAGTATTAATGAAACCTGGCTTAGTCTCACTTAATACTGCTAAGCAAAATCTTTCTAAAACAGCAGTATTGGGTAATACTGCTAGACCAGTTAGTACTGATCCCAGAAAAACAACAATGAATGGTGCTAGACCAATGTCTTTATTCTAAAAAATAGCACATTCTTATGAGACCCATTCAAAAGAAAACAACACTTAATACTGCTAAGCAAAAAGTAGTAGTTACTACTGCTGAGGCAAAAATAGTGGTTAATGATGTTAAGGGTAAGTATGTTCATGTTGTTAAGGCCTTAGCTTGTTGGGTTTGGAGACCAAAGATTAAAGTTTTAGACCATGTTTCCAAAAACAACAGTGCATCCATCACCCTAAAGAAGTTTGATTATATTGATGCACAAGGCATATCTAAGTCAGTAATGGCTTGGGTCCCCAAGAGACACTGATTTTCTTACTTTATGTGCAGGGCAATCCACAGGTGGAATTATAGGATAAAGGTGTTATTGATAGTGGATGCTCAAGGCACATGATAGGGAACATGTCCTATCTTACTGATTATGAAGAAAAGGAAGGATATGTTGCTTTTGGGAGTAATCCCAAATGAGGGAAAATCACTGGCAGAGGTACAATCAAAACTGGTAAATTAGATCTTGAGAATGTGTACTTTGTTAGAGAGTTCAAGGTTAACCTTTTTAGTGTCTCACAAATGTGTGACAAAAAACCATTGTTCTTTTTACTGACACTGAATGTCTTGTTGTATCTCCAGACTTTAAGTTAACTGATGAAAGTCATGTTTTGTTTAAAGTTCCTAGAAAGAATAATATGTACAATGTTGTTTTAAAGAACTTTGTTCCTAAAGAAGGTTTAACTTGTCTCTTTGCAAAAGCCACATCTGATGAATCTAAACTTTGGCATAGAAGGCTAGGTCACTTGAATTTTAAAACAATGAACAAATTGGTTAAGGGAAATCTTGTAAGATGTTCGCCTTCAAAACTTTTTGAAAATGACCAAACCTGTGTTGCTTATCAGAAGGGAAAGCAACATAGAGCCTTATGTAAGTCCAAAACAGAGAACTCTATTAGTCAACCTTTACATATGTTTCATATGGACTTGTTTGGTCCAACATTTGTAAAAAGCTTAATGAAAAAGATGTATTGCCTAGTTGTCACAGATGATTTCAATAGGTTTACTTGGGTGTTATTTCTAGCAACTAAGGATAAGACTAGTGGCATTCTTAAGTCCTTTATTACTAGGATAGAAAATCTAGTAAATCACAGGGTTAAGGTGATTGGATGTGACAATGAAACTGAGTTCAAGAATAGGGATATGAATTAGTTTTGTGAGATGAAAGTTTTTTTAAGAAAGTATAGTGTAGCTAGAACTCCTCAACAAAATGGTGTTGCTGAGAGGAGAAATAGGACACTAATTGAGGCTGCTAGGACAATGTTAGCTGACTCTAAGTTGCCAACTACTTTTTGGGCAGAAGTAGTCAATACTGCTTGCTATGTGCAAAATAGAGTATTAGTAGTTAAGCCTCATAACAAGACCTCGTATGAACTTTTTCATGGTAGAACACCAGCCTTAAGTTTTTCATGGAATTGAGTTATAGCTTCAAGGTTTTGTAACCCTAATACTTGTGAGAGTATTCATATTATAGTCAATAATAATGAAGCATTTATTATTTATTGATTGTGTTCTTGTGTTACATTGCAAAGTTCTTCTTAATATTGAATACTAGATTCCGCATAGTATTTGATAAATTCAAGATAGTTTCTATTCTAGTTGTGTTAGTTTATCCAGCATAGCTAACCCTTTACAAGCTAAGGGAATTTGATCAAGTACATAACTGGGATCAACAAGGGGCTCTTGATCTAGGATTCGCAAGGTTTTACAAAAGAAAATTTTGAATTAGGTTTTCAATTTTCGTAACTTTCTGCGCAGCTATATTCAAAAGGCGTTATCTTCTTCGTTAATTGTTGGATCGTAATTTTTTTTATTGGAGGTTCTTTGTATAACAAGGTACATTCTCACCGGAGGGATCTTCTTTTGGGTTCAGTGAATACCCAAACCTCTTAATTCTAGGATTTGAATAGAAAATACCCTAAGTGTGTATTCCCTTAAAAACTAACAAGTCACTGAGCGCATAGCCACTCAATGAGCTGTCTTTGGGATACTCAGTAAGAGACAAAGAAGAAATCTCTCCACTTAGTAAGGCAAAACTTAAGGGGTGAAGAATGAGTCAAGAAGAAGATGGTGGATTCAGTGAGTGATGACAATATGATGGATCTAAACACACATCTTGTGTTAGTGATATTTTGAGTTATATTAATAAGCACGTTGAATATACTTAGTAATACTTAGAAGATGGTTTATATGATGTAATGTAAGTGAAAACAAAATAACACAAAGCTTCAATATTATTAAGAAATAATACGAGTGATCTTGCTTATCACTAGGGTTACACCTTGAAGCTTATATGAATGAAAAACGTACTCTAAGCAATAACCTAGGATCTCCTTTTATAGCACAAGGAGTCCTTTACAAGATAAGTATAATTCTAACAATATAGAATATACACAAGATCTTTTCTATACTTATCAATACACAGATACATAACAATTATCCTAACAGCAGTGGTAATATTGTACTGACAGTGGTAATGAGTTTCCACTGCTAGTGTAATCTTTAGCAGTGCTAACCACAAGCATATCAGTGGTAACTGTTATCTTTATTCCCAACAATCCTCCCCTAAACTTATGATTTCTCTGCAAATCAATAAGTTTCTTCAATCTGCATCTTCTGTAAGGATTTGGGGAATTCTTTCAAACACTTCTCTTTTTCTTTAAATCCTGAATAGCTCTTGAACATTGATCTTGAAGCCTATGTAACAATGCTCAGATCTTCTCATTATCTTCATGAACTCTTATTGTTGAACACAACATCACTGTGATAGTTCCAGCTCTGAGTGGGCATTCTTTCTCAGCAAACATGAATGCATCCACTCCATCTGTTGTAGAAACATGATGAACTTCACATGAGTCATAGTAAAACCATTTAGTACCAGGACATGAACATGCAAATTTCCAGAAATCATCATGAGCATCTGGTTCATAGTGCCTTCTTAAATTAATCCATAACTGCATTTCCTTCCTATCTTTAAGATCTTCAGCATCAAACCTTTCTTGAACTAATCTACACAATGTATCAAGATCATCTCTGTCACATGCTTTGATAAGTTCTTCAAACTGAATAAATGATGAAGTTTCACCACCTAGCCTTGTAATCTTCCATGTTGGAGCAAAATTGCTAGCAGTGTATACTTCCCAATCAATGATAGGATGTCTGACTTGCTGTGGTTCAGGATAAAAATCTTCTTCTTCAATCAGGATCATTCCAGTCAGTTGTTCTTCAGTGAATTTCTCAGTTTGAACTTCTTGTTCTTCAGCAAACTTTGTTTTCTTAAATGTCTGAGATTCACTATCGTTGGCCTTTCTCTTCAAATTAGGATACCTTCTTGCTTCTTCTTCAGAATCCATTGGAATAAAATCTTTATCTTGTCTTTGAACTCTGTAGTAGATACTTTCAACTTTATCATGAGACATTCCTTTGAATTGATATCTTTTCCAGCCACCAACATTGCAACAATAAGTCTTCATGTATGAGATAACTTGTGCCTTGGTTGGTTGCCTTGGTTTCTTTTGACCCTTTTTGACTGAACATATTACATCTTGAAGTGCTTGATTATTCTTCATTTGAATGAAGTACTTTAACTGAGCAGTTCTTTGTTCTTCAGTTAAAGACTTTTTTGCTATAAGGTCAATTGCTTTCTTTTTGATCACTGGATCATTAGCAATCAAGAAATCAATCTCTTGATCTGTAGGTACATAGCTAAATTCTGGAGTCTTTTCTCTAAGTATTGTAGGTAAAACAGTGGAAATTGGATCTTCAGTGGTTTCCATTCTGTCCAGTCTTTTAGCCTCCATAAAACTAGCAATCTCCAATTCATCAAGCTTTTTCTTTGCTGTAACTTCATCTTCATTAATCTTTCTAGCAACTTCAGCATCATGAGCAATCTGAGCTTGTTCTTTCTTTGAAATCTTTCTTCTTGTTTGCTCTGTGCTCTGTAAAACTTCTTTTCCTTTCATCTTATTTATTTCTTCCTCTGCAGTAGTAATATTTTGATCTACAGTTGTAATATCTTATGCAGTGGGAATGAAATCAGTGGTTACTTGCTCTAGTTGCTGTTGAGAAGCTTCTTAAGTATCAGCTTCCTCAGTTGCTTTACTTGAAACACCTTCATCTCCAAAATCAATTCTCCTCCCCTTGGTTTCAGCATCTGTTTTCCTCCCCTGTTTAGGAGAATTTCCCAAATCTTTATGAAAATCTTATGAATCACCATTTTCAGGTGAGGATGGAGATGATATCACTAGCCTTGTAGTTTTCCTTTGCTTTAACCCCTGCAACTCTTCCTTCAAGGTCTGGATCTCTTTTTGTAAGTGTATAACATCCTTGGCATGTTGCTCCTTTAGTTGAGCCAAGTCTTTCTCCAGAGATTCAACCTGTTTAGCTAATTTGGTACAAAGGTCCATCAAATCCATTTGTTGCCCACTGCCCTCAACACTTCCAACTATGTAACCTGTTGGGAGAGGTGAATCATAGGGCATTGGCTCAGATTCCTCCCTAGTTGGACTAGGTTGAAGTCTGGTACTACCATTACTTGTTCCTAAACCAAAAGGATCAGGTACATGCTATGTTGTAATGGGGCGAGTTGGCTGTTTATGCCTCCTCTCATAGGTGTGAGAAACAGGTGGAGTATAATCAATGTTTGGAACAGTGATTATTGGTGAGTTTTGTACCTTTGAAATCTTTGCAAGCATTTGAGGAAAAAGAGGTGTAATAATCCTATTTCCATCTTTGTTCTTGTTTTGAAAAACTTTAGGCTTAAGGCAACGGATTTTATAAACTCTTGTATGGGGTTGTAGTTGAAAATAATTTAACACTGCTTACACAAACCTTGGATACATCAAAAATTTTGTTGAACTCTTTACATTGCCTTGCATACTTGTAAAAATATAGTTTGACCAATTAAAAATCCTATCAGTGGCTAGACAAACCAAAGGGTAAGCCATTGTTGAACTGAATTGTTCATAAGATATTTTCTTAGGACTTAAGCAATGTAAAAGAGTATGTATAAAAAATCTCCAATGAGGACAGAAACCACTCTTTTTGAAAGTAGCCTTTTTGTCAGTGGTATTATACCCCATGGATGAAAGATGTGTATGAATTTCTGGCATTGGTAATGTGATGATACCATTGAGATCATCCAATTGGAGAATTCTCCTCAAGGATGCCTTAGTAACATCAATAATTACCCCATCCACAGTGGCTCTAAGAGCATCTACTGTTTGATGTGTATCTCTATGTTCAATTGTTATGTACTGAACAGAAGTCCAAAACTGTTTGATTTGAGAGATATAGATTGTGGGATTAAGAAGTAAAGCATACCTCACATGAGTAGTATTTAGAAAGTCCACAATCTGATGAAAAATATGGCCACTCTTCTCGTTTGACTTTATCAAGTAGGCCACTTGGTTGTACTCATCTGCAAAAGTGATAGGTGCCATAGAAGCTTTTGATGAAAAATATATTGTGTCAGTAAGAATTGTATAAAGAACTCGCCAATTGAGAGAGAAAGATATATAGAGGTAGGGTTTATTATTTTTGTGCAAGAAAGATTATCTAAGGAAAAGATTTATCTTTAGAGGATAAATATCAATTAGGAAAGTAGATAATCTTCTAAAAATTTACCCTATATATATGGAAAGAAATTTCTCTTCAACGGCTAGTAAAAAATTAGTTACTGACACAACAGTTGTAATGGCTAGATCAACAGTGGTATAAATAACACTGTCAGCGGAAACTGTGAACTAGCAGTGGTAATTTTTCATAAAAATTTTCAAAGAGCAGTGGTAAAGAAAAACATATGAAAAATGGACTGCTCTTTATCATAGTTTTTAGCAAACTACCAGCTATCAACGGATTTGATATGTCTTTACCATGAGCCATTTGCTATAGACTAGCTAACTCTTAATCTTAAAGAATATGGTGAGTTGAGAACCATATAGTTTTTGGTAAACTAGCAACCATAAACGGATTTGTCAAGTCTTTACCAGTAGCCGTTTGCTCTGGACTAGTTGATTCTTATGTGGATTAGACATGGTGAATCAATAACCATTTGTTGTGTGTCTCAGATACACACCTTTTAAGATCAACTCCCATCTTTGTTGCATAAGAGTGAAACAAAAATACAAGCAAATATATACAAACTTATACAACACTATTAGTACCCAAAAACTTCTTCTCAACACCAAAGACCATTAGACACAAAAGTTTATGGATTTAGCATTCCAATACCTGTTACCAAGTACTGAAATCTACCCACATCAAGTCCTTTTGTTAATAAATCAGCATAGTTGTCATCAGCATGAATTTTGACAACTTGGATTAGCCTTTTCTCATAACAATCTCTTATAAAATGGTGTCTAATTTCAATATGTTTAGTCTTTGTGTGTTGAACTGGATTCTTAATAATGCAAATGGTACTGCTATTGTCAATATGAATGATGGTATTCATGAAATTGTACCCATAGTCCAAAAGTTGATTCTGTAGCCATAGAACTTGAGCACAGCAACTTGCAGCAGCCACATACTCTGCCTCAGTTGATGAATTTGCCACCATTGTTTGTTTCTTGCACTGTGATAACGCTACACGCGTCGTTCGGGGTCAAAGGAACTTCCTTTTAGTCGAGCAAGTTTTTCAACACCCTAGGCAGTGAACCTAATCGTTGTAGTGTAGTATTAGGGTAAGCCACGGGAATTGATATCATTCTCTAGGGGAATAGAAATGCTAGTGAGAAGTTACTACGCTAAGGTTGGGGTTGAGGAAGATTATTTTTTTATCTTTTTATGTTTTTTTAGGAAATGGAAAGGTACGAATCTCGGGGTTTGGATTTGGGGGTTGGTATTTCTATCGATTACTTTACTTATCTAATTGTCTAATCTAGTGGTGTATGTGGTCTATGTCTAATTATTGTGTGCTCGTATGATGATTTAAAGATGTGTTTACTTAGGTTTTATTACTCCTTAATTATCTCCTATTGATGGTTGAATTGTCACGTCCTTATTCTTAATCGCATTGTGTGTCTAAGGTCGTAGGGTATGCGTTTATCCCTAACTCTTTGAAACTACCAAAGGGTCTCGCCTACAAAATCTCTAGGATTTATAAACTTTAACTCTAAGGTACTATTCGGATGGTTTAGCCTACAACAACTCTAGGTATTATAAACTAAGGTTCACAAAGATTAATCAAGCATTAACTACACAACGGATGACCTATCGCATTACTAGATCATTAACAATTAAGATAAGAGACAACCAATCAATATTCAATAATTAAGTTTCATATTCCCTAAGCAAACACACAAGTAAATTAGCCGGACATGGGGAACATGCAAGCATACACACAAGTAATTGAAGACATAATTAAATTAATGAAGTAAAACACTTATCTTGATGTAAGATAGGGTTTGGAACCCTAAAATAATGTACAAGACAGCCTTGGTTCGGTTTAGGTTTTTACTCCAAAAGACTACACACTGAAACTAAAAAATTCGGATTCTATATATAAGATTACATATGCGACGGCGTCACCCTTTGATTTGCGGCGCCGTTGGGTTACCGTTTTTAGGGTTTCGTCTTGGCCACGTTAGTCTTGCGACGGCGTCACATTATGCTTGTGACATCGTCCCCTTCAGTCTCTGACGTCGTCTGGATCAAATCTAGGCCGTCTGAGTTGAGACGACCTATTCTTTTAAAACCTGACACCATCAATTGTAAATAAGAAATTTGGCTACTAAGCCGTCACAAAAGTGATGCGACGGCGTCGTAGATAACAACTGACGCCGTCCCCTTCAGTTTCAGCAGCCTGAGTGTCTCGATTCTTGACTTTGGCCATTTTCTTCGTATATTCGTGCCTTTCGTCCGAATAAGTGTCATTCCAGCATTTTGCCTTCAAGATACCTAAAAAGTGAAAAGGAACGATATTAAGTAATAACGGATACAAAAGTGATCAAATAAGGGCTTAAACGACCCCTAAAAAATGTACATTTTAAAACCTTATCAAATATCCCTACACTTGGTATTTGCTTGTCCTCAAGCAAATGTGCTTTTAGGCAATTAATTTATAAATTAGGGGTCATGAAGCATTGGTTTAGAACAATCCACAACACATATAAGCCCCGCAAAAGTCATAACAAGCACGGAAATTACATACTAGCACCTCACATGGGCTGTTTGGATACTTACATCTCTCGGGTGTATATGAAATATAACAAGTTGGAAATGGAAGATAAACACTCATTAACCGGTCCTAGTACATAGATTACCATAGGCTTGAGACTAGATCAAACCTCCATCGCTTTGGCGTAAGCACCTAGGAAAGACTATCAAAGAGGTCTTTTAAAGGGTTGTAATGTTAGGCTTACAGTAGGGAAACAAAGGGTTTGGTGGGATAGGTTATTTAGAGGTGGCAAGTCAAAAATCTTTATGTTACAAGCATACGAAGAATGGCGTTGCTAAGCCAAGACTCGACACTCTAGACTCTAGATAACTGAAACAAACAAACATAATTTAAAGATAGATGTAGGATGGTAGCATTTTTTTTCACACTATTTTTTCTTTTTCTCTTTTTCTATTTTTTTTTTGATTTTTTTTCTTCTTCATACACTTTTACTCTACCATCCTCTACGATAACATCAAAATGATAGGGATTTATAGGCACATCCCTACACTTGAGTTTTTATTACTCTAATCACTAATTTGTCCCGAATTGAAAGGATCAAAACACTTGGAGTACATTATTACGCAAATAAAGGGAATTTGAATTTAATGTTCCCTTCCCGTCATTTCAATGAGTCCCAATCGTCCCAAAACTGTGTACAAAGGATATGACTCAACTTAGCAACTTATGCAAGCAACTAGATAATTAAACTAAGGGTTTAGTGTGATAACAATAATGCACTAAAAGTGAGTGCATACAAGGTAGGCTAAGGCGATTTGGGTGTACATTTGGGAGTGGGGTGTAAACAATGCTCTTCATTGATATTCCGAAAAACCAAAATATCACGAGAACCGTGAAAAAGATAGGCTCTGAGGGGTTAACTAGGGGTATCGTGTACTAAAGATGAGTACAACGCAAGGGTGTGGGGGAATTACTCAACCGATGTGGAAGTAATTATATTACGGGTATTAAACAAGGGTTATCCTAATGCCTCTTATCTTTTAGTTATTCCTAACTACACAAGTATAGTCTTACTAGCGATCTCGGGATGCATTACAAAACAAGTTCTAGAATCTATTATACTACCGGTTCACACACTAAGCATTAATGATGAATGCTTTAGTTCCTACTAATCTAAGGGTGATCCTCACATTTTGGGTGGAATTTAAGTGATAAAGGGTTTTTGTGGTAGTCATATAACTTCTTATCCATGAGACGCTTTTGTTAAGACTAATGGCCCACTCCTATGTGTCATGAAAATTTTTAAATTTGGTGCCAAAATTACCCTAACCGACATTTTCTCATGGTTTATTACACAAATGCAATTGGACAAAGCAAACATTCAAGGATAAGCATAGTTTCAAAGTTCCCGTTTTATTTTCCCTCCCTACACTTAAATTGAACATTGTCCCCAATGTTCCCAGAAAGTATCAAAGTTTTGATAATGGAAGGTAATAAAAGATAAAAGAAACTAGTACTCCCCTGATTAGCTCGGTAGGATCCGTGTAAAGTGGTGGTTACATTCTTCAAGAAGAACGTTTGCGTGAAAAGCTCCTTCTCATTTTATGTATCTTCTTCTTGATAAATTAAACCTGCATACTTGAAGAAAACAAACGAAACCTTCGCGTAAAATCGGCGGTAATAATATATATAGGACTCTACTAAACTAGGATATAATGCTTGTGGAATGGATGTTTATAGAATTTCTGGAAAATTAAGACCTGGAAAATTCCAAAAAATTATAAGTAGCTCAGAAAACGAGAAAAAGTAATAAGTTGTTTTTGCTCCTTCCTGACGCCGTCAGGTTATCCTGATAAAAACTGGTCTGCGATTTTCTGGAAAATTTACATCTTTAGAATATGGAAAAATTTCCTGCAAAACATCCATTATGACTCGATACAAGCATTTGACTCGAACAAACATACAGGTATATCTTTTAATTAATTGAAATTCTCATGTTTACGTTTCTTTTGAAAATGTGTGTAATCCTCCCTACATTTATCCCTTATGTAAAATACCTTTATATGCAATTAAGACGAGGTTAAAGACAAAATAAAACATTTTTACAAATTTAAACATGAGAATAAACAATCAATAAAAGATATATGACACAAACAAGCAAACAATTAAGCATGGGTTGCCTCCCACGAAGCGCTTTTCTTTATTTATGAGTCTTGTTGCTAGACTCGTAGTCGTGCCCCTACGTACCGATATAAGTAAGCCTATCCTTGACAATGTCATAAGGATCAAACTTATCATTTAAATTCCTAGTAGTACGTTTGGTTCGATATGCCTTTTCAAACTTCTCTCCATCGGGATCATAGATTGTTATCCTAATGTGCCACTCTCCATTACCATCACTAGGCGGTCTATCCCAATCCCATTTATGTTTAGGCTTATCGCTCTCAACTTTCCACTTATTCATGACAAGGTTGACGGGCAAGCTTCCTAGGAAGTCGGTCATCTTTCTAAATACTAAGGCGTCCTCGAACGGGTTCACTTCCATGTCCCTAGCCATTTCTTTTTCATGGAAAGTTGCTTTACTAGCAAAGGCTTCATCTAGGTAGAAAGGTCGTTGGGGACCTATGAAGTTCTTATCTAACCAAGGTCCATATCTAGATGGCGTTCTATCCAACCTAATCTCATCTGGGATTTCCTCTTCTTTGTAGTACGTATGCTTTTTGACATCGTAAATTGACCTAGCACTCCCCTCTCCTACCACTATTTTGGACATCTTACAATCAATGATGGCACTAGCGGTAGCTAAGAATCCTCTTCCTACTAGCAATGGGCATGTCAGGTCCTTATTCATGTCTAGCACATGGAAATCTGCCAAAAGAGTCAATTCTCCTACGTGTACCACTATGTCTTTTATTATCCCTACCGGATATGCAATAATACCGTCCGCTAGACCTAAGATGGTTTTCATTGGTTCTATCTTACCTAAGTTAAGGCTTCTATGGAGGGACAACGGAACAAGATTGATGCATGATCCTAAGTCGGCTAGAGCATTGAGAGGTTTGGAAGTTCCAAGCCTACACGGAAGAGTAAATAGCCCGGGATCGTCTAACTTCTTAGGTAGATTATTTCGCACAAAAGTGGACTCATGATTTCCAAGTTTAAGTTCTAACTCATATTTTTCTTTTAAAGCATTATAATAAGGTGCATGAGCTAAGACTTTAAGAGCTGGTTTTTCTTGATGAAGTTCCTTGTACTCCTCCTCTAGATTAGGTTTGGGTTCTTGGTTGACGGGTTTCCTAAGAGTTGGTTCTACCAATGGTGCGTGGCCTTAGTACCTCATTTTGGATTGCTTGGAACCCTTGTTGATAGCATTTACCGAGTGAACCGTTGGGTGTGAGGGGCATGGATGTGCACTCTCCCATGGTGAACAAGAACATGAAGTCGATGAAATCGAACTCACTTTTGGGTTCTTTATAGTATCACTTGGGAGTGCTCCAATTTCCCGGTCATTAAAGGATTTTAAGAGGGCATCAAGCTTGTTTGTCATCTCGCCTTGGCTTCGCTTAAAATCGGCTTCAAGCTTAGTCAATCGAGTTTCTTGAGATGACATGAATCTAGATGCAATTGCCTCAAGATTAGTGGGGTTCCCAGTGCTTGGAGGATTGAACCTATTAGGTAGACTAGATGAGCTTTGGGGTGTGCTTGAGTTTTGGTTCCACTTAAGGTTAGGGTGATTTCTCCATGAGGGGTTGTAAGAGTTTCCTAAGTTGTTTTGTTCGGGCTTGAAAGTGTACCACTTCTCTCCCGCTCCGTCAGTACGCGTGGAGGCGTAGTTCGCAAAAGCTTGTTCGGGGAGTCTTGTGCAATCAGGAGTGTCATGGGGACCACTACATAACTGACAAGGTAGAGTGATTTTATTCACTTGGCGTGAAGACTTAGGATTTTCGTAGGAGCTCATTAGGAATTTAACTTGATCTTCAAGTTCGAGCATCCTACGGTCGGAAGGTTGTGAGTCAATGGGAGGCAAGGAGATTGCCTTAATGGTTTTAGGCAACTCACGAGGGTCATTCCAACTTTCGTTGTCATAGAGAGCAAGGTCCTCTATTATACCCATAATTCTTCCGTGGTGAGATCACTAAGTTTTCCACCGACCGCTTGGTCAATGGATCGCTTGGTGGGGAAGTTGACATGATCATAGAAGAGTTGGACTTGGAGCCAAAGATCAATGCCGTGATGAGGGACTTTATGAAGTAAGTCCTTGAATTGAGTCCTTGTTTCATAGAGAGATTCACCTTGACGTTGTTGGAACATCAAGATATCATTCCTAAGCTTAGTGGTTCTCCCCGGTGGGAAAAATTGAGCAAGGAAGCGAGAGGTGAGATCATCCCAACTTGAGATGGAGCTGGCGGGAAGTCGCTCAAGCCAATTACTAGCTTGGTCCCATAGAGAGAATTGGAAGAGACGCAGACGCGTGGTCTCCCGAGTAGTAGCATCAAGGTCGATGGAATCGACAATTTTAAGGAAATCCTTAAGATGCTGATTAGGATCTTCGGAACGAAGTCCATGGAATGCACATCCGTTTTGCATCAACCGGATGGTGTCGGATCGCAGGGCCATAGTTTGGGCTTGGTCGGGAAGCTCAATGGTGTTCCTATAGCCTAGGTGGCTTGGTCTCGAGTATTCACCAAGAGTACGGCCTCTTGGCGGGTCATTTGGTGGTAGGTTGATGAATAGTGGTTGGTTATCACCTTCCATGATGGGGTTACTAACAAAGGTCACGGAGAAGGGGGATAGACTACGAGGAAGCTAAAAATTGGGAAATAAGCTTACTTCATAGGAATCAAGCAAGGAAACCTAAACGAGGTGGACTCCTAACTAGCTATTCTATTCCCCGGCAGCGGCGCCAAAAACTTGATAACGCTACACGCGTCGTTCGGGGTCAAAGGAACTTCCTTTTCGTCGAGCAAGTTTTTCAACACCCTAGGCAGTGAACCTAATCGTTGTAGTGTAGTATTAGGGTAAGCCACGGGAATTGATATCGTTCTCTAGGGGAATAGAAATGCTAGTGAGAAGTTACTACGCTAAGGTTGGGGTTGAGGAAGATTATTTTTTTTTATCTTTTTATGTTTTTTTAGGAAATGGAAAGGTACGAATCTCGGGTTTGGATTTGGGGGTTGGTATTTCTACCGATTACTTTACTTATCTAATTGTCTAATTATTGTGTGCTCGTATGATGATTTAAAGATGTGTTTACTTAGGTTTTATTACTCCTTAATTATCTCCTATTGATGGTTGAATTGTCACGTCCTTATTCTTAATCGCGTTGTGTGTATAAGGTCGTAGGGTATGCGTTTGAAACTACCAAAGGGTCTCGCCTACAAAATCTCTAGGATTTATAAACTTTAACTCTAAGGTACTCTTCGGATGGTTTAGCCTACAACAACTCTAGGTATTATAAACTAAGGTTCGCAAAGATTAATCAAGCATTAACTACACAACGGATGACCTATCGCATTACTAGATCATTAACAATTAAGATAAGAGACAACCAATCAATATTCAATAATGAAGTTTTATATTCCCTAAGCAAACACACAAGTAAATTAGCCGGACATGGGGAACATGCAAGCATATACACAAGTAATTGAAGACATAATTAAATTAATGAAGTAAACCACTTATCTTGATGTAAGATAGGGTTTGGAACCCTAAAATACTGTACAAGACAGCCTTGGTTCGGTTTAGGTTTTTATTCCAAAAGACAACACACTGAAAACTAAACAATTCGGATTCTATATATAAGATTACATATGCGACGACGTCACCCTTTGATTTGCGACGCCGTCGGGTCGCCGTTATTAGGGTTTCGTCTTGGCCATGTTAGTCTTGCGACGGCGTCACCTTATGCTTGTGACGTCGTCCCCTTCAGTCTCTGATGTCGTCTGGATCAAATCTAGGCCGTCTGAGTTGTGACGACCTACTCTTTTAAAACCTGACACCGTCACTTGTAAATAAGAAATTTGGCTACTGAGCCATCACAAAAGTGATGTGACGGCGTCGTAGATAACACCTGACGCCGTCCCTTTCAGTTTTAGCAGCCTGAGTGTCTCGATTCTTGACTTTGGCCATTTTCTTCGTATATTCGCGCCTTTTCATCCGAATAAGTGTCATTCCAGCATTTTGCCTTCAAGATACCTAAAAAGTAAAAAGGAACGATATTAAGTAATAACGGATACAAAAGTGATCAAATAAGGGCTTACACGACCCCTCAAAAAGGTACATTTTAAAACCTTATCACACTGCCATGACACCAATCTATTGCTAAGAAATTGACATCCAACTGTAGTAGATTTTCTATCCAAACTAGCACCAGCATAATCACTATCTGAGTAAGTAACCAATTCTAGAGGCGATTCTCTAGGGTACCATAATCCCAGATGGGGAAATGGTTTAAGATATCTGAAAATCTTCTTCACAGCAGTCAAGTGAGAGAACCTGGGAGTGACCTGAAACCTTGCACAAGCACATACTACAAACATAATATCTGGTCTAGATGATGTAAGATACATCAAAGAACCAATCATAGACATGTGCATGTGTACATCAACTGCTTCACCACTATTTTCCTTCAAAAGTTGATGTGTAGTCTTATCTGCAGGGGTGCTAGATGACTTTGCATCAGAGAACTTGAACTTCCTTAGTATCTCAGCCACATATTTATCTTGATTGATGAAAATACCATCCTTGTTGTACTTGAAGTCCCAAAAAGAATGTGAGTTCACCCATAGAACTCATCTTGAATTCGTCCTTCATTAGCTTCTCAAATTCTTTGCACATCTCTATCTTTGTAGATCCAAAAATGATATCATCAACATATACTTGAACCAACAAGATATCATTCTTGTCTTTCTTGATGAACAAAGTCTGATCTACTCTGCCTCTATGAAACCCATTATCAAGAAGATAAGTAGTTAAGGTTTCATACCATTTTCTTGGTGCCTGATGCAAGCCATACAAAGCTTTAACTACCCTGTATACTTTGTTTGGATATTCAGGGTCCTCAAATCCTGGAGGTTGTGAAACATATACCTCCTCATCAATCTGCCCATATAGAAAAGCACTCTTTACATCCATTTGATAGACTTTAAAGCCCATAAAGGATGCATAGGCTAAGAACAGCCTGATTGATTCAATTCTTGCAACTAGGGCAAACACTTCTTCATAGTCAATACCCTCCTCCTGAGTGTATCCTTGAGCCACAAGCCTAGCTTTATTCCTGATAACAATTCCTCTTTCATCCTTCTTGTTTCTGAACACCCATTTAGTACCTATTACCTTCTTGCCAGAAGGTAAATCACAAAGCACCCAAACCTTTTGAAGCTTGAATTGGAGCAACTCTTCTTGAATTGCTTCCACCCAACTTTCATATTCAAGTGCCTTGTATACATTCTTTGGCTCCATTTGTGACAGAAAACACATGAACAGACATTCATTCTTGCCTTCATGATTCTTAGATTCATAGATTTCACTAATAAATCCATGAATATCAGGCAATTTTGTTTGTCTTCTAGTCTTCACTGGTGAATGAACATCCCCAATCACATTTTCAAGAGGATGTGATTTATGAATTGAAGTATGGGGAGTTTGAGGAACTGCAATCTCATTTGGCATATTTGAGATTTCAACATCATTGGCTTGAGCTTCCTCAGTAACTGGAGTTGTAGTTTCCACTTCTGGTGTTGCAGTGGAAACATCTGGCCTAGCAGTGGAATCTGTATTTCCACTGCTTTCAGGATTTTCAGTGTTCATGTTGCTATCTCCTTCCTTTCCAAAATCATTAGAAGGTTGAGCATCTCCAGTCTTTGGAATATCATCATTATCTGCATAGTCCCAAAGTGGCAAACTGAAATCATCTTGATCATCTGCTTGATCCTTGCTTGGTTCATCATCATCAAGAAACTCTTCTGAACCTGCAAAATCATAAGTAGATGTACCTAAAGAGATAGGTACATAGTTCATAGTATAAATTAGAGTATCAAGATCAAACAACCTTTCTGGACCAGCTCCTTTGACATTCACTTTGTTTTCCAGGAACTCAACATGCAGATTTTCTTCAATCTTTTGGGTTCGTAAGTTGAATACTCCGAAAGCTTTACTGACCATGGAATACCCAACAAAATACCCTTCATCAGACTTCTCTTCAAATTTTCCCAGATAATCTATGGTATTGAGAATAGAGACATGACATCCAAATGGTCTAATGAAGTCCATGATAGGGGGTCTACCTCTAAATAACTCATAAGGTGTCTTGTTCTTCGGTTTCACTACTAAAACCCTATTTTTCACATAACATGCAGTGTTAACTGCTTCAGCCCAAAAAGTGATTGGCAATTTTGAATCTGCCAACATGGTTCTAGCAGCCTCTATAAGTGTCATATTTCTCCTCTCAGCAACACCATTTTGTTGAGGAGTTCTAGCAACACTAAATTCTCTTTTAATACCTTTATCTCTGCAAAAATCATCCATAACTCTATTCTTAAATTCTGTCTCATTGTCACACCTAATGATTTTAACTTTCATATCATATTGGTTTTCAACTTCTGTGATGAAGATCTTAAGGATGCCAGTTGTTTCATCCTTAGTCCTTAGAAAGAAAACCCATGTAAACCTGCTAAAATCGTCAGTCACAACAAGACAATACTTCTTAAGATTTAAGCTGCTCACAAATGTAGGACGAAACAAGTCCATATGTAACATGTGAAGTGGGTGAGCAATAGAGTTAACCAACTTTGACCTGCAAGAAGCTCTGTGTTGTTTGCCTTTGAGACAAGCCACACAGGTTTGATCATTTTCAAATCTTTTCTGAGGTAATCCTCTTACCAAACCATCTTTGACAATCTTATTTGTTAGGAATTGGAAATTCCATGTTAAAGTGTCGGTCACCCCAACTATAGTCTAGCATAAGTTAGCTCGTAGACTTGTAGTTATTTACGTTATTTAGTAGTTAATTAGTTAGTCAGTAGCGTAGAATAGTTTAGAGTAACACCGTGGAGGAAGGACGGGTCTTTACCCACTGTATGCCTGATCCACATTCTGACAGGAGGACGTTTAGTTTGTAACTATAAATACCCTCTACCTCTCAAGGTAGAGGGTTGGACCTTTCATTCTAATCTAACCTTCCATGTTTTCTTTCACTTTCTCTCTCTAGAAAGGCTCCCATCCTACTTTCTCTCTCTAAAACCTCTAAACTATACGCCCCATTTGATTTGTTATGATGTGTTTATGAAATCTAATATGTTACAAATGGTATCAAGAGCCATGGTTTGATCATCTCTCTTTCATATCCTTGGATTTCTAGTGGTTTTTAGATGGTTTTTGAGTTTGAAAAAGTTTAGTGGTTTTTGCATCATTTGGATCATTTCTAGTGTTAAAGTTGGAATTTTGGGTGTACTTTTGTGTTAAGAATCATTGTAAGTGCTTAGGTTTTGATTTGGAAAGATTGAATCACTGTGGTTGAGCTTGTTTTGGATTGAAAAGTGTGTTTTTGAAGTTTTTCTTGCTAGCGACTTGGCTCTCGTAGTGTTTTTCATAGTAGCGACTTGCTTCAGTAAAAGTTAGCGAGTTACAGTGTTAGTTGTTAGCGACTTGAGCCTAGCGACTTGTCTATTGAGACAAGCCGACAAATAGTACAAGTTAGTGGATTCTCCACTACGGCTAGCGACTTGGTGAGGTTAGCGACTTGCTTCAGAAATTGTTAGCGATTTGTAGTGTAAATTGTCAGCGACTTGGTGTTAGCGACTTGGATCTTAGCGAGTTGTTCTTTAACAACTTGACTATGTCTTAGCGACTTGGCATTATAGCGACTTGTGTCTAGCGACTTGGTGCTTAGCGACTTGATTTCATAATTCTTAGCGACTTGGTGCTTAGCGACTTGTGTTTAGCGACTTGTCTTCATAGGGTTTTTTTTGACTTTTCCCGATAAAACTTCAAACGGCCATAACTTTTGAACCGTAACTCCGTTTTCAGCGTTCTACCCATCAAAACGACTGTGAGAATGAGGAGAATGGCACGCTGAATGAACTAGGTCAATCTTCGAGGCCTAAATCCGCTCCGAAAAGAAGTTATTGAGGTTTTTATGTTTTAGACCTAAATTTCTTAGTAAAAACGGGCATAAACCAATCCAAATCTCAACCAAACAACATCTCTGCTAATCCTACAAACAATCATATGTCCTAACACACAATTTTCTATCATTGTGTCGATCCATCAGTCATCTTAACACATTCCATTGGTCATTGCTTAACGGTTTGGTCTTGATTTTAGTAAAATCCCGCGAAAGATTCTATTTCTCGGTTTAAATCATAGACTTGTAAAATCCCGTGCATTCTACCACATCATGTCTTACTCTACTGACCCAGTGATTTCAGAAGTGCTTAAACTGTATGATACTGTGGACAACAATGATAATGTATGCTACACTAATCGATTAAAGATGATTGAATTAAGCAATGAGGATGTGAGATCTCCGCGTTCAGAATCTAAAGAGAGAGAATTGCACCAGTTTAGGCTACAAAATGCCATGCTAATGGAAAGTAACATTGAACCTTATCAGTTACTTCACTCTCACCTCATACAGCTTTTGTCCACAATTAGGGATCGAACATGTAGTGCCATCTTCCGTCAGGATTTACCTACACTGACTAGAAACTTGCTGTTGAACTTAGAAAAATTGGAACAACAACTTGATAAAGAAAAGGTTCAAAAGGATAGTTCCAGTGCTGAACTTCAGGTGATCCACAAACAATTTCAGTCAGTCATCAGTGGGGAATTTACATCAGATTATGATCAAGACATGACTGAAGTGTCTTTCAAGAAACACACTGGAATGGAAATTAGCGTGTTCATAGAGACACTTATCCATCTCATGGATAATGTGGAGAAGTATATTGAGGAAGTTACTCAGACAGATGAAAAAGTGGATGAGTGTCTGGTGCAGTTGAGAGATTGTTGTGATAAGTTGGGTAATGTATCTGTTGAAGAATCGGGTGTTGCTGAATGCAGAATGTCAGAGACAACAAATAATGATGAGTCGGGTAAAGCACCAGATGATGGATCAGTTGAAACTGAATACAGAGGCTCAGAGATAGATAAGCTTGACACAGCCAGCAGTCCAGTGACTCTTGTTACACATGATGTGGATGCAAATATCAGACTAGAAATTGAGCAGGTGTCATGTGATGAGGTACCCTTAACTGTTCAACATAGTGCATCTGATAATGTACCTAAACATACTGATCTTAATGCTGAATATGATTATGATAAATGTTCCTTGGTTGAGGCTGAGTCTAATAATTTCAAAACTAATGATATGGTTGACACAAAGGCTTTTGATGAACTTTCAAACAAATTCTCAAAACTTGAAAAACATTGCATTTCACTTGAAATTGCAATACAGAGTAAAGAAGAAAGTTTTCAACTTAACAAACCATGTAAAAATCCAGAACTTCCTGAATTCCGTGAACTTTTTGAAATCAACACTTTGAAAGCTCAGCTTCAAGACAAAGAGTCAACTATCAACAATTTGAAGAAACATATTTCTAATATGCATGTGAAAAGTAATTTGGTTACAAGTAATTCTGATGTTAATACTATTGATGATATTCAAATGAGAAATGATGAATTAGCGGTTTGTGTGGCCAAATTACTAAAGGAATATGAGTCGTTGAGAAAGCATCACATAGAACTAAGTGACTCTGTCAAAGAAGCTAGAGCTAAGTCAATGGAGCAAACAAACTCTTTGATAGCAAAAATTGATGAACTCAAAGCTCAACTTCAGGAAAAGAGTTTCGCTATTGTAAATGAGCTTAGGAAAACTGTAGGGAAAAGTGTGAACACTAAGTTTACAAAACCATCAACCTTGGGGAAACCAGTTTCTCATCCCATTAGAAACCGGTCCATTGTTAGGCAGCCTACTGCGTTTATATCCGAAAGACCAAAATTTTCAAAAACACGGTTTGCCTCCCAAGTTGATGAGAAACAAGTTTTGTCAAAACCAGTCACTTCACCAGAGTTACCTAAGAATAAGGCTTCTAGCTTTGTTAACTCTCAACACGTAGCCCCTTCTACTCCCAACACCTCTAGGATTAGTTCGAAAACAGTGTCAAAAACAAGCATTAAAACCCATAATTCATATGATATGAATGACTTGTGGAAGAACTATTATCTAGAAAAAGCTAGGAAAAAGGCACAGATTCAAAAAGACGGAATCTTAGGTGCAAGACCTAGGGTGAGGAATTCTACGAGATTTCAAGGCACTACTAGTAGTTGTAAACCACTACCTAGGAACACTCAAAAGACTAGGGATTGGCGTGCATCTAAGAGTAGTTATGTGCATAAGAATGCTAAGCATGTAGAAAACAAAAATAGAAATTCTGAGTCTTTTCCACATAAGAAACATTTTCCTAATTCACATGCCAAGGTACAATCCACTAAGACTACCTACATGGCTAAGGTTCAACATGTTATGATGCAAAACAAACCTAAAACTTCATCTAGATGGATCCAAACTGCTAAATCTTTGGAGTCTAGGAATAACGATAAGTCTTCCAATTTGCATAAGAATATCAACAATCGTAGACCTTGCCATAAGTGGATGCCGTCTGGTAGAATGTTTAAGGATGCTGGACTTAGGTGGATACCTACCGGAAAGCTGTTTACCGATGACAAAATCAAGGTTGCCTGTGAAACCCCAAAGGGTTTGGATACTAATGTCACCAACCAAAATATATGCAATCAAGTTTGTAATATTAGTGCAGGTAGTCCTTACTCTGTTGCAGATACTTCAATCCTTCACTACATGGACTGGCTTAAAGTATGGATTACAAATGGATTGATATCTCATAACTCACGGGTTCAAGTAACTCAATTTTGATATTCTTTCGGCTATGACATCTGTTCACATCAGTTCAAGCCTCGTACTTCACCATTATGGCATCTGCAGATAACTCTTCAGGCCCCGTTCCTCAAAGAATAGAAAGGTGTACGCTTTAGTGCGCTTTATCTTCAAAAGAAGAGAAATATTCATGTTTATGACCATTATCATCGACATTCTTGATCAACAAGCTTCATGTTTTCCCACACTCTGTCAACCCTCAAGTGGATCTACGTTCATTGGTGTATATTCTTATTCACTTGTTTTAATCAAAAATGTCAACTTCGGATGCAATTTTTGAGGTGGAGAAGAGTGCATATACTACATGTTGATGGATGCTTGAATTATGGTCATACGACTCTCCTCAAATGCCTAATGTTAACTGGGATCTATTGTTTGGGATTTAGTGTTTCAACCTATGTTTGATGAATACTTCCAACCTTCAACGAATGTTGATCATCTAGTTCCTGAAGCTCCTGCTCCGGTTACTTCTGACTCAACTGGTTCTCCATCTAAGAAGTGCTACTCAGACTAATCTAGAAACTCAGTCTCCAGTTATTCCTCAAGGCATTGATAATGACTATCGTAATATTGTAGTTGTACTATTGAATAATGATCCGCTCTTTGGTATTCCTTTGACAAATCTTCACGGATTATTGTTCCTCTCATTGTGCACGCTTTAAATCAACCACATGAACATTAAGGAAAATGCCTATCTCATCCACTCGAAGACATTATTGGAAAATCTTCCAGATTAGTCTGTACATGTATACCTTAGGAAGAATGCATTGATGTTGAGGAATCATTTGTTCCGGTTCATTCAGTGGGTCAATGTACATCCGGTTGTATATTTATTCACGTGTTGGACATTTGACACAAGTTGATTACTTCGGAGTTAATCATTTATCACTTATTTGAGATTGAAGTTGACTTTAACAAAGGCGTGTTCTTATTTGATAACTTGCTCGGGCTTAAGAATTTGAGTTGAAGACTAGGTTTATCTAGTTACCAGCAGTCGGGGTGGTTGGTTGAAGACCTGGTTAACTATCACTATTAGGAGTTACATTGTTTTACTCAGTGTCACATGCAGATGACGATGTGGATAATCTCAAGAGGTGTTATTATCTCATACTTTGTTTGAGTAGTGAGTACTTAGAGATTTGCTTGAAGCATAGATTCTCAACACCGTTCTTCCATCATTCAGTGCAAGCTTAAGATATAAATGCGGGGAATTCGACTTCAGTTTCAAGTTTGGTATATCGGGTTTTCTTCAACAGTGGTCACTTCAAATTGTCTACATATGGGTTGATAAAGATAGTCAGAGAGAGTTTATGTAGCAGTTGATTCTCACAGGATTCATTTGGGCTATTTGAGTTCTTCTCACAAGATTTCATGTTTATGGGTATATTATGTTTTGCTGATTCTGAGGTATCAAAACCAGCAAGGGGGAAGGAGACATATATCTAAAAGCACAACGAGTACACATGATGAACTTAACACTTCTACCTGATTGAAGTTATCCCGGAAAGACAATGGTCATAACTGTAGAGAAACTCAGTGTTTAACTCGTAGCCTTTGGTGTATTATTCCAACTATTTGGGGGAAGGATATATTATTCCAACTATTTGGGGGAAGGATGTATTATTCCAACTATTTGGGGGAAATGGTCTCTGGAGACTTTTGGTATGTGTTACTTTAGCGTTCAGTTGGAAGAAATGTGAGAAGAATATTTGGTACGTGAGATGATATTGCGTATCGATATCTTCTATATGATTTATGATAAAGTGCTTCCGGTTAGTGCTTCATGTACACAATGTAATGATGATTCCGATGAAATCGCAACCATCAGGGGAGAGATATGTGTACATCAGGGTCGCAAAACATATTCACATGATCGAGCTTAATCATTTATTCCGAAGTTGACATCTGGAGAGAAGATCAGTGATTCAACCAGTTACTGTGATGTCGTTGTCTCTACTCTGGTTGGGTACTTGTGTACATTATGGGCTGATTGGTTATATGGAAGTTATCTGGAATGCACTAGGTAAAATGAAGATGTTGATGTATTGTTCCCCTGAATTGACAACTGGTCAATCTCGAAGAGTAATGTGTACATCGGGGACACACAACAAGTTCATGTGATCGGAGTTCATCAGTTATTCCGGATTTGATAACCACTGAGACGATCAATGTTTCAACTTGTTACTTTGGTGTTCTCGTGTTCTTCAGGGTGCAGAGCTTCATTCAATGAGACTGTTTTCATTCATTTCTACTTCTTTGGGAAATGGTCTTTACTCTTAGTTTGTCGGTTTGAGTGGAAGCTACCAAAGAGTCACTCTTTGAAGGGTCGAGTTCTTGCGACGATTTAAGAGCCTCGAATGCTTTGGTGGTGAAAGTTTAAGAGATGATGACTTCTATCTTCTACAAAGTGCTGAACGATTTCCTTTTCTCGGTACTCGTATCATCATCTTCTTAAACTATTTCTCTATCGTTGTAAATATTAAAAAAAAAAAGAAAAAGAAAAATATAAAATCAACAAAAGCCCATAAAAATCAGAAAATTGAAAAATACCAAAAATATGTTTTCTCAAGACATGTCTTCTGGTATCGATAACATCTACGGTCTTAGAAATGTCATTCAAGAATGGCACGGGACTTTAGATGAAGTTCGAGCAGGAGGTGTAAATATTTCTTTCTAAACATGTCTCAAAACAATGGCTTACAGTTACTTCAGACTGTAACCCGTTCTTCAAAACTAATGGTTTGCTATTATTTCCGATAGCAACCAGTTCTTAAAGAAAGGAAAGTGCTGCGCTAAAACTATTTTCAAAAATATCGAGCACTTATCCTAAAACAATTTAAGGAAAGTATGTCGAAGGACTGCTGTTCCTACACAAATGTTTTTCCGTCTAAAATTCTTCAGAAAAATATTTGTTGTGTTTCAATATGGTGGAAAATGAGTTGCTTGAAAAATCAATCAGACTTAGAGTTTTCGTATAAATTGAAAACTCAATCACTGACTTCAGCGCTTTAAACTTTTCAGAAAATAAGTCATTGATTGAGGGGGAGAATGTTTTCAAATCTATATCATCTAACGGGCTTTCTTAATTATCCTAAATGCTTAACTGAAAAATGATGTTAACCTACGTTGAAGGACTAGGTGCCTAGGATATGATTGTTAGGATTAGATGATTAAAGTTTGATAAACACATTATTCCCATACCTTTTATGATATGATTGATATGTTGGATTGACTTTTATTAGTCGATTGCTGTTTGGGTGATGTCGACCACCATATATTTGTATGTGTGTTCACTAACATATTCAGGTATATTGGTATATAAGAATGTTCCCGATCCGGATCCCACAAATGAGGATGATTGGATGCCAAAAGGAAAGGGTAACTATTTCTTGTGTTGACAAATGAAGAAACGGAGCTTAATTGGACTTCTATGGAGATTTGGCATGGAAAAATGCAACGTAAGAGGTATTACTGCATCAGCAGATGGTTTTCTTCATCAGCAAATGAAGAAACGGAGCTTAATTTGACCTCAGTTGGCATTAAAATGCAACGTAAGAAGTCTCACTGCATCAGCAGACGGTTTTTCTTCCAAGCTCTACAGCAACAACATAAGCATCTCAACCACCTAACGTATCTTTGTGCAGGGATAATAGTGGTAATACCATTTTTCTAAAACATTGAAAAATATTGTTTTTTGAAAATGGAAAAATGTTGTTTTGAAAATAAATCGGATTCAAAGTTTTGAAATCAACCGGACTTTATTTTGTCAAATCTTAAGTGATTTCAAATTAAATATTTTCAAACGATGTTTCACCTATCAAGTCCGTTTGTACAAAATTAAGTGGTGATCTAAAGATTTAATGTTATGTCATGGTATGATTTTTCTTTTTGAATCAAGGTCTTTCAAAATGAAATTTTTTATGTTCTTGTTTGATTGTGAAATTGTTTTACTTTACTTAAAGATCTCTTAAAACTATCATACCTGACACTAACAATCTTTAATGTCTTAAATTGATCCTTATCGGTCATTGTTCAAAATCAAATCTTGCCACGTCTTTCCCTAAAATTTTCTAAATGATTTAAATCAACTGGGATCACAAATCTTAATTGGTTTGAAATTTTTGATCGGGGGAGAGATAGTGATTTAAATCTCTTGTCTGTTTTAATGGAATTGGTTTTAGTCCTTTAAAGGCACTCCTGCCTCCATGTGCCAAATGATTTAAAATATACAATGCACATGTTGAGGAGGAGCATTTATCCAAAAACCAGAAGAGTATTTAAACCAGGCATATTTTCTCCCATGTTTTCTAAACCTTATTAAATCACTTGGGATCCAAAATCTCAAAGGGTTTGATATTTTTGATCGGGGGAGAATTTGTGATCTAATATGAAAGTTGATAAAAGGTGATCATTTGATTCAATGTGCTGGCTCTCTCTAATATGTGCTAAACTCTTTCATATATTGATGCACATATTGAGGGGGAGCGAAAGGTTTTCCTAATGGATTTTGTGATCATGAATGTGCTTCAAAAGAACTCTTTCCTGTATGTGATAAAATGATTTCAAATATCATACGCACATATTGAGGGAGAGAATTCACCAAGAAAATCAAATGGCTTTTTCTATGAAAATTGTGATGAAAGAAAATATTTCAAAGTCCTCTTGCCTCCATGTGCTAAAAAATTTCTAAATCATAGGCACATGTTGAGGGGGAGGTTTTCTAAATGATCAAAACTATTAAGGTACAAAATGATTTGATCTCGTATCACAAGTACCTTGATTGATTTTTCAAATGATTTTTCAATTGGTTTTGAAAAGGAATGAACTGTACCAAAAGACCGACCATTTTACTTTATGCATGGAGTTATAAGGATGGTGAGGTTAGGTATTAGTTCCCACAATCCGCCAGAACCGGAGGGATCTTCCCAGGGACAATCCACTAGATAGTGTAGAGTCCTTAGGAATGTTGAAAAAAGGAGAAAAATGAGAATATGGGAAGAGTGCGGACTGAGACAGAGCTAGTACTGGAATAAACCCAACAGGTTCTAGCTATGAAGTCTCGGTAAGCACTGAAGGGGTTGAAGAATGAAAAAGAATTGAATATGAAAAGGGTGAAAAGAAATAGCCCTCCAATAATTCAACCTTAGGGCAGAAACCGGGTTCAATACATATGTTACTGGTGATTACTAAGGTAACACTGGTATTGAAGACAAGACGTCATGGACCCAGTGACGCATTGCACTAAACTTCCCAAGCTACTCAAGTTCCTCTTAAAAGGGCTTGTTTCATTCTCACGGGGAACCGACATAATCTATCGACTTTCTCTTAGAGATTGTTGATATTGAAGAAGGAGACCCTCTCCCTAGTCTCCGACATAGGAACCAAATGTGCACGATTGAGTCTAGAGCCAAGATATCATCCACAATATCTCGGTAGGACACAAAATTAATGATGACTTGCTGTTTTACACAATGTGGAAAGTAAGTATATATTGAGAGACCTACGCATTATCCTTGTGGTATTGCCAGAACATCCGAGTGATATGTAAAAGTATTCACGATGAAGATGGAAATCCTTCTAGAGCCAATATCAAACAAGCTCTTGGTGGGTGACATGTGAGATCTTTTCAAAAGATCAAGCTTGTGACAACTGGATAGTGTTAGGATTTAGAAAATCCAGGTATTAAAGTGTCGGTCACCTCAAATATATGTATCCGTTAGAAAGCTCGTAGTCGTAGTTATTTATTGTTAAGTTGTATTTAGTTAGGTAACACCGTGGAGGAAGGACGGGTCTTTACCCACTGTATGCCTGATCCACAGCCCGTTAGGTGGCGTTTTATTGTAAGACTATAAATACTCTCTACCTCCCAAGGTAGAGAGTTGGAGCTCAAAATAAGATTTTTCTTTCTCTCACTAAAGTTCCCAAACCTCTAACTTTCTCTCTCTAAAACTCATCTTGTATGCCCCTTGTGTTAGTGATTTGATGTGTATGTGAAATCCAATATGTTACAAATGGTATCTGTAACACCCCCAATTTCGTGATACGCAGCGGAATTCAAACTGGGTGTTACTTCATGGCACAACAGTCATAACAATAGAAAACGTACTCTAATGGAGTCGTTTTAAAAGATTTATCATTCTATTTATATAAATATCAGAGTTTACAAAAATGAGGTCCCAGTTGGTTCCATTGTTTACAAAATATATTAAATAGGTTTTCGAATGATAATAAAATTTATAGCCTTCTTGAACTAGTCCTCGCTCTTCCGTGCTAGCTTCTGACATTATGGACCTGAAATACATGCTTAAAACTGTCAACACAAAGGTTGAGTGAATTCATAGAGTTTTGGAAATCAGTTGAACACATAATGTTTGTAGTGTGAGTTATAAATCCACACCAATGGTTTGAAAACCAAAAGAGAATTATTAGACTAAGCATCATGCAATCAAGGCGTTAACGTGTTCCAAAATTAATTGGAGAAAATGTCGGTGCGTGCCCTATCTGGTAAAATTGCCATTTTTACCAATGTTACTCAAATATATTGCATTTGTTTGTCTTTAATGGGGCCAACACAAACAGGATTCGTCAATCCCAATAGATCTATTCACAATATTCGCGCCCACTCTTAGTGATTAATGATTCATGATTTAGGGACTTATGTTTGGCAAATGCGGTAACTTAGTACTAATAAAACAATCAGATAAGCATACAATTTGAAAGCAATGTATTCGGTTTAAAATAAAGCATGTATCTCCCCCAAGGGTTTGTAAAACAATTAAGTAATAAAAAGTGGGGCTATGAACTCACGATAATCCTTATAAGTTTAGAGTACTTGTGAAATTAAATGAAAATAGTTGAGCATGTATCTCCCCAAAGAGTTTGTAAAACAAGTATTAAAAGAGTAGGGGCTATGACTCACCTCAGAGTAAATGATATCAAATGTATAATGAGAATGATGGATATGCCGTGAGAACTTCTACGAGCAACCTAAAATAGAATGTTGCGACTTAGGTTTGGAATAATGTTTAGGAAAACATAAACCATCCTATATACATCTCTATGTTGATCATGATGTAGTACATGGTTTTTGTGTATGTCGTTTATAGAAATGGTCTAGTTGTGAAAACGAGTTTAGTTTATAGATATCGTACTACCGTTCGGGCCATCATAATTCAGAGGTCATGCAAGTAAACGTTCGAGGAGCTAGGACACTTTAAATCGTAAATCCAGCAACTCGTCGAAACGTTTACCCAAATGAAACCCCTCACATGAAGCTCCCTAGTTTTGTAGCACTTAGTAGATAAAACATAAGTTTTATTTATATATCATAAGTGTCATATGGTTTGTAAACACAAGTTACAAGGTTGTTTGGTTTTGATTAGGAATCATAATGGTTATTACAAATATTGTCATAATTTATATCACAAGTGTTTAAAGAAAAGCTTACAAGTTTCTAAATTGTAAAGTTGGTTATTACAAGTTCTCGTCGTTTCATATATATGATTACCTTAGTTAACGATCTTGGGTAAACAAGCCTTGAGGCTTTAGCCATGGCCTTGCCGTGACTTTGGTCTTGACTACCATGGTCTTGAGACTCAACTTTGGTCTTAGCCGTAGCCGTGGTCTTGGTTTATGGCCATTAGGCCTCTTGGTTTGCTTTTAGTTGTGACAAAAGTATAGTTATGAGACTATATTTACGGCAGTTTCTGTTTTTGAAAGATTTATGGCCTGTTTAAGCGTTTTCAAGGTCCGAGCTTCTTTCTTATTGAAGGAAAACGTCGTTCCGGGCAACTTTCGTGTTTTAACGTTTTTATGATTCAGACCAGAAGTATGACTTTCAAAATGGCAGAACCCTTAACAGTTTCAAAATGGCAGTTTTGGCGTTTTGGTTTCGCTAACTTCTTTTGCCTATAACTTTTGACTCGTTTGTCCGTTTCGGGTGGTTCAAGTTGCTATGTTTACCTTTTTATCTTGTCTACCATATTATGTAAGTTATAAAGTCCTTATGTTACTGTTTTTAATGGTATCATACGTGTATAATATGACTAGTTTACTAGTTTGTTACTTTTATGACTATATGTGAATTAAAACAAGTGATTGAGTATATGTACATCATGAATCAATATAGTAACTATATATATGGCATGAAATAGTTAAGATTATGAATAATAAAGATGAGATGATGGTGGTGATAAGTTGCTTACAACTTTTGGCTTTCAAAATAGAAAGGAGTAACTTAGTAAGGATAGGACATTGATTGATCGCTTATGACTTTGGATTGAGCTAGCTTTCCACACTTTAGCACCCTTGAAAACATGAAGAGTTGGTGAGGAAGTAATAAGTGACTTGAATGGATTTAAACTCAAGAAGATCACTTAAACTTGCTAGAGATTTGATGTAGTAGCTTGATCTTTGGAACTTTTATGCATAAACTTGGAGTTTATGGATCAAATGATGGAAGATATGGATATTTCAGAGTATGAACGACCCAATTCAGTTTGTGGAGGTCTTTGGGATGTATATCACTTGCTATTTATAGGAGGGTAAGTTTGGTTAACCATATATTGGGTTAAATATTAACCATGGTTAGGTTTAGGACACTTGTAATGATCTTAATGAACCAAGGTTAGGATGATGCCACCAATATGATGAATCCCCCCATAAGTTCTGTCATGGAAGAGATAAGATGACTTATGTGGTTAGTTTTGATCTTATCTTGGTTACGGAGTGAGTTTTGGTTCCGTTAATCGCTAACCGAAGCCATAAAACGTAAAATCGGGTATCGTAAAAATACGAAATTTGTAGGAATGATGAAACTCATCATTATACTCCATATAAAAATATAAAATGGGTGATAAGTCTCATTGGGTGCAAAAATGCTGCTTAAAGCTGGAAATACGGGTCAAAAACGCGTAATTCGCAGTTTATCGGAAAAGAATGAAATTTCAGGGAAACTACCGTGAATTTATTTAGAGTAGACTAAAATTAGTCTAAAAGTGATATGAGATGTCAAACTTTGGTTTTCGTCAAATGCGAGATAACTTAACAGTTATTTGTGAAGTTTAAAAGTTACGCGATTTAAGCAAAAACGTAGAACGTACAAGGTTAATTTCTTTATGGTCAAAGAAGGAGGGAAATATGTTTGACTTTTCCAAAAAATGTAAAAGTTTCAAAAACATATTAGAAACACAGTGCAGGAATCGTTAAGTCTGGATGTAAGTAGAATTGTTTAAAACGTAAGTTTATTTTTGTTCTGCGCTGGGCTTATTTGGTAATATTAAAAATAATAAATCTTAAAAATTCTCAAATTAATCATGAGTGATCTAAAAATTTATCTGATGCGAGGAAAATTGTCAGAGTTGATTTTCGTTATACGTGTGATGTTTAAACGGTGGACCGTCTAAAACGAAACTTTAAAACGATGTTTACTTAAAAATTTTTGCGAAAATGATCTAACGATGGTCGAACTCTCAGGTTATTACTAAAATAATTTATCTTACGAGAATGTGGATTAAAAATTTTACGGGATGAATAGTGAATCTGAATAGTAAAAGTGAATAGTAAATTCTCGAAAATAAAAAGTAACCTAAAAATGCGGTTGGTTACAGTATCAAGAGCCATAGTTAGATCATCTCTTACATATCCTTGGATTTCTAGTGGTTTTTAGATGGTTTTTGAGTTTGAAAAAGTTTAGTGGTTTTTGCATCATTTGGTTCATTTCTTGTGTTAAAGTTTGAATTTTGGGTGTACTTTTGTGTTTAGAATCATTGTATGTGCTTGGGTTTTGATTTGGTAAGCTTGAATCACTGTGGTTGAGCTTGCTTTGGATTGAAAAATGTGTTTTTAAAGTTTTTCTTGGTAGTGACTTGGCTCTCGGAGTTAATTTCTACTTAGCGACTTGCTTCAGTAAAAGGTAGCGAGTTGTAGTGTTATTTGGTGGCGAGTTAGTTCTAGCGACTTGTCTTTTGAGACAAGCCGACAAACAGTACACTTAGTGGATTCTCCACTACGGGTAGCGACTTGGTAAAGTAGCGACTTGCTTTCAATTTTGATAGTGACTTGTTCTTAAGTTTCTTAGCGACTTGGTGTTAGCGATTTGGACCTTAGCGAGTTGCAATTTAGCGACTTGACGTCTTAGCGATTTGGTGCATAGCGACTTGCTGTCAAAATTTGTAGCGATTTGGAACTTAGCGACTTGTCTTCTAATTACTTAGCAACTTGGTGCTTAGCGACTTGGTTCAAGGATTCTTAGCGACTTGGTTGACTTTTGTGTGTAATACGGTTTTCTCTTGATTTAGTAAAATCCCGTGAGAGAATCTATTTCCCGGTTTAATCATTGAGTTATAAAATCCCGTGTAATCTTTAAACATGTCTACCAACGTACCTATAATCATCTCCACTGTTGCCGAGGATGTTCAAGCAGCTGGTTCAGATACTCGTCCACCCATGCTTGACAGAACTGACTACGACTCTTGGGCTCAAAGAATCCGATTGTACTGTCTTGGAAAGGAAAATGGGGTCAACATTCTCAAATCGATTGATGAAGGACCTTATCAGATTGAGACTACAAGGGACTTAATTGATACAGCTGCAGATGGTACAATGATCTATGGAATAGACAGACCAAAGACATATGATGAGCTCAATGATAAGGAGAAAAAGAGATTCGATGCTGATATCAGGGCTTCTAACATCATACTTCAAGGTCTTCCAAAGGATATCTACAAGCTTATCAATCACAACACTGAAGCCAAGGCAGTGTGGGATAATGTCAAGATGTTTCTCTTAGGTTCTGAATTAACTATGAAAGACAGAGAATCACAACTCCATGATGAATTTGAGCACTTCAAGATGAAACCTGATGAGAGTGTCTATGAGTATTACGTGAGATTCCACAAGCTTGTTAATGATATGAGGAATATCAAAATGACCATGCCAAACATTCAGTTGAACTCAAAATTTTTGAACAACATGAATCCCGAATGGCACAAGTTTGTCACCTCTGTGAAGCTAACCAAAGGTTTGAAGAACACCAACTATGAACAACTATATGCCTTCCTGCTTCAGAATGAGAGACATGCCATGTTTGAAAAAATGATTCTTAATCAGTTCAAATCAAAACAGGGAGAAACAAGTTCATCAAATGATTCAACTGCATTTTACACCAATGTTGGGATTACAACCAAAGCTTCACAAGTCATACCCATGGGTAATGGTAATCACAAACTCATTCCCGATCCAATATTCAAACAAGCTGATGCTGATGCACGCATGGGAAACTTCATTAATCAACTGGCTCTCATGATCAGTCAAAACATGAACTCTCTCCCACACACCAACAACAACCTCAGAACAACATCTAATCCACACAATCAAGCCACTGTCAGAGATGGGAAGGTTATGGTACAAGCAGTTCAAGAAAGGCAGTATGAACAAGGAAGAGGTGGAGTTGTTAGAGGATATGTGGCAAATCAGAATAGGGGAAGGAATGGAAATCAAGGACAAGCAAAGCCGATCAAGTGTTACAACTGTGGTGGTGAGGGACATATTGCAAGGAACTGCACATCGCCAAAATGCCCTCAGAATGCAGAATACTTCAGGGATGAGATGTTGCTTGTGCAAGCTCAGGATAATGGTGCAGCTTTGGATGAAGAGGAGTTGTTGTTTCTTGCTGAGGGAAATGCCAAGACATATGATGCAGATGTGGATGAGCAGCCAATTCAGGAGATAGGCCACAATCATCAGAATACCTTTCAAGTCGCTGATTGTGATGCATACGACTCTGACGTTGATGATGAACCTACTGCACAAAAAATTTTCATGGCTAGCATTTCTCCAATGGTCCCTTCTAAAGTCTCCTCATCACCACAAGCTGGTCCATCCAAAGACAAAATCATTTCTGAGGTATTAAAACTATATGATGATGCTGATGTGCAAAAGATGCATGACAAAGTACAATCAACTGAAACTATTGAGTCAGATATTGAAAATATGGGTAATATCAATGTTGTCCCATATGATCAATATGTGAAACAAAGTGAAAGTGAGATTGTACCAAGTGATGCATCTTCTGCAGTCAATGATGACTATGTTTTTGATGAATACACTGCATGTGCCCCTGATGATTCTGATATCTCTGAACTTAATGCCTATAAAGAACGAGTGGCCATTTATGAACAACGTGTTAAGTTCGAGCTAACCACCTGTGAGCAGGAAATGGATGACCAAATGCGTACAACTATTAGAAAAAGTAAGTTTAGAGAAGAAGTATTAAAATAAGAGTTAAACTCCTTACAAGAAAAGCTTTCTAAAACTGCTAAGCAAAAACAAGAACTTCAAGAAAATGTTAAAATGCTTAAGCAAGAATTCAGTGCTAAGGAATCAAAACTTTTGAATGATTTTTCTAATCTAAAAACCTTGAAAAACAAGCTCGAAAATAAGTTGTACGTACAAGGGAATACCATTCCTCACATGATCACGAAGCATAGAGTTCTCAGCGATAAGCATAGTATCCCCATTATAAAGGAATCCAACCCTGAGTATGGTAAGATAGCAAAAGCTGCTCAAAATGTAATCTATGATGGCAATGAGATTCTTAAACCTAGACAGACACCTAGTTGCATTGATTGCACTGAGGAAGATAGAAAATTAGATGATGCATCTTGGGAGAAAATGGATAAGAAGCTTAACGATCCCAAGTGCAAAGAGAATAAGATCATTGTCAAAACCCATGATTATAAAAAGGAAAATTGGATTTCCTTAAACAAGTTTAAGCCTCAAACTTTGTTAACACCTGAACAAGTGTTCTGGAAAAAGGATTTAGATAAGAAAAAAGCTAAAAATCTTGTTGAAACAAACCCTCCCCTTAGGAAAATGCTTGCAGCGACCGTGTATCCTCCAAATACACCAATGCATTTAGTTCCTAGAACTATTGCCACTAAGAGCAAGACCTTAATCAGTCAATATGTTATTTTTCAATTATTTGTTGACTTTGAGAAAACTTGTAAGAAAAGGATCACACCCACTGGGATAACTGAAGGGGAAAGGGGTTTTGAGCAAACAAAAGAATGTTATTTAACAGAGGTCATGCCTTTCTTTAAACAACTAAAAGATCAATTTGAGAGTCTTAAAAAGGGGATAGATACAGATATTAAAGGAATGGAAAAGGAATTTGATGCAATGATTGTTGAGGTTAGTGACTATGAGCGAGAATTAAAATATAATGAGATTGAAAGGAAGAACTTGCATACCTTGAATGAGAATCTTATTTCTGAATGTATCTCTCAAGATGTGTTCTATACTGCCACTAATTGTTCTATTACTGCTTCTCAATTTCATGAATTATCTGTTGCTTTGAAAGTCTCCCATGATCGTGTCATTGAGCTTGAAATCAAAAACTCTAAACTAAGTGAGAAAATTGAACAGGACGATCACGATAATTTGGTAAAACATTTTTCCAAACTAGAAGTTGAACATTTTGATTTACAACTAAAATATCAACATCTCAAAGAAAATGTTAAAACCTCAAGCATCAAGATATCCTCAGATGTTCCAGAGTTTGATGCAGTTTTTGAAATAAACAAACGTGATGAACAGATTTGTTATACCCCTTTATCACGTATACCTTATCACAACAAGAACACGTCTCACATAAACACCCACGTTATAAGAAAGATTAAGAATAGAACTTGGTGACTTGAATGATATATTATGCGTGTATATGTTTAGAGAGAAAGAGAGAAGAATGAAAACAATAAGTTGTATATTACTTCAATGAAAACATACACACACACACACTCAAGCACACCCCTCAAATGACATACTTGAGGGGTATTTATAGTACAAGAGAGAGGATGCCCTAAGGCTTGGCCATGGGCCGTATATGGGCTTCGTGGGATTGGATTGGACTTGGATTTGATATAAGGCTAGCTTATCTTAACTTATAGCCATTTAGCTTAGCCCAATCCACGAGCCCGTTGACTATTCTATCACGATATCTAACACACGTTACAAAGTTCCTAAATGTGAATGACCATCACTTCTAATAAAAACTATTAAGGCTAACAATCTCCCCCTAAGGGGTGGTCATTCAAATGATTCTCCACTTGATTAGGTCTCTACGTTTCTTGAGCTAGGACTTTGTGTGTAGATATTGAATAGTCTTGATTCTTTGTTCCTTCATGCTTTGTGATCAGATAATGTGGTTGTCTGCCGTTGTCAACTTCGATGGTTAGGTGTCTCCACGTCATTCTCCACTTCTTTCTCCACCATGCTCACACTTCTATTTGTCTTTTGGTTACCAATGATGTAGTTCTGGAGTCTTTAAACTTTGTAGATTCTTTGACATTGATGAAGAATCATCTCCTTTGATTTTGATGAGAACTTTCATGTGTTGTTGGTATGAGCATGTGGCGAGTCTGCACGATCCATCCGCTCCGGAGCTTCCATAAGAAGAAAACATAAAAAATTGTTAGTAATAAGCGGATTCCGGCACTTACAAGTTTGAATTTCGAGGGTGTTAACAGCATAGTGTGAAAACACGTCTCTAATTCTCATAGAGGCCGTTCCTGAACTGGAGTCCCACAAGTGAGATAACGCGATATACCGAAGTACATCTACAGTTCAGATGAGTCGCTGAGGTACACCGAAGCATCACCCCACGACTGTAGACCGTTTGAGACACACTAAGCGTAATCCATGGGGAGTTACCGAAGTGACCTGCTGTCAGGGCTGCTTGATGTTGACCCTGGCAGGAGTTTCCATTCAATCACTGAAGAATCACAGATGTGAAACTTCTTATAAATGTTCTGGCAGATTGCTAAGATCTGCGTAGGACTCTATAATATATCACTTGTGCCCTTATTGATGAACAACAAGCGATGTCATGTCATGTGTTCCTATGAGATCTTTTGATGAATCTCGTGGCTCTAGACTCAATAGTGCATTTTGGTTTTCCTAAGCGGAGACTAGGGAGAGGGTCTCCTTCTTCAATACCAGCTATCTCTAAGAGAAAGCCAATAGATTATGTAGGGTTCCCAGTGAGATTGAAACAAATCCTTTTAAGAGGAATTGAGTGGCTAGGAGGTTAAGTGCAGTGCGTCACTGGGTCCATGTCGTCTTTGTCTTCAATACCAGTGTCATCTAGTGACAACCAGTAACATATGTATCGAACCCGGTTTCTGCCCTAAGGTTGAATATGGAGGGCTATTTCTTTTCACCCTTTTTCATTACTTTTCTTTTTAATTCTTCAACCCCTTCTTTCTCCTTTCTCACATTACTCCTTTTTTCAATCATTCCTAAGGACTTCTAATACTAACTATTTGTGATGTCCTTGGGTAGATCCCTCCGGCTTTGGCGAATCATAGGACGGATTTCCTATCCTTAGTCACCTTATAACTCCATGACTGTCCTATTGTTGCCATAAAACCATTTTTCATGAAAATCTCTCAAAGTGTTTTTGATGGAAAACATGTTTGGAACACTTCGAGAGTTTTATGTTTTCAGAAACACTCCCCCTTCACATGTGCTTATAAGTTTTGACAGAAATCTGCACATAGAGGGTAGAGTTTGCACTTTTTGAATTGATCGACTTTAAATGTGCTAGACCGATTCGAGACACGTTTACATCACTAGAGAACTAGCTTGAAATTATTACCCGTCCTGGTCAAGTCCATAGAAAGTTTCTCGAGATGGTACATGATTCCTCATCAATTCATTGGTTCCGACTGAGTCGAGCTCTTTTTGAGATTCAAACAACGATCATTAAACCTTTTTGATCACATTTAATTCACGTTTCTCCCCCTCAAAAATAGCATATCTATGATGTTATTGAAGCAAAATGATTAAAAGATATGTTTTTCGAAAAACATTTGGAGAGAAACTGATTTAGCATGAATTTTGGAACAATTTTGGTTTTATACTCCCCCTTAAAGAAAGCATATTTTTCTTACATAAAATTTGGAATCAATTAAGGGTTTAGAGGGAGTTATCTTGGTACCAAATGTGAGAGATTTTGAAAAATCTTTTTGAAAAATTTCGAATCAATGGTACACAAGATGAAGAAGATTTTGAAAATCTTTTGAAGATATTCGAGAAGAATAATCTTCATTTGTTTTAGGATAAGTGCTCGATATTTATGAAAATCGATTTTGCGTAGCACTTTCCTTTCTTTAAAGATCGGGTTGCAAGCGGAAATACTTACAAGCCATTGTTTTTAGGAATAGTGCTTGAAAAATATTTAAAACCTTTGATATTGATAAGCACTTTCCTTTCTTTGAAGCTCGGGTCCTGAACTGATGTGTCCAGAAGCCATTATGTTGAAGTCCGGGTTTCGTACTGAAGTATACGAAAGCCATTATTATGAAGAAATTTTTGAGAAACGACATGTTTTGGAAAACATTTAAAGAACTCTCGCTCAAGCATCTGTACATGCCCGTATCATTGTTGAATGACATTTCTAGAAACGTACAGAATATCGATTATACGAGAGACATGTCGTGAGAAGAATATTTTTGAATTCTTTATTTTCTATTGTTTTTGTATTTTTTGAAAATTTTCTATTTTTGTATTTTGATTTTGTTGGTTTTTCAAATTTTGTATTTTGTTTTTCAAAAATATTTACAAAGAAGATTTGAAGAAAGAGAAATTAAGTTGGGACAAGTAAAAGTGGAGTTAAGAGTGGAACTAGAAAAGGATTTCCACATGCGAAATTGGCATAAAGTTCTTCTTTACCACACGGGGTATATGAACCTTCAACACTTTTACAAGTACCTGCATCCACAGAAGAAGAATTTTCACAAATAACAGTGTTAGAAGTACATGTTTCCTCACGGCGGGGGTGATCACTATCAACGGTTGTAGTGGATTCGACTTCCTTATCCGAATGATTGTCACTATTATCTGTGTTGGTGCAAGTATCAAAAATCTTTCCTGTGGGAATCCATCTAAGACCTATTTTGTTGAAAACTTTGCCCATGGGAATCCACCTAAGGTAAGATCTAGGAGTTGTTTTCTTATCAGGTGCAGCGGAAGACTCATTTTTAGAAAAATTGCGTCCTAAAGAGATCCACCTATTAGGTTTCTTTTTGATGTTCATCTTGTCAACGGGTTTGTTTCGGTTTGGAGTCTTAGTGGATTGTGCCTTGGCATGAGAATTATCTTTCTTGAGATATTGTAAGGCACATGCATCATGATTAGCTGAAAAGATACATTTTTTACATGTAGTACAGACAAATTCAATATTCTTGTTTAAAACAGAAGCTTTAACTTTGTCACTACAGTCTTTTGGAAATTGATTCTTGTTCGAATAAGACTTAGAATTCCTAGTGTTGTTTTCTAAGGGCATAGCATTTTCTTTTGCGCAACTACTCTTAGATGCAAGCCAATCCTTAGTCTTTTGTAGAGTGTTCCTAGGTAATGGTTTACTACTACTAGCAGTGCCTTGAAATCTTGTAGAATTCATCACCCTAGATGTTGCACCTATAATTCCATCTTTTCGAGTCTGTGCATTTTTCCTAGCTTCTTCTAGATAGTGATTGTCGACCATATCGTTAGAACCAACAGATTCTTTAACTAGATTTGTGGTCACATTCCGTTTACTATTCTTAGAATTGCCATGTGTAAACACTTTTTCTTTATCAAAAACAGGTTTTTTAGCAACTGCTTTTTCTTTTTCAAAACCTTTGATAATTCTCTTTTTAATAGGCAAAGTCTGTGGAGTGACTGTTTTTGACAAATCATGTTTCTCATTGACTTTTGGAGCAAACTGAGAAATAGACATTTTTTGGTTTGAAAACCGGTTTGGGAACATTTGTTTTCTCTTCAGTCAATGGTTTTTCAAACTTAGTATCCACAACCTTTCCTTTTAGACTTTTCAGCTGAGTCCTCAAAAGATCATTTTTCTCTTTCATGTCATTGTAGGCACGCTCATACGACAGTTTGTCATACTTGCATTCCTCTGTTTTTCGATCAAGTTGTTTAAAATATGAGACATTTTCTTTTTCAAGTTTTTCAAGAGCTTTTTCTTATTTTGAAACAATTTCAGAGGTCTCATCCTGGAGTCTTTCATGATCTTCAACAGAATATGTTTGCAAAATGATGGACATGATATCGGTAGTCATAACATCTTCGAAGAGAGAATCATTCAAATTTTCCAAAAGTTTGATGTCTGCAACACTTTCATTTGCTTGCTTTACCAGGGATTTATGGTCCTTGACAAAGTCAGCTATTTCTTTCAAAAAGGGTTGTTCAAAATGAATTACCCTTGAGTTGATGTTAGTTAGCTGAGGGGCAATTTGAGTTTCAAAAAACTTTTTCTGTTCAATATCAAAACTATTAAACCAGATGTTTGTTGTAATATTGGTTTTAGTTTTCACTGTCTCTTGAAGATCCGCAATTCTAGTTTTCACATTTTCCAAAATACTTCTCGCATCACTTGTGTTAAAAGGATTGTTTGAAGACATTTGTTCAATGTTCGAAAGAGATTTGGAGACAACAACTGGTTTTGAAACTGATTTTGAAACTGGTGTTGACACTTTGTTTGAAACACTTGGTTTGGTGGAAAACGTTGATTGAGAAACAAAATAAATACCATTAATTTGGTTCCATTTATTATAATCAATAGGTTTGATTTCCGGATGTTTTTGTTTCATTTTTGATCTACTCTCCTCAGATAGTTCCAACGTTTCAAGAGAATCACGAACAATTATGTAAAACCCTAAAATCTCAAATCGCGTGAAATGACCATTTTGCCCTCAAACTAAAAATTATAAAAACTCGGGAAACATTTCAACATCGTTTAACAAGTATTACATCAATAATAATATATGCACATTATGAATAATAAACTTATGTTATAAATTTAATGAACATGAGGAATTAATCCTAAGTAACTAATTTAAAAGTATCCTAATGTACCCATTTGCACTTGAACCACAAAGATGACTAAGTACATTATTTTGAGATAAGTATGGAAGTGATTTTGGTCTTCCTTTTCTCCCCTTAGAACCGGCCATCCCTCCCCCTTATCACTCTTCATATCAAAATTTGATCTATCTCATTTATCACATACCATTTTAATTCAAAAACACACATTGAAACCCTAGCTTCATTTTTTCTCTCAAGAGTGGCGGCATATCATTTATTTTCCCATACAATCCGAAATTTGATCAAGCTAAGGTGATCCTAGGAGGCTCGTGATCGTAAGTAACCGTTTGGTGGACGTTGTGTTGGTGTTTGGGGTCGAATTGGAAGCTAAGTTTTGGGTTTGGTTTCTTGCCGTGGGGTTTGATAGACCAAGGGAGTATTGGTTTGGTTTTCGTGGTTTGATTCTTGTTTTGTTTCGTTCACGCATCAAGGGTAACGTATCACCATCTTTGAATCTTTTCCTCTTGTTCCTTTCATTCAATTCGTGGCTATGATGATGAGAACTAGGGCTTGAAACTTGATAAAATAAGGATCACATGAAATCATAAGATAAATATACATAAAATGATAACACATAAAATGATGAATCTTGATCTAATGTATTCGAATGATATATAACATGTAAGATGATTTTGAAACTGATTTTGAGTCTCATCTAGGTCGAATCATATTAAGGTTTTAAAAGGGTTTAATGATCTTTCGATTACATGTTTTCGTATATGATAAATGGACTTGTTAACAAGGATTACGAAGGTGTTTTTGAACTAATCATGGGGCGTACATATATTCTTGAATAGGGGCTGAATCGAATTGAATTTGAGATCACATAAGATGTCTTTTAACCTTGTGATAATCAAGCTAACATGTTTAAAACGGATTCGTTAATCTTAAACGTAAACTAGGGCTTGTAATTCATGATTATATATAATTAAGGGGTTGTTTGGTAAATTATGAAACTTGATGGATTAACATGTTAAAATACTAACTAAATGGACTAAATGAGTAAAATGAGTAAACTTACTATATTTACACTTTTAACCCTATACTTTGCTATATTTACATTTTAAACCCTAAACTTTTGTAACTTGTCATAAATGATCTTTAAAGCATTATAATACTCATTTTCTATTATAATTTGAGATAAGTAACTAAACTTGCTATTTATGGAAACCTGCTAAATATGGAAACCTGCTAAATATGGAAACCTGCTATTTATGGAAACCTGCTATTTTTAGGAAGTTACTAATTATGGAAATCTGCTAATTCTGGAAAGTTACTAAAAATAGAAACCTGCCTAAAATAGAAAGTTTCCTAAAATAGAAAGTTACTTAAAATAGAAAGATTACTAAAACGGGAAACTTACTAAAAATGGAAAGCCGTCTTAAAACAGGTGTTTCGGATTCTTATAGAACGTTATCTAATTCATATAGGTTCCGGGCGGCGTGATTGATCTCCTTCATTGATTTACTTTCTTTGTTTGCTTGCTTCGAATAAGGTACAGATATTCTGACCTTTCTTATAAGGTTTCTCATGACCTCGTCGTATCTTGATTTCTTGCTACTTGCTGATTGATCATTTCTTTTGATATTGACCTTGCTATTGAATCCTTTGCCATTGAACTGTTATTACTGAACTGTTGACATTAAACTGTTGCTATGAACCTCTTTGTGACCTAATGACATTGAGCCCTTGATTTATTAACTCATTCACTGTATACTGGACTATATTGATCTGTCAGTTGATACCTGAGCTGTAACTAGTCATGGGGGTTCCATGTCCGTGTCATTGATGCACCAATGGCATGACTCTAGTGTGGTTGAGTGATGCTCCACACCGTCCCTATACTGTATTGATTATGCGCGCTTCACTGTTATTGTTATGGCCACTAATATTTCTGCAGGGGCGTATGGATGCATCCTAGATCTGTACTGTACTGTTACTGTTATATATGCTAGTGATGTGGTGAGTGTGTGCAATACACCCCCTCACGTACTGGGAGCTGATCACTCCACTTGATATTGAGGTCTCCCCTCTTACTGGATTGACATTCCGAGGTCACCCCTCCGAATGGACTGTTATTACTGGATACTGACTGTTTACTGATATTGTATTACTGTACTGAACTGTAGGCTCATGGTTGATACTGACTCCCTTTCTTTTCCTTTCATTTCTATGCTTATACTGATTTACTGCTCATATTATAAACTGCTACTGTCTCATATCTGAACTTCAAACTCCTTTATACCATTATTTTACTGTTATATCTGTTCACTGAGCTTTTTAAGCTCAGCCGCATTTCTTTTCCTGCGGCAGGTTATTAAGCTAGGAGCTGGGGCTTATTTTGGGGATTGAGAGTAGGATGCTTATGAGGATTTGCTGTAGTTATTCTAGACATTGATTACCATTATTTTTATGATTTGGAGACTTAGACTTTGTATCGTTTCATTTTCCTTTGGGACATCTTTTGGAACTTTGTATTGATCAAGTCGTGTTGACTTGTTACTCTTTTGATTATTGTTATAAGACTTCCGCTTGCATGGTTTATATGTATTGTTCTGATTTGACTCCATAAATGTGATACTTCTACCCTTATCGGGTTGGGGTGTTACAAATTATGGGTTCATGCAAAGGTTGTCCATTGTTCAACACATTCTGAGATTTCTGAGCTTTCTTGAGGAACGAAGAAGGGTTGTTACCAAGAGCCATTTTATGTGTAGTATGAAAAATCAGATTTACTTGATTAGAAAGCATCTTGTTTGATTTAGCGGAATGACCCGTTGTAAGAAGCAAATTATCCAATTTCTTTATAGTTTCATTTTTATCCAGAATTTCATCAAGAAGAGAGTCTTCTCGTTTTGAAAAATCAGCAATCAACTGTTTCTTCTCTTTTTCAAGATCAGAACACAATGCTTTTTGTTTAGAAAGTTGGTTGTTTAGTTCAGAAATTTCCTTGTTTAAAGATTTGATTTTCAAGTTCAGATTCACATCAAGTGTGTCATACTTGAGTTGCAATTGTTGTTCTCTTAAAACAGAATCTCGGTAACCAATTTCTAATTCTGAAAGTTTGTTAGTATGAAATTCATAAGCTTTGGCGTTCCCCTTGTAACTCTCAAGCTCAACGGTCAATTTTTTATTCGCGGCCTTAACCTCACGATTGACCTTACTTACTTTCTCAATCTCAATACCACAATTATTAATTAATGATTCAAAATAAGCACGTGTTTCCTCATCATTAGCACCATTCTGTATCACATGACCTCCATTAGGATCCATATATGGAGTTTCAGAGTTAACATTGCTATTAACTTGCTCTCCCACATATGTTTCATAATAAGGTTTGGGAGACACAGAATGTTCCTTCTCATGAGTAAACGAATTTGGTACCTCATTGAGTGAATATGTGTCATAGACTGGAGTTGTGTCATAAGTACCGCTTGATGTTGTGTCCTGTTGATTGATTGTATGACTGGAGGTTGCATTATCGTTTGCTTTATCTTCCCATTTTGGGTACTGAATTTGATTTCCTCAGCAGTCAACTCAATTCCCAACTCTTCTTTTTCTGCTAACATCAACAAGTACTGGATCTTTTCAAGCTTCGTTAGTCGGTTGACACTAGATCCTGAATCTTGTCTTTGAGGTTCGGAGGTAGCATTCTGAACAGAAGTCATAAAACAGTTATTCCCATTTTGATATCCCATATTCTGATTCACAATCTGACCCCCTTGATGTCCATCAAACTGCCCTGCATATTGCATCTGATTCCCTTGATTCACATTTCCATAATTCCAAACGACAGGGGCTGCAACATTGCTATTCTTATTACCCACTGCTCTATTCCCAACATTCTGTCCCATCTGATTTCCAACATGCTGACCCGACTGATTACCCTGATACGGAACCGCCTGATTACCGATGCGACTGTTAAATGCTTTATCCAATAAAGAAAATATCTGTTGCAAGGTCGCTTCTGGGTCAGTTTCAGGATCAGTGATTCCTTGTTCCTGGTATTGTTGGTCTGGATAGAATTGTTGTTGTGGTTGTGGAATGTATTGCTGCAAGTTGTTGTTGTTGGAAGATGATGAAGCTTGTTGTTGTGTATTCACTGTAGTTTGAGTCTTGGCAATGAGTGCCAATGGATCATGATTCTTTGCCAATCTTTCTTTCCTGACTTCATTCGCTTCAGCTTGGTTTTGTTTCAGAAAATCATTCAGTTGATCAAAGTTCACCTGATGAAGGTCTTTTGTTTGGTTGACAATAGTGACATATCGTCCCCATTCTTCTGGAAGATTATTCAGGAACTTGATGTTTTGAACGATTGTTCTGGGTGCCAATTTGTTTATGATAAGCTCATTCATCAAAGTGCAAAATCTTCCATAGTAGGATTCAATGGATTCTCCTGGTGTAGATGTAAACTTCTCCCATTCAGTTAGCAGCTTGTTCTCCATGTCTTGTTTACCAATTTCTGTTCCATAACATAGCCATCTAACACGTTCCCATATATCGAAAGCAGTTTCATAACTGTCTACAACAGCAAAAATGTCTATTGGTAAACCCAGTTGGACAATATGAATTGCCATGTCATCTGCATCGACTTGTTTCTGATCCTCTTCAGTGTATTCTGATTCAGTTTGAAGATGAGAGGATGGTGGGATGGGAGGTGTTGCATCAGCATTTCCAGGGACATGGACTTGTCGAGGCTTGAAGGGTCCATCCTAAATGGATTTAATCATGAGTTTCCCATTAGGTTTGGTCTTGATGTAGCGGACCATTCGACTTGTCCATTGAAGATAACCACCTTTTGCCAACATAGGAGGTCGGTTTTCGGCACCGGCTGCATGAATGTCTTGTTGAGTTGCCATTGATGAAGGTATGATCTGATAAAGTTGATGTAGGATCGATTCAACGATAAAGGAGTTGTGGTTGATGAAGATTAAGCTTGGTTGAGGTGTTTCTGAAAGTCGTACTCGTAACCTTGGTTCTTAAAAAAATTTCGCCCAAAATTTGAAATTCACTATAAAAATCAATTCTAAGGTCGTATGAAAAATCTGAGTTATGACAATTTTGACGCCAAATTTGACCCGAAAAATTTGAATTTAGGCCCAAAAATTTGAATTTTTGACCAAAATTTTCACAGTTAAACCAAAATTTGAATTTCGCGTAAAAATTGAACGTTTAATCTCCTCGAAAAATTAAATTTTACTCAAGTTTTCCCGCCAAAAATTTGATTTTTTTTTTATTTTTTATTTTTTATAAAACCTTAGGCGTAGAAAGAGCTTAGGCGTAGACCAAAGAAGTTACGAGTAGGATATGGTTACGAGTAGGATATGGTTACGAGTAGGATGTGGTTACGATTAGGATGGCTTAGGCGTAGGATCTTATGCGTAGGAAGCTTAGGCGTAGGATTCCTTAGGCGTAGGATCTTATGCGTAGAAAGTATCTTACGCGTAACCTTAAGCTTATGCGTAGACAAAAAGTTACTCGTAAACCTTACGCGTAATTGTGAAGTTATGCGTAGAGTTACTCGTAAGCTTTTAGCTTATGCGTAAACTATGGTTAAGAACCAAAAATCCTTTACACTGTCACAGCGTAAGGGATATCCACAAGTCGAAGTGTTCCACACACTTATCCAAGTGAGGGAAGCACTGAGTAACCGTTATAGCTCGAAGATTCTTCACCAAAAAGTTACGAGTAGAAGCTTATGCGTAGTTGACTTTCTTACGAGTAGAACTAGGGTTTTGACCTACTCGTAAAAAATTTCCAGTGATTCAACCAATTTCTCTTGCACAGATAGCCTTAAAAACACTCAAATAACACAAAAATGTTAACCTTTTTTACCCAAAGTGCTTAGAAAAGTTACGAGTAGAAAACTAGGGTTTTGACTTCTTGACTTCTACTCGTAAGAAATTTCCAACGATTCAAATGATTTCTTTTGCACAGAAAGCCTTAAAAACACTCGAATAACCCAAAAATGTTGACCTTTTTCACCCAAAGTGCCTAGAAAAGTTACGAGTAGAAATGACCAATGAACCAAAAACGAGTTCAAAAATGAAGAAAAACACGTAAAGCTTCAAACTTTTTGCAAAAAACTGAAACTTTAGCACCAAATAAACCTTAAACCACAAGAATCTTGAATTTTTAAGTGCAAAAATTAAAGCTTTAAGCTTGACAACTATGAAAAACGTGAGCCTTTACGCGTACAATACCAAGCTTCAAAACAAACACAAACACTCCTAAACCATTGTTAGGCGATTGATACCAATTGTTATACCCCTTTATCACGTATACCTTATCACAACAAGAACACGTCTCACATAAACACCCACGTTATAAGAAAGATTAAGAATAGAACTTGGTGACTTGAATGATATATTGTGTGTGTATATGTTTAGAGAGAAAGAGAGAAGAATGAAAACAATAAGTTGTATATTGCTTCAATGAAAACACACACACACACACTCAAGCACACCCCTCAAATGACATACTTGAGGGGTATTTATAGTACAAGAGAGAGTATGCCCTAAGGCTTGGCCATGGGCCGTATATGGGCTTCGTGGGATTGGATTGGACTTGGATTTGATATAAGGCTAGCTTATCTTAACTTATAGCCATTTAGCTTAGCCCAATCCATGAGCCCGTTGACTATTCTATCACGATATCTAACACACGTTACAAAGTTCCTAAATGTGAATGACCATCACTTCTAATAAAAACTATTAAGGCTAACAAGATTCAAGCTCACTGTAACACGATCAGAAAGTTGAAAGCCCAAATTTCTCAATTAAAGGGTGAAATGAACAATGTGACTGGCTCCCAAATGCCTCCTCCTTTAGATTCTCGGAATTCTCAAAATTTTCATCTTCAAAACTTGGTTAATGCTTTACAAAAGGAAAATGAGAGTTTTCTAGAAGAAAATGAAAAGGTTAAATGTCATTTCAATGAGTTATTTGAGTCAATAAAAGTCACTTGTAACAAAAATAATGAAAAAATAACTTCATTGCAAAAGGAAATCGAGAATCTGAAGAGTCAGGTAAAAGGGAAAATGCCAATGACAAATGGGGATAATGGTGCTTCAAAGGTGCATGTCTTTAATAAATAAGCTTTGTCTGTGAAATATGTTCCTCCTCATCTTAGGAATAACAAACTTGCTATTCAAACATATTTCTCATACCTTAAGGACAGCCTAGAATGTCTCCGTGAGATTGTAGAAGAGGATAAGTCAGAGAAACCACTTGATAATGCAATTGCCCATGCATGCTTATATGCCAAACGATCTCAAGAACTTCTAGAATGCTTAATTACAATATGCCCTAAAACCTTAGGTGAGCAAGTCAATCCCTTGATACCTTGTTCTATGCCTAGTACCAAGTATACAACTCATTCAATGCCCAATGTTATGAAAGTGAACCTCAGTGTGCCTTCAAATAGTACACATCCCAGCACATCAAAACAGGAAAGGCAAAAAGTAGCAAAACCAACTAATGTTCCCATTCCCTCTACAAGAGTAATCAATGACATTAAAGCGAGCACGTCAAAGTCTCAAGGCAATACAAGGAATGATAGGACCTCGCAAGCTAAAAATGTGCATTGGAAGAAAGTAGAAGATTACTGTAGGGAAAATTTGAATAAAACGAATTGTGTTGATTCTAGTGTTAGCTCTAAGCGTACTGTAATTAATGCGAATTCTACTACTTTTGGCAAAACATGTAATGATGATTGCATGGTTTCTGTTACTAATCTTAAATGTGGTATGAATGATTTGTCTAATGCTGTCAAATACCCAGTTAAAACTGTTAATGTTAAAAATCAAGCTAAGAAGGCTAAAAGGCAAAAGCGAAAGAAAGTTAGAAAACAATGGAAACCCACAGGAAGAACATTTAGTAAGATAGGTTATCAATGGATACCTTTTGGCCATAAAGTTAATCAGTTCTGCCCTCAATTTGCTAAGACAATGCCCACTAGAAAATGGATGCCTACTAGTAGAACTATTCCCTTAAGAAGTGAACATACTCTGAATAGGTCAAATACGGATACTAGCACTGCATCTATTTCTGATGATTCCATTGTTTTTACTTCTGATGTGGGTGTTCCAATCACTGTTACTAACCAAATGGAACCCATTCTTGCATGGGGATCCCAATTATCCAGTTATCCATTCTTGTCTGTGTTCAACTGCAGATCGTTCAAATCATTCTGTGGTACCTGGACTCAGGCTGTTCCAAGCATATGACTGGAGACCGGTCGCGGATCATGAACTTCGTGAGTAAATTCATCGGGACTGTTAGATTCAGGAATGATCATTTTGGTGCAATTATGGGTTATGGAGATTATGTTGTCGGAGATAGTGTTATCTCCAGGGTATATTACGTAGAAGGTCTTGGTCATAACTTATTCTCTGTCGGTCAATTATGTGATTCTGATCTAGAAGTGGCTTTCAGAAAACATACTTGCTTCGTTAGAGAACTTGATGGTAAAGAACTTTTAAGAGTAACACGTGGGTCAAATCTATGCACCATCTCCATCGAAGATATGATGAAGTCTTCTCCAATTTGCTTATTGTCAAAGGCTTCGAAAACAAAGTCATGGTTATGGCATCGTCGTCTCAATCACTTGAACTTTGGCACCATCAATGATCTCTCCAGAAAGGACTTAGTTGTAGGTTTACCTAGACTAAAGTATGAAAAGGATCATTTTTGTTCAGCGTGCCAATTGGGAAAAAGCAATAAATATGCCCACAAACCCAAAACAACAAACTCAATTACAGAAGTTCTTCATACAATACACATGGATTTATGTGGACCCATGAGAGTGCAGAATATATTTGGGAAGAAATATGTGTTAGTTGTGGTTGATGATTACTCTCGATTCACCTGGGTCAAGTTCCTAAGGACAAAGGATGAAACTCCAGATATCATCATCAAACTTATCAAACAGCTGCAGGTTCGACTTAACAAAACTGTCAAAATCATCCGAACCGACAATGGAACTGAGTTTGTTAATAAACAACTTAGTGAGTTTTATGAAAGTGTTGGAATCAGTCATCAAATAAGTGTTCCACGAACTCCTCAACAGAACAGTGTAGTTGAAAGACGAAATCGAACTCTTGTGGAAGCCGCAAGAACTATGCTGATTTACTCAAAGGTTCCAATGTTTCTCTGGGCTGAAGCCATTGCCACTGCATGCTACACTCAAAATCGATCCCTAATTCACACTGCTCATGGAAAAACTCCATATGAACTTGTCCACAATAGAAAACCTAATTTATCATTCCTTCGTGTGTTTGGTGCATTGTGTTATCCAACTAATGAGGGTCAAGACTTAGGCAAACTTAAACCGAAAGCGGACATTGGAGTATTTGTAGGATATGCACCAAACAAAAAGGGATACCGAATCTACAACAAAAGAACCCGAAATATCATGGAAAAAATTCACGTTACGTTCGATGAGCTGACCGGTCCAATGGCTCTAGGACAACTCAGTTCTAGACCCGCATCATCATGTAGTCCCATCAGTTCTACTCTTGTTTACGGCTCCTCGCCAGCAACTCCTTATGTACCTCCTTCAGAAGATGACTTGAAGAAACTATTTGATCCAATGTTTCATGAACACTATGAACCAACTGCTAATGATCTGTCAAGCCCATCATCAGAGGCTGCTTCTATCCCTGTCAATGAAGTCAATCCTTCAGTTTCTATGTCATTAAGTCAGGAAGCGCCTGCTGCTGATCAATCAGTCTCATCAACAAACCTTCAATCACCGAGTGTACATCAAGGAATTGCTTCTGATTCATAAGATGAAGTTAATCCCTTTGCTACTCCCGAAGTTGCTTCATTTGAAAATATATTTGCTCCTGATTCATCATCTGAACCGTCTTCATCAGGAGACATCGACTCTGCTACTTCAGTTCCACAACAACAATCACATGAACACCTTAGAAAATGGACACATGATCACCCATTGGAAAACATCATTGGAAACCCTTCTCTTCCTGTATCCACTCGTAAACAACTTGCTACTGATGCCTTATGGTGCTTCTTCAACTTCGTACTCTCTAAGATCGAACCTAAAGATGTTAAAACTACGATGAATGAGAACAGCTGGTTCAATGCCATGCAAGAAGAAATTCATGAGTTTGATCGATTAGATGTATGGGAATTAGTACCTGCTCCAGACTGTGCTATGATCATTGCTCTAAAGTGGATCTTCAAAGTGAAGCTTGATGAGCATGGTGATGTGTTGAAAAATAAGGCTAGGTTAGTGGCTAAAAGATATCGTCAAGAAGAAGGTATTGACTTTGAGGAATCTTTTGCTCTTGTTGCTCGTATCGAAGCTATCAGAATCTTCTTGGCTAATGCGGCTAGTAAGAACATGGTCGTATATCAGATGGATGTGAAAACTGCCTTTCTTAATGGTGATTTGAAAGATGTGGTTTACGTCATCCAGCCAGAGGGTTTTGTGAATCCAGAGCATCCTACTCATGTCTATCGCTTGAAAAAGGCCCTTTACGGTTTGAAGCAAGCTCCTAGAGCATGGTATGATACGCTGTCAAAGTTTCTTCTATCTACTGGATTCAGCAAGGGAGCAGTTGATTCGACATTGTTCACCAGAAAGTCAGGCAAACATTTAATTCACATTCAGATTTATGTTGATGATATTATCTTTTCCTCGACTGACCCCAATGAATGTGATCGTTTTACAAAAGAAATGGGTTCCAAATTTCAAATGTCAATGATGGGACAAATGTCATTTTTTTTGGGATTACAAATTTCACAAAGTCCCGGAGGCATCTTTATAAATCAATCTAAATACGCAAATGAGATCTTAAAGAAATTTGGATTTGTTTCATGTAACACCGTTGACACTCCCATGATAGCGTACCAAGCTGGATGAGGACCACTTAGGGATCATGGTAGATCAAACAAAATATCGCAGTATGATTGGATCCTTGATGTACCTCACAGCTAGTAGACCAGACATCTTGTTCGCTGTGTGCATGTGTGCTAGATATCAGGCTAATCCTACTAAAAAGCACCTTGAAGCGGTTAAACGGGTCTTTCGGTATCTCCAAGGAACCATCAATATGGGACTATGGTACCCGAAGGACACCGGTATGTCACTAACAGCCTATGCAGATGCTGATCATGCAGGATGTCAAGATACACGTCGAAGTACGTCAGGAGGTGCTCAGTTTTTGGGTGATAAGCTTGTGAGCTGGTCGTCAAAGAAGCAAATGAGTACTTCTATTTCCTCTACAGAGGCTGAATACATAGCCATGTCATCGTGTTGTGCTCAAATCCTATAGATGAGATCCCAATTATCTGACTATGGCTTTGAATTCAACAAAATCCCTCTGTACTGTGATAATAAAAGTGTTATTGCTCTCTCATGCAACAATGTTCAACATTCAAGAGCAAAGCACATCGACATTCGACATCATTTCATCCGGGAGCAAGTGGAAAACGGTGTGGTGGAACTCTATTTTGTGAAGTCAGAATACCAGTTAGCAGACATCTTCACCAAAGCTCTTCCAAGAGAACGTTTTGAGTTTATTCTTCCACGACTTGGCTTGAAAAGCCTTCAACCAGAAACACTCAAACGTCTTCAGGAGGAAGTCGAGGAGTAAAGGTCTTTCTTCATCCATCTCTGTGTACATATTTATTCAAAAAACAAAATACAAAATTACAAAACCTACAAAAAGCAAATAGAAAAATATAAAATCTTTCATAAAATCAATAAAAATCTGAAAAAGTCGAAAAATCTCAAAAATATTGTCTTTTTGTCATATCTTTCTTGATTCGATTAATATCTACGGTCTTTGTGCTGTCAATCAAAGAGTGACAAGGGTCTTTAGATGTTGGTCGAATGTACATATTCGTTTAAAAAAAAATTCAAAAAATCAAAAAATATTTTTGGGAGAAAGTGAAATATATGGTTTATTGTCATTTCAGGCAGTAACCCACTTTTCAAGGAAAGAACAGAGCCATGCTTTATCTTGCTTTTTCAAATCTCATGCTCTGATTCTATAAACAATTTCTTTCAATCTAATGAAAACTAATTGCTTTGAAAAATAACTCGTACTCTATTTTTGTAAATCATCTGGACTTAACTTTTGTTAAAATATGTATCTCTCAATCAACAACTTATGTCATTGATTGAGGGGGAGAATGATTTCAATTCAATCAAAAGGTTATTTGTCATACAATTGTTTTCAAAAGAAAATCATGCATGTTTAATCTATGGAGTTTAAAGTCTCAAAATCCGATCCTTATCAGTTAAAACTTTTTTTCATAATTAAGTCACAATTCTCCTTAAAAGCTTTCAAAATCAATTTAAATCTACAGAGATCACAAATCTCAAATGATTTGATAAATGTGATCGGGGGAGAATTTGTGATTTAAATTGGATTTAAACTGATAATTCGACAAATGGGTTCATAAGTGTTTAGCAAGTTTTCCTCCCCGCATGTGACAAACGATTTCAAATTTTCCATACACATATTGAGGGGGAGCACTTCAAAAGAAAACAAACTTTCAAGGTACAAAACAAAATCTCTTAAGTTTCAATAAAAACTACCTTGATTGACTTTCTAATGGTTTCAGTATGGCTATATGATCGTGAATGTGCTTCTAAGAACTCTTTCCCTCTAATATGTGCAAAACTCTTTCAAACTTCGAGGCACATATTGAGGGGGAGCAAACTTTTGAAAACCTCATCCTTCCTCAATATATTTTATCTACTCAAATTGATTGGGAAGTGATGATGATCATTTTAGAAAATGTTAATCAAAAGATTGGATCTTTCATTCTTAATCTAACGATTTCAAAGATCTCTTGCCTCCATGTGCTAAACAATTTCTGAATTTTATGCATATGTTGAGGGGGAGCATTTCTAAAATATCAAAACAATTAAGATACAAAATACTTTGATTTTATATCACAAGTATCTTGATTGATTTTTAAATGGTTTTCAATTGGTTTCAAGGCGGAAAAACTATATCTAAAGACCGACCAACTTTACTTTATGCATGGTGATCTAAGGATGATAAGGTTAGGTTGAGGTCCAATGATCCGCCAGAACTGGAGGGATCTACCCAGGGACAAAACCACTTGATAGTGTAGAGTCCTTAGGTATATTGAAAAAAGGAGAAAATTGAGATATGGGAAGAGTGCGGACTGAAACTGAGCTAGTACTGGAATAAACGCAACAAGGTTCTAGTTATGAAGTTTCGGTAAGCACTGAAGGGGTTGAAGAATGAAAAAGAATTGAATGTGAAAAAGGGTGAAAAGAAATAGCCCTCCATTTATTCAACCTTAGGGCAGAAACCGGGTTCAATTCATATGCTACTGGTGGTTACCAAGGTAACATCAGTATTGAAGACAAGACGTCATGGACCCAGTGACGCACTACACTACAACTTCCCAAACCACTCAAGTTCCTCTTAAAAGGACTTGTTTCATTCTCACGGGGAACCGACATAATCTATCAAATTTCTCTAAGAGATTGTTGATATTGAAGAAGGAGACCCTCTCCCTAGTCTCCGGCATAGGAACCAAATATGCACAATTGAGTCTAGAGCCTCGAGATCATCTATAAATCTCTTTAGGACACTTTTAATGAAGACTCTCTGTTTCACACAATGTGGAAAGAGAGATTATATCTTATGAGTCCTACGCATTATCCTTGTGGTATTTCCAGAACATCTGAGTAGTATGCCAACATACTCACAATGAAAATGGAAAGCCTTCTGGAGCCAACATCAAACAAGCTCCTGGTGGGTGGCATGTGAGATCTATTCAATAGATCAACCATGTGACAACTGAGCAGAAAAATGGGGCGATTCAATCTTTTGAATCAATCCTGGTTCCGGTTATGGATTGACGGATACCTTTGAAAAACCGGCCGTTGTGCTTAAAAACTCTTTTCCTTAGCACATCGACTGTGTACTAATTTTTCAAAAATAAAAGGTGTTTATGATAGATAATTGATTTTCATTAAAACCTTCGTTGTATTGCAAAAACAATTTCTATTGAGCGGTACACGATTGTTTTTCTCAAATCTCTTTTCATCAATCAGTGAATCTCAATTCGCTGGTTCACTCACTCCATGTTGTCTTCTTTGAGACGTTCCAGTTTGAGAACAGCTAGAGCAGCTGCGAAACCCTATCAAGGAAATTTTTCAGAATTATACCTGATCACAGGCAGTACTTGTACTGATCAACGGGGAACCGTGGGCCGTGTACCTCAATTCAACAAAAGTGATCAAAGACACTCTTGTTTGCTTTATTGCTAACTGTTTTATGCAGGAGCACCCGACGTTTGCAGCTGATCAGAAGGGAGTGGTCAATCCTTAGCCGCATGCTCACACAACACATTCATTTCCAAATAAATCATGATTAATGCATCAATGACTCTGATATTATCACTCCATGCTTCTGCTATGCTGCTGCCAATATCATGAATCAACGAAAGCTTCCGCTACTCTGATAAGAATATATCATGATCCAGAATGTGAGCATGTCGGTCCAAATGTCACAACATCACATAATACCAACACCACAATGGATGAGTCAGAGATTTACTGTGGCTGATGATCTCAAAGCTGGCTCAAAACTCAGTATCACGTGGATCAGTTAAAGACCTCCACTCAGATTATCCAAACATGAAAAAATGAAGAATCAAAGACTACGAGCTACAGAACAAAGAACATGAACAAGAATCCTAGAACAATTTCAATGTAATATCTGTTTGTATTCTATGTAATTTTAATGTGTGTTTGAGGTGACCTCCCTTAGGGGGAGATTGTTAGGATTTAGAAAATCCAGGTATTAAAGTGTCGGTCACCTCAAGTATATGTATCCGTTAGAAAGCTCGTAGTCGTAGTTATTTATTGTTAAGTTGTATTTAGTTAGGTAACACCGTGGAGGACGGACGGGTCTTTACCCACTGTATGCCTGATCTACAGCCCGTCAGGTGGCTTTTTATTGTAAGACTATAAATACTCTCTACCTCCCAAGGTAGAGAGTTGGAGCTCATAATAAGATTTTTCTTTCTCTCACTAAAGTTCCCAAACCTCTAACTTTCTCTCTCTAAAACTCATCTTGTATGCCCCTTGTTTTAGTGATTTGATGTGTATGTGAAATCCAATATGTTACAGATAGAAACAATGGGGAGATTCATTCTTGAATCAACCTTGGTCCAAGAAATGAATTGACGAATACTTTTGGAAAAACCGTTCGATGTGCAAATCTTTTTTTCTCTAGCACACAAATGTGTATTCATATTTCAAATTCAAAAAGTATCTCTGATTGAAAAAAAAAATACTTTTGGAAAAATCGTTCGATGTGCGAATCTCTTCTTTTATCTAGCACATCGAATGTGTACTCTTTTCAAATACAAAAAGTATTTATGATTGAAAATTGATCTTTCTCATAAAACCTTCGTCGTATTGCAAAACTCTTTCTTCTAAGCAATACTCGATTGTTTTTCAAATCAGTGAATCTCAATTCGCTGGTTCACTCACTCCGTGTTGTCTTCTTTGAGACGTTCCGGTTTGAGAACAGCTAGAACAGCTGCGAAACCCTGTCTAGGAGATTCTTAGGAATCCTACCTGATTACAAGCAGTACTTGTACTGATCAACGGGGAACCGTGGGCCGTGTACCTCAATTCAACGAAAGTGATCAAAGACACTTTCGTGTGTTTTATTGCTAACTGTTGTTTGCAGGTACATTTGGACGGTTGCAGCTGATCAGAATTGATGAGTCAATCCAAAGCCGCATGCTCACAGGATCTACATTTAATTGAAGAAATCATGACTGGTGCATATCTACATAACCTGGTTCTGATAATTTTATACTATGCTTCTGCTACACTGTTGCAAATATCATGAACCAGTAAAGCTTCCGCTACTCTGATGGAAAGATGCCATGATCCAGAAATTGTGAGCATGTTGGTCCAAAAGTCACAACATCACATGAAGGCAACACCATAAAGGGTGATCCAGAGATTTACTGTGGCTGATGATCTCAAAGAAAGCTCGAAGATCATCAAAGATGTGGATCAGTTAAAGGCCTCCACTAAAAGTACAAATCAATGCGGACTTTGAAGAATCGCTACAAATGCACAAAGATTGCGGAACCTGAAGAATTGAAGTCTACGAGCTCAAGAACTAATGACAAAGATAGAATGCTAGGATGCATAATGTATTTCATGGGGTGACCTCCCTTAGGGGGGGATTGTTAGGAATTGGAAATTCCATGTTTAAGTGTCGGTCACTCCATCTATAGTCTAGCATAAGTTAGCTCTTAGACTTGTAGTTATTTACGTTATTTAGTAGTTAATTAGTTAGTCAGTAGCGTAGAATAGTTTAGAGTAACACCGTGGAGGAAGGACGGGTCTTTACCCACTGTATGCCTGATCCACAGTCCGACAGGAGGACGTTTAGTTTGTAACTATAAATACCCTCTACATCCCAAGGTAGAGGGTTGGACCTTTCATTCTAATCTAACCTTCCATGTTTTCTTTCACTTTCTCTCTCTAGAAAGGCTCCCATCCTACTTTCTCTCTCTAAAACCTCTAAACTATATGCCCCATTTGATTTGTTATGATGTGTTTATGAAATCCAATATGTTACATTATTAATGGTTTTGAAATTAACATGACCAAGTCTTCTATGCCATAACATGGATTCATCCATTATGGCCTTTGCAAGCAAGCAAGCATAATCATCCATAACTCTATTCTTAAATTTTGTCCCATTGTCACACCTAATGATTTTAACTTTCATTTCATATTGGTTTTTAACTTCTGTGATGAAGATCTTAAGGATGCCAGTTGTTTCATCCTTAGTCCTTAGAAAGAAAACCCATGTAAACCTGCTAAAATCGTCAGTCACAACAAGACAACACTTCTTAAGATTTAAGCTGCTCACAGATGTAGGACCAAACAAGTCCATATGTAACATGTGAAGTGGGTGAGCAATAGAGTTAACCAACTTTGACCTGCAAGAAGCTCTGTGTTGTTTTCCTTTGAGACAAGCCACACAGGTTTGATCATTTTCAAATCTTTTATGAGGTAATCCTCTTACCAAACCATCTTTGACAATCTTATTAATGGTTTTGAAATTAACATGACCAAGTCTTCTATGCCATAACATGGATTCATCCACTGTGGCCTTTGCAAGCAAGCAAGCATAATCAGCTTTAGCAACAATGTTGTTCATATCAAAGCTATATAAGTTGCCTTTTCTAGGAATCTTAAGAAGAATCTGACTTTCATCAGGCATCTTAAAATCCTTAGAGAGGACAAAGCACATATCTTTAGTAAAAAGAACATTGTTTTTCTTGTCACACATTTGTGACACACTAAAAAGATTATACTTAAGCTCTTTTACATAGTACACAGGTTCAAAGTCCAAGTTACCAGTTTTAATTACCCCTTTACCAACAACTTTTCCATTAACTCCACCTCCAAAGTTGACATACTGTCCATCATAATGTTCAAAATCTGAAAGATAGGACTTGTTGTCAGTCATGTGCCTTGAACATCCACTATCTGTGTAGCCTTGATCTGATCTTTTTGTCCTTGGATGTTCCTGCACATAAAAGAAAGGAGTTAGTTTCCTTTGGGGACCCAAGCCATGATTGACTTGGATCTGCCTCGTGTATCAATATAGTTATATGTATCAAAGGTCATTGATACACCATTGGGATTGGTTGTTGAAGTAATTCCTTTAGGTTTCCATTCCCAACGTGCTGAGGCCTTCACATCATTTCCCATGTTACCCTTGGTCTTGTTTACAACCCTTGCAGTGGGAACTTTTGATTGAGCAGTGGAAACTGCTGGTTTAGATTTTGGTATCCACTGTTGGTTATATTTAACCCCTTTATTAGAAAAAGAACTTTTTCCTGTTTGTGCAGATTTTGCAAAGTTTGTTTTGAAATTTGCACTTGTAACAGGTGATTTAGGGTGAGCAGTGTTAACAGTTTTAGCAGTGGCAAAAGTTGTAAGACCACTTCTTAGTTGAACTGCTCTTGGGATCATTTTGCTATGTGAATTAGGGTGCACATTATTTTGAAACTTTTTAGACTCCACCCTTTTATTCCCATGGACTTCCCTTCTCCCAACATCATAGTCACAATTAGCATGTAAATGATAAAAGCTACCACAAATATAACATGCTTTATTGTACATTACAAAATCACTACCTAGTTGTTGAGATTTAACATGATTCCAACTCCTCTGGTTACCCCTAGGAGTTGATGACTTGTTTCTATACATCTCAGCATACTTTACAGTTGATCTAGGCTTGTTAACATGTTTCCTAGGTTCCTCTGTAATGGTATTAACAACATTTGGGATAGAAGCCTCTACATTCTTGTTAACATTCTCATCTACAACAGATGAGTCGCTAGCACTTTCAAAAACATCAGTTTCATGCTTAACCTCTTCCCCACTTTTCAAAAATTTAGGAGGACCATATTCGAGATTTAGATACTGAAATTCCTGTAGACCTGTATGAGCTAAATCTATGCCAGGAGGTGAATGAACACCCCTTAGTGGTGGAGGAGCAGTGTTGTATCCCATACCAGACTTAACTTTACTAGTAATTTGAGCATTCCAAATTTTATCAATTGACTTAGACTGATAATAACAGGTGTCAACAGTTAAATTGACATTCTCATTTATCTTTCTAAGTTTTCAAACTCTTCTTTTAAGGCCTCATTCACTGCTGTCTTATGATCTATCTCTCTTCTAAGAACAATCATATCATCATTATATTTTGACTCATTTTCTCTATAATGCACTAGTTGTTTTTCTAATATAGCTATGCCTCTTCTAAGGTTTGACATAGTATAATTAGCAGCAAACAACTCTGTTCTTTGGTTGTCAAATAATTCATTAAGCCTTTTAAATTCTCTATAAGCCCTACATGTTTTAGAACAACTTTCAAAGTTTCGTACCTCAGAGTCAGAGAAAGCCATGAGAGCAAATTCAGTAGACACAAGAGCAGCATCTGAAGGTTCTTCCTCTTGTCCATCAGCCATGAAACTCTAATCATAGTTTACACCATCAATTACCAGCATTGCCTTTGGTTCTTCCACAATTGGTTCCTTCTTTTTCTTGTACCAAGTAGTCCTTTTGTCCTGGTTCCTTGGTCTTCTGCATTCTCTAGCAAAATGCCCCAACTTGTGACAATTGAAGCACTCTACTTTCTTTTTATCGAACCATGCAGTTTCACCACCATTGATGTGAATTGGCTTGCCAGTCTTCTTGTAGAATTTCCTAGCCCTCATGCTAAGAAGAGCTATCTGCCATTTTATGTCCATCTCCTCCAAGTCATCTTCATCAATTTGCTCTATGCCTTCATGAGTTAATATAGAGCCATTAACTTGAGTGGAGATAAAAGCATAAAAGGTAGGATCTCCAATACTAGCAACCTTCTTCTTTGAACCTGCAGTGGTAACACTAACATTACCAGTGGAAGCAGTAGAACCAGCAGTGGCAAAATCATCATCATTGTCATGTTCAAAATCATCACAGTCTACAGAGGTTGAAAACAATGCCAAGCTGCTTGAGCTTGTAACAAGTTTCCCTGCCTTCTTCAACCTTTGTTCAATGAGTTTGAAGTTATTGTAAAGATCATTGAGCTTTATAGTTTCAATCTCTAGTTTATTTTCCCAGACTGTAACATTTGTATGAAACTCAGAAGGCAAACTTCTTAGAAGCTTCAAATTGAGGTCTTCTTTTTCTACCTCAATGCCAAACACAGTCAGTTGTGTGACAATCTTCTGGAGTTTGGTGAAGATGCTGTCAAGTGAGTCATTGCTTGAAGCAGAGAAGTTTTCATAACTTTGCTTCAATAATGTCTTTTGTGTCTTCTTTGTAGCATCATTGCCACCAAACACTGAGCAAATTCAAAAAGTTCTTTTGCAGTCTTGAACTTGCTGAAAGCAATGATTTGGACTCTAGGAAGAGTCATTAGTAACAAACTTCTGGCCTTCAGATCATTCTTCTTCTTTGCTCTTTCATCATTAGTCTCAGGTACAGTAAATGTTACTACATATGTGTCACCAACTTTCTTAGTCTTTGTAACAGACTTGAAGGAATCACCAGTTAGGATGATTTCCCATAGAGCATAGTCTTGTATGAGAAAGTATTGCTCAATCATTATTCTCTACATCTCAAACTCATTGAGTTTGAGCTTAGGAAGCCTTGGAGAAGAGTTTGACTGGTTGTTTTCCATCTCCATGGATTTGAGTGAATAGGTTAAGCTTATTCCTTGTATCTTCTAAATCAAAATATCAGAACCTTCGCTCTGATACCACTTGATGGATCTAAACACACATCTTGTGTTAGTGATATTTTGAGTTATATTAATAAGCACGCGGAATATACTTAGTAATACTTAGAAGATGGTTTATATGGTGTAATGTAAGTGAAAACAGAATAACACAAAGCTTCAATATTATTAATAAATAATACGAGTGATCTTGCTTATCACTAGGGTTACACCTTGAAGCTTATATGAATGAAAAACGTACTCTAAGCAATAACCTACAATCTCCTTTTATAGCACAAGGAGTCCTTTACAAGATAAGTATAATTCTAACAATATAGAATATGCACAAGATCTTTTCTATACTTATCAATACACGGATACATAACAATTATCCTAACATAACTGGTAATATTGTATTGACAGTGGTAATGAGTTTCCACTGCTAGTGTAATCTTTAGCAGTGCTAACCACAAGCATATCAGTGGTAACTGTTATCTTTATTCCCAACACAATAACTCGCTGAAACCCGAAACTCCTCACCAACTACTACCACTGAAGACAATACTGAAGATGAAGACTGAAGGCTAAGAAGACTGAAGAATGAGCGGGACAAGGCGGGATTAGTTTGAACAGATAAGACGGAGTCCTTATCAACCAAAGTCAAACTTTCCCTGAATCGCTAACTACCAGGCTTAGTGTCATCACTGACTAGAAGAAAGCAGCCTTGTCACTTACTCTAAATAGCTAATGTAAACAGAGACAAAATACATCAGTATTTTGTCTTTTGTAACTTGTCAGTTTGTCCTCTAGGATAGAGTTAAAAACCATACTTGTATAAATAGCATAAGAGTTGGAGTGAAAGATTTAAGCTTGTTCATTAATTGTAAAACACACACACAAGCAATCTTTCACTCCTCCAAATACAACTATGTCCCTGAGATATCTTAGTGGTTCATGTGTAGTTGTGCTTAGACTTAGCCTAAGCTTAGTGAGGAGTCATACCATACTTGTCATTTCAATCCCAAATACTATTCCACAAGTACTTAGGTAATGTATTCTTTTTGATTCACTTTAATAAAGAATATAAACGTTGAAAATTACTCAGTGTGTTTTTATTTACATTACTTCAGTCATTGTTCACAATTAGTCGTTTTAATTGTTTTTAAACTAACTGTGAAATGGGAAAAACAAGTGGTACCAGAGCAGGCTGATTATAAAACCCTCTTTAAGCAGCTCAAAAACGTTTTTAAATCAGGATCCAGATGGCTGAAAGTGATGTTCCCCAACTTGTCGATAAAAAGGGTAGAGCCTATGGTGCTGTTGCCCCTCGACTAGAAGTTGGCAAATTTAACAAATGGAAAAAACGAATGCTTTGCTATTTGACTGGGATGGAACCTTACTACATTAAGTGCATTAATGAAGGTCCATTTATCCCAAATACTGCTGAAGGTTTACCTAAACCTGAAGCTCAGTGGACTCAGGATGAGAGAAGAGTGGTCAACCAGGACTAAAGGGTCAAAAGTATCATCATATCCTGTCTTCCTTATGATGTTATGGAGTCTGTTATTGGTTGTAGTATAACTAAACAAATCTAGAATGACCTGGTCCGCAGCTATGAAGGTCCCTCAGATACCAAAGAAAATAAGATTATGGACTTGAAACTTGAGTATAATACATTCAGGGCTAAAGACTCAGAAACTCTCTCTCAAACTTACACCCGGTATAAAAATTTGTTAAATGAATTGTCAAATGATTGTGTAAAGTTGTCCAAACATGAAATCAATGTTGGTTTTGTCAATAGTCTACCTGAGAAGTGGCTGAATTTCTCTCAGGGACTTAGGAATGCTAATCATATTTAGAATCTTGAACTTTCTGAAATTTATGGGAAATATCACAATGAAGCTAGCCGTTGGGAAGAATCATGCTAGGAATAGTGAATGGGTGAATATCACAATGAAGAAGGTAAACATTTTACTTTCTATGGATGATAATTCTGATTGGCAGTTCTTTATGGACTATATCAATGTTGACCTTATGTTTGTAGAGGAGCAACGATTAAATCTTTTTTCTAAATACAACAAGTTAAGTTTTGAATTAAACAAGTATAGGGATGAACTGCTTCTTTTAAAACAAGTCAAGCTTGAGGCTGTTACACTGCAAATTCAAAACATTGAATTAGTTAAAAGAAATCAAGCTCTTCAGGAAGAACCTTAAAAGCAAAAATATATCATTGAAAGTTGGACTGCTAAGAATCCTAGAGTCTTTGATATTGTTCAAGCCCCAGTAGCAAAAAGAGAATCCTAGGTGAATATCATCTCATTGATTCTCTCAGTGAGGACCAAAGCCCGAAACCATTCATGTATGCTGGTATGCTCTCCAAAAAGGAGTTAATGCCTAAACCCAGTGATTGGGTTGAAAGGGTAAACCCTGAGAGTAAGCTTCCTAATTTTTATTCTGGAAGGATTCTTGAGCCTGAGAGTCAAGCTCTCAAGAGTATGCTTGGACTCCCTGATGTACCCAATAATACTGAACACATCACTGAGTCTGAAGCTGAATCTGGAGCACCGCTTCCACCACTGAAACCTCTTCAGGGTGCTGCACCTAGCTCTGAGCTTACTCCACTACAATTCAACCCTCACTCTCCAAAAGAAAGGTCAGGTCTAGGCAGAACCATTTTGAAAAGACCAACAAAACCAACCCAAGAAGACTCTGTTCCCACTGAGACTTCCACATCTTCAGTTCCTACTGAAGCAGAACAAATCCAGCAACTGACTTAACTTGTGAGGAAGTTGACTGACAAAATGAACTCTATTGAAAAAGCTCCTGATTCATCAATCAAGGAAACCAAATCAGCCTCCTCTAGTTCATCAAGGTCAAAATCTAACACCAAGCCTAAGCAGAAGTGTGATATGTGCCATTATACTAGCCATACCACTGATAATTGCTATAAAATCCTTTTTTGCATGATCTGCAAAAAGGAAGATCATAGATCTTCTGACCACATACAGTATGTAAGTTCATTCAGTGAAGCAACTCATACCAACTTTGGTCATCAGTATGCTTCATCCTCAAAGCAGGGTCAAAGACCTAAAGCTAAACCTTTTCCTCTTTGCCCACATTATGGCTATAATGATCATCTTCCTGATGACTGTCTCATGAACTATTGTTGTGATATATGTGGAAATCCAGCTCATGAGACATCTCAGCATGATAGAGTCATCCAGGCAAGGAGAAGTTCAAAACAACCCCGCATCACTGAGTCTTCCTCAGTAAGCAAATGCAAAACCTGTGGTAGCACACTTCACTCAACCACTAATCATGAATCAATTGCTAAGTTCAAACAGACCATGAGACCCAAGCCCACTAGTAAGTGGATCAGCAAGAGAAACTAATTCAGTTTACTATTTGTGCAGAGACACGCCAAGGAGCCTATTTGGCATCTAGATAGTGGATGTTCAAGAAGCATGACTGATGTAAAAGAGTATATGCACAAGTATGTAAAGGAACCAGGACCCAAGGTAGTATTTGGTGATAACTCATGTTAGGAATTAGAAATTCCAGGTATTAAAGAGTCGGTCATCTCAAGTATATGTAATCATTAGAAAGCTCGTAGTCGTAGTTCCTTTATGTTAAGTAGTATTTAGTTAAGTAACACCGTGGAGGACGGACGGGTCTTTACCCACTGTATGCCTGATCCACAGCCCGATGTGTGGCGTTTTATGTAAGACTATAAATACTCTCTACCTCCCAAGGTAGAGAGTTGGAGCTCATAATAATATCTTTCACTTTCTCTCACTAAGTTCCCTAAACCTCTAACTTTCTCTCTCTAGAATTCCATTTATACGCCACTTTGTGTTATGGTTTGATGTGTATGTGAAAACTAATATCTTACAATTGGTATCAAGAGCCATGGTTAGATCATATCTTGCACATCTTTGGATTTTTAGTGGTTTTTAGGTGGTTTTTGAGTTTGAAAAAGTTTAGTGGTTTGTGCATCATTTGGTTGATTTCTTGTGTTAAATCTTGGATTTTGTTAGTACTTTTATGTTTAGAATCATCACAAGTGGTTAGGTTTTCATTTGGTAAGCTTGAATCATCTTGGTTGGGGTGTTTTTGGATTGAAAAGTGATGTTTATGTGGTTTTTCTTGCTAGCGACTTGAGATACGGATTTCTTTCTTCGTAGCGACTTGCTTCACAATTTTGTAGCGAGTTACAGTTTTGGAGCTAGAGACTTAGACCTAGCGATTAATAGTACAAGTAGTGGACTCTCCACTACGGGTAGCGACTTGGTGGTAGCGACTTGGTCTGTAGCGAGTTGCTCTTTAGCGACTTGAATCTTTAGCGACTTGAGTAGCGAATTGCTGCCAAAATTTTGCTAGCAACTTGAGGTTTAGCGAGTTACTACTTAGCGACTTGCATTTGTCTAGCGACTTGGGACTTTAGCGACTTGGGGTGTAGCGAATTTGGTGTTAGCGACTTGGTGCATATTCTTCTAGCGACTTGGGTGATTGTTTACGTTTTTCTCTTGATTTAGTAAAATCCCGTGAAAGAATCTATTTCCCGGTTTAATCATAGAGTTATAAAATCCCGTATAATCTGTTAACATGTCTACCAACGTTCCTACTATCATCTCCACTGTTGCCGAGGATGTTCAAGCAGCTGGTTCAGATACTCGTCCACCCATGCTTGACAGAACTGACTACGATTCTTGGGCTCAATGAATCAGATTGTACTGCCTTGGAAAGGAAAATGGTGTCAACATTCTCAAATCCATTGATGAAGGACCGTATCGAGTTGAGACGACTAGAGATATACTTGATACTAATGAAGATGGAACTCCTATTTACGGAATGGACAGACCTAAAATGTATGATGAGCTTGATGATAAGGAGAAAAAGATATTTGATGCAGATATCAGGGCTTCTAACATTGTTCTTCAAGGTCTTCCTAAAGACATCTACAAGCGGATCAATCACAACACCGAAGCAAAGGCAGTATGGGATAATGTCAAGATGCTTCTCTCAGGTTCTGAATTAACTATGGAAGACAGAGAATCACAACTCTATGACGAATTTGAACACTTCAAGATGAAACCAGGTGAGAGTGTCTATGAGTATTATGTGAGATTTCATAAGTTGGTGAATGATATGAGGAACATCAGAATGACTATGCCTAACATTCAGCTGAACTCTAAATTTGTGAACAACATGAATCCCGAATGGCACAAGTTTGTCACCTCTGTGAAGCTCACTAAAGGATTGAAGAATACAAACTATGAGCAACTTTATGCCTTCCTCCTTCAGAATGAGAGACATGCTATGTTTGAAAAGAGGATTCTTGATCAGTTCAAAGGTCAGGGAGAAACAAGCTCTACAAATGATTCAACTGCCGTTTTCACAAATGATGGGATTACCACCAATGCTTCTCAAGTTGTACCCACGAAAGATGATAATCACAAACCCATTTCTGATCCAAGGTTCAAGCAACCTGATGCAAATGCTGTCATGGAACATTTCATCACTCAACTGACACTCATGGTTAAAGAGAACAGGACACTTTCACCTCACACCAACAAACTTCACACCTGCAATGAGATCCGAACTGCCGCCAATCTTCACAACCATGCTTTGATCAGAGATGGGAAAATTATGGGGCAGTCAGTTCAAGAAAGGCAGTTTGATCAAGGAAGGGGTGGAACTGGAAGAGGTTATGTTGGTAATCAGAATCGAGGAAGGAATGGTAATCTAGGTCAAGCTAAGCCGATCAAATGTTATAACTGTGGTGGTGAGGGACACATTGCAAGGAACTGCACATCTCCAAAGCGCCCACAGAATGCTGATTACTTCAGAGATAAGATGCTGCTTGTACAAGCTCAGGATAATGGTGCTGCTTTGGATGAAGAGGAATTGTTGTTTCTAGCTGAGGGCAATGCCAAGACCTATGATGCAGATATAGATGAGCAGCCAATTCAGGAGATAGGTCACAATCATCAGAATGCCTTTCAAGTCGCTGATTGTGATGCATACGACTCTGATGTGGATGATGGACCTACTGCACACACAATCTTTATGGCTAGCATTTCTCCAATGGTTTCTCCCAAGGTCTCCTCTTCACCACAAGCTGGCCCTTCCAAAGACAAACTCATCTCTGAGGTACTAAAACTATACGATGATGCTGATGTGCAAAAGATGCATGACAAAGTACTATCAACTGAAACTATTGAATCAAATATTGAAAATATGGGTAATATCAATGTTGTCCCATATGATCAATATGTGAAACAAAGTGAAAGTGAAGTTGTACCAAGTGATGCATCTCCTGCAGTCAACAATGACTATATTTTTGATGAATACACTGCCTGTGCCCCTGATGATTCTGTAATTTCTGAACTAAATGCCTATAAAGAATGTGTTGCTATTTATGAACAACGTGCAAAATTTGAGTTGACCACTCGTGAGCAGGAAATGGATGACCAAGTGCGTACAGTCATTAGAAAAAGTAATTTTAGAGAAGAAGTATTGAAACAAGAATTAAATTCCTTGCAAGAAAAGCTTTCTAAAACAGCTAAGCAAAAACAAGAACTTCAAGAAAATGTGAAAATGCTTAAGCAAGAATTTAATGCAAAGGAATCAAAACTCTTGAGATACTTTTCTAATCTGAAAACTTTGAAAAACAAACTTGAAAACAAGTTGTACATACAAGGAAACACCATTCATACTGCTCACATGATCACTAAGCATAGAGTTCTAAGCGATAAGCATAGTGTTCCCATTATAGATAAACCCAATCCTGAGTACGGAAAGATAGCAAAAGCAGCTCAAAGTGTTATCTATGATGGCAATGAGATTCTTAAACCTAGTTGCGTTGAGTGCACTGAGGATGATAAGAAATTAGATGAAATCAATAGGGAGAAGATGAATAAGAAACTAAATGATCCTAAATGCAAAGAGAAAAAAATTATTATCACTCCCCATGACTACAAGAAGGAAAACTGGATTTCCTTGAACAAGTTTAAGCCTCAGACATTGTTGACTCCCGAACAAGTCTTCTAGAAAATGGATTTAGATAAGCAGAAAGCTGAAAATATTGTTGAAACAAACCCTCCCCTTTGGAAAATGCCTAGAGCGACTGTGCATCCTCCTAATACACCAATGCATCTTGTTCCGAGAACAATTGCCACTAAAAGCAAGACCTTAATTAGCCAATATGTTATATTTCAACTATTTGTTGATTTTGAGAAAACTTGCAAGAAAAGGATCACACCCACTGGTATAACTGAAGGAGAAAGGGGTTTTGAGCAAATGAAAGAATGTTACTTAACTGAGGTCATGCCTTTCTTTAAACTTCTAAAAGATCACTTTGAGAGTCTTAAAAAGGGGATAGAAACTGATATTAAGGGAATGGAAAAGGAATTTGATGCAATGATAGTTGAAGTGAGTGACTATGAGCGTGCACTAAGATATAATGAGATTGAGAGGAAGAACTTGCATACATTAAATGAGACTCTTATCACTGAATGTGTTGCTCAAGATATGTTTTTCACTGCTTCAAATTGCTCTATTAATGCTTCTTGATTTCATGAACTATCTGTTGCCCTGAAAGTCTCCCATGATTGTGTCATTGAGCTTGAAAAAACTAATTCTAAACTAAACGAGAAAATTGAACTGGATGATCACGACAATTTGGTTAAACATTTTTCTAAACTAGAAGTTGAGCATTTTAATTTACAACTAAAATATCAACATCTTAAAGAAAATGTCAAAACTTCAAATATCAAGACATCCTCAGATGCTCCAGAGTTTGATGCAGTTTTTCAAATTAACAAACGTGATGAACAGATTCAAGCTCATTGCAACACAATCAGAAAGTTGAAAGCCCAAATCTCTCAATTAAAGGGTCAAACGAACAATATGATAGGCTCCCAAATGCCTCCTCCTTTAGACTCTCAGTATTCTCAAACATTTCATCTTCAAAACCTAGTAAATGCATTACAAAAAGAAAATGAAAGTTTTCTAGAAGAAAATGAAAAAGTTAAACGTCATTTCAATGAGTTATTTGAATCAATAAAGGTCACTCGTAACAAAAATAATGAACAAATAGCTTCATTGCAAAAGGAAATTGAGAATCTGAAAAGTCAGGTAAAAGGGAAAATGCCTATGACCAATGGGGAGAATGGTGTATCAAAGGTTCACTTTTGTAATAAATATGCTTTGTCTGTGAAATATGTCCCTCCTCATCTCAGGAACAACAAACTTGCTGTTCAAACATACTTTTTATCCCTTAAGGATTGCCTAGAATGTCTGCGTGAGATTGTTGAAGAGGATAAGTTAGAGAAACCTCATGATAATGCAATTGGACATGCATGCTTATATGCCAAACGATCTCAAGAAATCTTAGAATGCTTGATCACAATATGCCCAAAGTCATTAGGTGAGAGAGTTAATCCTTTGATTCCATGCTCAATGCCTAATGCCAAGTATGATATTCATGCGATTCCCAATGATTTGAATGTGAACCGTAGTGTGCCTTTAAGTAGTTCAGATTCCAGATCTGTCAATTTTAAGAAAGTGAACCTTAGTGTGCCTGCATGTAGTTCAGATCCTAGCACATCTAAACAGGTGATGCAAAGAGTAGTAAAACCAACTAATGTTCCCATTCCCTCTACAGGAGTAATCAGTGACATTAAAGGGAGCAGGTCAAAGTCTCAAGACAATACAAGGAATGATAGGACCTCGCAAGCTAAGAATGTGCACTGGAAAAGAGTAGAAGAACAATCTAGGAACTTTAAGTTTGAATCAAATAAAACGAATCGTGTTGATTCTAGTATTAGCCATAGGCGTACTGTAATTAATTCGAATTCTGATACTATTTGCAAACCTTGTATTGATGTCTGCTTGAATTCTGTCTCTAATCATGAATGTGGTGTTAATGTTCTGCCTAATGATGTTAATTGTCCAGTTAATATTGTTAATGTTAAAATTCATGCTAAGAAGGCTAAAAGGCAAAAACGAAAGAAAGTTAGAAAACAGTGGAAACCCACAGGAAGAACATTCAGTAAAATAGGCTATTATTGGATACCTGTTGGTTATAAGACTAATCAGATAATGCCCACTAGAAAATGGATGCCTACTGGTAGAACTATTCCCTTAAGAAGTGATCACACTGTGAACAGGGCTAATACAGACACTAGTACTGCATCTATTCACAATGATTCCATTGCCTCATTTTCTGATATGAATGCTTCTATTTCTGATGTGGGTGTTCCAACCATCGTTACTAACCAAATGGAACCCATTCTTGCATGGGGATCCCAATTATCCAGTTATCCATTCTTGTCTGTGTTCAACTACAGATCGTTCAAATCGTTCTGTGGTACGTGGACTCAGGCTGTTCCAAGCATATGACTGGCGACCGGTCACGGCTCATGAACTTCGTGAGCAAATTCATCGGGACTGTTAGATTCGGGAATGATCACTTTGGTGCTATTATGGGTTATGGAGACTATGTTGTTGGCAAAAGTGTTATCTCCAGAGTTTACTATGTAGAAGGTCTTGGTCACAACTTGTTCTCTGTTGGTCAATTCTGCGATTCTGATCTAGAAGTAGCCTTCAGAAAACATACCTGCTTCGTTAGAGAACTTGATGGTAAGGAACTTTTAAGAGGTTCACGTGGTTCAAATCTATACACCATCTCCATCGATGATATGATGAAGTCTTCTCCAATTTGCTTGCTGTCAAAGGCTTCTAAAACAAAGTCATGGTTATGGCATCGTCTTCTCAATCACCTGAACTTTGGCACCATCAATGATCTCACCAGAAAGGACTTAGTTGTAGGTTTACCTAGACTCAAGTACGAAAAGGATCATCTTTGTTCAGCATGTCAATTGGGAAAAAGCAAGAAGTATGCCCATAAACCCAAACCTACTAACTCTGTCACAGAAGTTCTTCATATGATTCATATGGATTTTCTGTGGACCAATGAGGGTGCAGAATATCTTTGGGAAGAAATATGTGTTAGTTGTGGTTGATGATTACTCTAGATTCACCTGGGTCAAGTTCTTAAGGACAAAGGATGAAACTCCTGATATCATCATCAAACTCATTAAACAGCTGCAGGTTCGATTTAACAAAACCGTCAGAATTATCAGAACAGACAATGGAACTGAGTTTGTCAACAAACAACTTAGTGAATTCTATGAAAGCGTTGGAATCAGCCATCAAAGAAGTATTCCACGAACTCCTCAACAGAACGGTGTAGTTGAAAGACGAAATCGAACTCTTGTTGAAGCCGCTAGAACAATGCTGATTTACTCAAAGGTTCCAATGTTTCTCTGGGCTGAAGCAATTGCCACTGCATGCTACACGCAAAATCGTTCCCTGATTCACATTGTTCATGGAAAAACTCCATATGAACTTGTCCACAACAGAAAACCTAATCTCTCTTTCCTTCGTGTGTTTGGTGCATTGTGTTATCCAACTAATGAGGGTCAAGACTTAGGCAAACTTAGGGCTAAAGCTGACATTGGAGTATTTGCAGGATATGCACCAAACAAAAAGGGATACCGAATCTACAACAAAAGAACCCGAAATATCATGGAAACAATTCACGTTACATTTGATGAGCTGACCGGTCAAATGGCTCCTGGACAACTCAGTTCTGGACCCACACTTCAAAACAGTCCCATTGGTTCATCCCTTGTTCCAAACTCTTCTCAAGAAACTCCATATGTACCTCCATCTGAAGATGATTTAAAGAAACTGTTTGATCCTATGTTTGATGAACTTTATGATCCAAGTACTAATGAGGTGTCGATTCCTACAACAGAGGCTGCTCATATTCCTGTGAATGAAGTCAATCCCTCAGTCTCAATATCTTTAAGTCAAGAAGCGCCTGATGCTGATCCTTCAGTCTCATAAACAAATCATCATTCTTCGAATGTACATCATGGAAATGTTTCTGGCATCAATGATGAAGTTAATCCCTTTGCTGCTCCTGAGGATGCTCCATTCGAAAACATATTTGCTCCTGAATCTTCTTTAGAACCATCTTCCTCAGGAGACATCGACTCGGCTACTTCAGTCCCTCAACAACTACCACATGAACACCTCAGAAAATAGACTCACGATCATCCATTAGACAACATCATTGGAAATCCCTCTCATCCTGTATCAACACGAAAACAACTTGCAACCGATGCCTTATGGTGTTTCTTCAACTCCGTACTCTCAAAGATCGAACCAAAGGATGTTAAAACTGCCATGAACGAAGACAGCTGGTTCAATGCTATGCAAGATGAAATTCATGAGTTCGATCGACTTGATGTATGGGAGTTAGTACCTGCTCCAGACTGTGCTATGATTATTGCTCTAAAATGGATCTTCAAAGTGAAACTAGATGAGCATGGTGATGTATTGAAGAACAAGGCTCGATTAGTTGCTAAAGGATACCGTCAAGAGGAGGGTATTGACTTTGAAGAATCTTTTGCTCCAGTTGCTCGAATCGAGGCAATCAGAATCTTTCTGGCTAATGCTGCTAGTAAGAACATGGTAGTCTATCAGATGGATGTGAAGACGGCATTTCTGAACGGAGATCTTAAAGAAGTCGTCTATGTCAGCCAACCTGAAGTATTTGTGAATCAAGAGCATCCTACTCACGTTTATCGTTTGAAGAAGGCTCTTTACGGTTTAAAGCAAGCTCCAAGGGCATGGTATGATACACTTTCAAAGTTTCTTCTATCTACCGGATTTAGCAAAGGAGCAGTTGATCCAACATTGTTCACCAGGAAGTCAGGCAAACATTTAATTCATGTTTAAATTTATGTTGATGATATTATTTTTGCCTCGACAGACCCAATGGAATGTGATCGATTTTCAAATGAAATGAGTTCAAAATTTCAAATGTCAATGATGGGACAAATGTCATTTTTCTTGGGATTACAAATTTCACAAAGTCCCGGAGGCATTTTCATAAATCAATCTAAATATGCAACAGAGATTTTAAAGAAATTTGGATTTGATTCAAGTGACCCTGTTGACACCCCCATGATTGATCGAACCAAACTAGATGAGGACCACTCAGGGATCATGATTGACCAAACGAAATATCGTAGTATGATTGAATCCCAGATGTACCTCACTGCTAGTAGACCAGACATCTTGTTCGCTGTTTGCATGTGTGCTAGATACCAGGCTAAGCCTACTAAAAAGCACCTTGAAGCGGTTAAACGTGTCTTTCGGTACCTCCAAGGAACCATCAATATGGGTCTTTGGTACCCGAAGGACACCGGTATGTCACTAACAGCCTATGCAGATGCTGATCATGCAGGGTGTCAAGATACTCGTCGAAGTACATCTGGAGGTGCTCAGTTTTTGGGTGAAAAGCTTGTTAGCTGGTCCTCAAAGAAGCAAATGAGTACTTCTATTTCCTCTACAGAGGCTGAATACATAGCCATGTCATCTTGTTGTGCTCAAATCTTATGGATGAGATCTCAATTATCTGACTATGGCTTTGAATTCAACAAAATCCCTCTGTACTATGATAATAAAAGTGCTATTGCTCTCTCATGCAACAACGTTCAACACTCAAGAGCAAAGCATATCGACATTCGACATCATTTCATCAGGGAACAAGTGGAAAAAGGTGTGGTGGAACTCTATTTTGTGAGGTCTGAATATCAGTTGGCAGACATCTTCACCAAAGCTCTTCCAAGAGAACGTTTTGAGTTTATTCTTCCACGACTTGGCTTAAAAAGCCTTCAACCAGAAACACTCAAACGTCTTCAGGAGGAAGACGATGAGTAAAGGTCTATCTTCATCTATCTCTTGTTATGCTTTTTCTCGGTTCGACAATATCTACGATCTTTGTGCTGTCATTCAAAGAATGACACGGGACTTAAGATGTTGTTCGAATTCTTAAAAAAAAAAAAAAAAAAAAAAAAATTTGAGAGAAAGAGAAAAAAATGGTTTATTTTCATTTTCAGGCAATAACCCAGTTTTAAAAGAAAGAATAGAGCCATGTTTTATCATGCTTTCAAAATTCCATGCTCTGATTGTATAAACATTTATCTGCTGAAAACTAAATACTTTGAAAAATAACTCGGTCTCTATTTTTAATAATCATCAGGACTTATTTGTCAAAATCTCTATCTCTCAATCAACAACCTATGTCATTGATTGAGGGGGAGAATGATTTCAATTAAATTAAAAAGTTATTTGGCATTAAATTGTTTTCAAAAGATGTACATGCATGTTTTATCAATGGAGTTTAAAGTCTTAAAATCCGATCCTTATCAGTTAAAACGCTTTCATAATCAAGTCACAATTCCCCTTAAAAGCTTTCAAAATCAATTTAAATCAATAAGAGATCACAAATCTCAAATGATTTGATAATTTTGATCGGGGGAGAATGTGTGATTTTATTGGATTTAAACTGATAATTCGGTAAATGGTTTTATAAGGATGAACATGCTATCCTTCCCACATGTGACAAACGATTTCAAATTTTCCATGCACATGTTGAGGGGGAGCAGCTATCTTAAACCTATGATTTGAAATGTGATCATTTTTCTCAATGTGCAGGTTCCCTCTAGTATGTGCAAAACTCTTTTCAAACCTAGTAGCACATATTGAGGGGGAGCAAAATCATGAAAACCTCATCCTTCCCCTAAAATGCTCTATCTACCTGATTCGATTTGGGAAGTGATGTTGATATCTTTTAGAAAATGGTAATCAAAGAAGTTAATTCTTTCTCTTGCCTCCGTGTGCAAAACATTTTCTAATACTTGATGCACACGTTGAGGGGGATTTCTCGTTCTAAAAATATCAAAAACAATTTCAGGTACAAAATGCTTTGATAATATATCATAAGTATCTGAATTGATTTTCAAATGGTTTTCAATTGGTTCCATATGGCAGATGAACAATACCAAAAAGACCGATCAAAAGCTACTTTATGTATGGTGATATAAGGATGATAAGGTTAGGTTTTTGTTCCCATGATCCGCCAGAACCGGAGGGATCTACCCAGGGACTATCCACTAGTTAGTGTAGAGTTCTTAGGTATGATGATAAAAGGAGAAAAAAAATGAGATATGGGAAGAGTGCGGACTGAGACTGAGCTAGTATTGGAACAAACCCAGTGGGAAGAGTGCGCACTGAAGGGGTTGAAGAATTAAAAAGAATTAAATGAAAGAAAGGGTGAAAACAAATAGCCCTCCATATATTCAACCTTAGGGCAGATACCGGGTTTAATTAATATGCTACTGATGGTAACATCGGTATTGAAGACAAGACGTCATGAACCCAGTGACGCACTGCACTTCAACTTTCCAAACCACTCAAGTTCCTCTTAAAAGGACTTGTTTCATTCTCACGGGGAACCGACATTATCTATCGACTTTCTCTTAGAGATTGTTGATATTGAAGAAGGAGACCCTCTCCCTAGTCTCCGGCACAGGATCCAAATATGCACAAAATTGAGTCTAGAGCCACGAGATCATCAATAAATCTCATTAGGACACTTTCAATGAAGACTCTCTGTTTCACACAATGTGGAAAGAGAGACTATATCTTGAGTCCTATGCATTATCCTTGTGGTATTGCCAGAACATCTGAGTGATGTGTTTACATATTCACAATGAAGATGGAAAGCCTTCTGGAGCCAACATCAAACAAGCTCCTGGTAGGTGGCATGTGAGATCTATTATATAGATCAACCATGTGACAACTGAACAGAAACAATGGGGCGATTCAATCTCTTGAATCAATCCTGGTTCAGGTTATAGATTGACGGATACCTTTGAAAAACTGGTCTTTGTGCTTAACAACTCTTTTCTTTAGCACATCGACCGTGTACTCATTTTTCAAACCAAAAGGTGTTTTTATGATTGATAATTGATTTTCAATAAAACCTTCGTTGTATTGCAAAAACAATTTCTATTGAGCAATACACGATTGTTCTTCAAATCTCTTTTCATCAATTAGTGGACTTAAAATTCGCTGGTTCAATCACTCCGTGTTGTCTTCTTTGAGATGTTCCGGTTTGAGAACAGCTAGAGCAGCTGCGAAACCCTGTCAAGGAAATTCTTCGGAATTATACCTGATCACAGGCAGTACATGTACTGATCAACGGGGAACCGTGGGCCGTGTACCTCAATTCAACGAAAGTGATCAAAGACACTTTCGTGCGATCTTTTGCTAACTGTTGTATGCAGGTACACCCGACATTTGCAGCTGATCAGAATGAAGCGGTCAATCCATAGCCGCATGCTCACTTAACACATTCATCTCAAAAGGAATCATGATTAGTGCATCAATGACTCTGATATTTTCACTCCATGCTTCTGCTACGCTGCTGCCAATATCATGAATCAACTAAAGCTTCCGCAACTCTGATGAGAAGATATCATGATCCAGAATGTGAGCATGTCGGTCCTAAAGTCACAAACATCACATGATACCCACACCACAAAGGATGTCTCAGAGATTTTTGACAGTTGATGATCTCAAAAGCTGGCTCAAAATTATTATCACGTGGATCAGTAAAAGACCTCCACTTGGAGTAACCAAACATGCAATGTGAAGAATCAATGACTACGAGCTTAGGAGCAAAGTACTACATCAAGAATGCAAGAACAATTGTTAATGTAATATCTATCTGTATTCAATGTAATTTTAGCACATGATTGAGGTGACCTCCCTTAGGGGGAGATTGTTAGGAATTAGAAATTCCAGGTATTAAAGAGTCGGTCACCTCAAGTATATGTAGTCATTAGAAAGCTCGTAGTCGTAGTTCCTTTATGTTAAGTAGTATTTAGTTAAGTAACACCATGGAGGACGGATGGGTCTTTACCCACTGTATGCCTGATCCACAGCCCGATGTGTGGCGTTTTATGTAAGACTATAAATACTCTCTACCTCCCAAGGTAGAGAGTTGGAGCTCATAATAATATCTTTCACTTTCTCTCACTAAGTTCCCTAAACCTCTAACTTTCTCTCTCTACAATTCCATTTATACGCCACTTTGTGTTATGGTTTGATGTGTATGTGAAAACTAATATCTTACAACTCATCATGTCCCACTGAAGGTTATGGTTCAGTAAACTGTAATGGAATAGTTTTCTCTAGAATAGCTTATGTCAATAGTCTAAAGTACAATCTCATCAGTGTCAGTCAGTTGTGTGATGCAAAATACATAGTGCAGTTCAATGATAAACAAGGCACAATTTTCAATGCCAACAAAGAAGTTTTTTTAATAGCTCCCAGGAGAGATGATGTATAGGTCCTTGACATGTCAACTCTTTCTCAGAATGGGACAAATCTCTTTGCCAAAGCCACTGAAATTATCAATTGGCTGTGGCACAAGAGACTCTCTCGCTTAAACTTCAAAAATATAAAAAACTTGGCAAAACAAAACAAAGTCCTTGGTTTACCATCATTGGTTTTTTTAAAAGATAAACCATGCTCAACCTGTGAAAAAGGCAAACATCACAGAGCATCATTCAAAACAAAACAAAATTTCTCCATCAAAAGCTGCCTTCACCTCCTACACATGGATCTCTTTGGACCAGTTAGTACAAGATCAATCTAGTATGAGAAGTATACACTTGTCATTGTTGATGAGTTCTCAAGATACACTTGGGTATACTTTCTTTCCAAAAAGAGTCAGGCAGCTGATACAATAATGTCATTCATCAGGAAAATTGAAAACCAGAATGACATTACTGTTAAACAAATCAGAACTGACAATGGTATTGAGTTCAGAAATCAAGAGCTTGATTGTTTCTATGATGAAAAGGGAATTTCCCAAAACTTTTCATCTCCATACACCCCTGAACAAAATGGGGTAGCTGAAAGGAAAAACAGAACTCTCATTGAGGCTGCTAGAACTATGTTAAATGGCTCAGCACTCTCAAAGCACTTCTGGACTGAAGCTGTCAAAACAGCCTGTTACACTCAAAATAGACCAATCATTGTCAAAAGACAAAACAAAACCCCATATGCGATCTTTAAAGGAAGACTTCCTGATATCAGCTACTTTCATGTGTTTGGGTGTCTTGTGTTCATTCACAATCACAAGGATCACTTAGGCAAATTTGATGCAAAATCTGATGATGGATATTTCTTAGGTTACTCACTGATATCCAAAGCCTTCAGGGTGTTTAACACCAGTAGACAACAAGTTGAGGAAACATTTCATGTCACCTTTGATGAAAGTTCAGAAAGCATCAGATTTACCAATACCTCAATGGAGGAAATAGGAATTGATGACTCATCAAGATACCCTCCTGATGAGTTCAACACTGAAATAAATTCCTCATATCAAGTTGATGTTGATATCTCATACTATGTCTTACCACACAACCTTCCACAACCAATAATAAGTGAATTCATTGATAATCAATCAGTCTCTTCTGGGATAGGTAATACTGAACCAAATGTTCAGGAACCTATAATTCATGATCACCAACCTGAACAAAGCATCTCAACAGATGATCTAAATGATTTTGTGGCTCCTGCACCTGAACCCATTCCTGAGTTTCCAGTGACCTCATCAAGTTTAGATCCCAGACCACAAAGTAAGTGGACAAGATCTCAAGACATTGAGCTTGTGAACATCATTGGTGAACCCACTGAAGGTATGCTCACAAGAAGCATGGCTGCTAAGTTAACAGCAGCTTCAGCCAATGAATATCTATATGTTGATTTTCTATCAGAAATAGAACCCAAAAGTGTCATTGAAGCTCTCAGGCTATGCAAGAAGAACTTCAACAGTTTGATAAAAACAAGGTCATGACCTTGATCAAATGTCCTCAGGATGTCATTGTCTGCTGGAGAAGACATGAACGTTGATGTTCAACAACAAAAACAAGAACATCAGCCTGATCCAAAGGAGCCTGAGGAGTCACCCTTTCATGCTGATGATGACTCCTCTACTTCCTCAGACTCTTCAACCTCTGATGAATGAAAGCAATATGACAACACTCTTCTACTCACTGAAAGGCAGCTTGTCATGTGGATAAAAAGGGCTACAAGGAGTCTATACTCTGTTGTTACTGACACTCTCTGGGATAAACATGTTAAAGCAGCTGCAAGTTATGTCGATCTCAAAGTTGAAGTGCTTGCTACCAATGTGAACACTGATGAGCACATGGATTTCATGTATGATCACCTACACAGACCGGATGAAAACCTGAAGAATTTTCTCAAATACTTTCAGGATACTCACAGCAAGCTGGATGAAATCAGGGAATCTGTCAAAGAAGACCCAGCACTCAACTCCAAAGTGCTCGAGGCTACTGAGGTCTACATGAAAAATTCCTCCAGTCTCACTGAACTCATCAACATGCTCAACACTGCAAATATTTAGGGTCTTAGCTCCTCAGTACAGTCTCTTCAGTCCACCCTGGGCTCACTAGATACAAAAGTTGTAGACCTGGCTAAATTTCTTCTTCTATGGCCTAGAATCTCAGGCCTAGAATGACTGCACTGGAATTATCTCAGGCCAATCTTGCTGCAAAAGTCACCAGTCTTCCACAAGATACATTTGACATCAAGTCCATGGTCTCAGAGATCTACCTCGCCTTCAAAGATCAAGCCGCTCCTTCTCCCTCAGTGGCACACACAACTCTTGCTCTTACTGACGCTGTGACAACAGTTGAGGGGGAGTGAGTTGATGAAGAGACTCCCTCTCACACTAAGGGGGAGCCAACTCAACCTGTATCTGCAACACCTATCTCATCTATCCCACCATCAGGAACACCAATCACAACAACAATCTCAGTGACAACAACAACAACAACACGAATAGTCACAACTACACCCCCACTGGTATCATCCTCTTCATCAGTCCAGGATAAAGGAAAATCCATCATGACCACAACTGAGCCTGTCAATATCCTCTATGAAATACAAAGAAAAAAGTACATGCTCAGTCCAGAACAGATAACTGCATATCTTGAGAAAGAAGAAATACTCAAGAAACAGGTTGAGGAGGAGCAAAGAAGCAAAGAAGACTTGGTTAAAGTGGTTCATGAGGAAGCTGAGAAGATAGGGATCGATTCAAAGACACTGGAAAAGGGAGAAGTTGGTCTTAAGTTTAAAGAAGCTCAGGTTGCTGAGTTGGTTGCCTTTAAAAGGAAAAGGGATGAAAAGACCAAGAGGAATGTTGCAATCAGGCAAGAAAGGATTGATCACTACAATTGGACCATGACAAGCAGAAGGGCACATGAAAAAATCACTGATGTAAAAATCATCCCCAGATCCAAACCACTGGCAATGAATGTCTACAGGAGGGATGATAAAAGAGATTTTGAAGTTCATGATCCGTTCAAATTCACTGACTTTGGGATCACTGAACATGATGAACTTGGTGCCATCATTAGAAAGAAGCAAAATGTTGTGGTCAAAGAGTTGATGAAATCCCTCAACAAACGTTATAAAAGACTAAGGGAAGTACCAGCTCAGCTTTAGATACAGTCAGCTCTTCCTGAGGCTCAAGGAACACAACCTCAATCATCACAAGGAAAAAGAAAAAGGGTTGAATCTGAGCCTGAAGCCAAGGTGCCTGGCTTTGACTGTACCAGGGAGCTTCCAAAAGGGGTTAAATTTGTGAACTGCTTAGTCATAGAAAAGCCTGAAAGAGGAGTTTTCTTCATTGATGTCTATGGGAACCCAACATTCTAGAGGTGGAGTGACATTGATCAGGCTGGTGTGGCTACAATGGCAAGTTATCTACCAGTGGCCTCTCAAATCAAATCTCCTGAAAACATCAGGTTATGTGCTGACCTGAATGCCAAGATAAGAGAACACCCTGACAAAGCAACCCTCCTCGCAAAGAAACCAAAGCTAGAAGCACTGGGAATCCACCTTGAATGACATCATTAAAAGCTTTATCATTTTGTCTTTTGTACTAGTGATAGGAACTTTGTAACCTGATGAATAAATGATGTATGATTTGTTAAAATATTCAGTGTTCCTTTTTATGTTCATTAGTACATTCAGTGTAAGAAGAAGCCATTTGCTCACTTACACTGATCAAATACTTAGGCTATTTGTATATCCAAATAGGGGGAGACTGTTGGGTTCAGTGAATACCCAAACCTCTTAATTCTAGGATTTGAATAGAAAATACCCTAAGTGTTTAGTCCCTTAAACACTAACAAGTCACTGAGCGCATAGCCACTCAATGAGTTGTCTTCGGGATACTCAGTAAGAGATAAAGAAGAAGTCTCTCCACTCAGTAAGGCGGTACTTAAGGGGTGAAGACTGAGTCAAGAAAAAGATGGTGGATTCAGTGAGTGATGACAATAACTCACTGAATCCTGAAACTCCTCACCAACTACTACCACTGAAGACAATACTGAAGATGAAGACTGAAGACTAAGAAGACTGAAGAATGAGCGGGACAAGGCATGATAAGTTTGAACAGATAAGACGAAGTCCTTATCAACCAAAGTCAAACTTTCCCTGAATCGCTAACTACCAAGCTCAGTGTCATCACTGACTAGAAGAAAGCAGCCTTGTCACTTACTTTAAATAGCCAATGTAAATACAGACAAAATACATCAGTATTTTGTCTTCTGTAACATGTCAGTTTGTCCTCTAGGATAGAGTTAAAAACCATACTTGTATAAATAGCATAAGAGTTGGAGTGAAAGATTTAAGCTTGTACATTAATTGTAAAACACACACACAAGCAATCTTTCACTCCTCCAAATACAACTATGTCCCTGAGATAGTTTAGTGGTTATTGTGTAGTTGTGCTTAAACTTAACCTAAGCTTAGTGAGGATTCATACCATACTTGTCATTTCAATCCCAAGTACTATTCCGCAAGTACTTGGGTAATGTATTATTTTTTATTTATTTTAATAAAGAATATAAACGTTGAAAATTACTCAGTGTGTTTTTACTTGCATTACTTTAGTCATTGTTCACAATTAGTCGTTTTAATTGTTTTTTGTTAGGATCTTAATAATATTGTGTTTGATGATTCGGGTGGTCTTGGATGGTGGTGATACAAGAAAGCCATGTTTTAGAGAGAGAAAGAGTGAGAGGGTGTTCTACTTAGAGACTTGCTTTGTAAAATATGAAATGTTAGATTAAGAAGCACCACCCCTTCCAAGGATGGAAGGGGTATTTATAGTTACAGACATAACGACCTCCTGACGGCCTGTGGATTGGTATACAGTGGGTAAAGACCCGTCCTTCCTCCACAGTGTTACACTAAACTATTCTACACTACAAACTAACTAATAAACTACTAAATAACGTAAATAACAACACGTCTACGAGCTAACATATGCTAGACAATAATTGGGGTGACCGACACATTAACATGGAATTTCCAATTCCTAACAATCTCCCCCTAAGGGAGGTCACCCCGTGAAATAAATTTTGCATCCTAGCATTCTTTCTTTGTCTTCTTTTCTGAGCTCGTAGACTTCTATTCTTCAATTTCCAAAATCTTTGTGCTTTTGTAGCGATTCTTCAAAGCCCGCATAGATTTGTACTTTTAGTGGAGGTCTTTGAACTAATCCACATTGTAACATATTGGATTTCACATACACATCAAACCATAAACACAAAGAGGCGTATAGATGATGTTTTAGAGAGAGAAAGAGTTAGAGGTTGGGAACTTTAGTGAGAGAAAGAAAAATCTTATTATGAGCTCCAACTCTCTACCTTGGGAGGTAGAGAGTATTTATAGTCATACAATAAAACGCCACCTGACGGGCTGTGGATCAGGCATACAGTGGGTAAAGACCCGTCCATCCTCCACGGCGTTACTTAACTAAATACTACATAACATTAAATAACTATGACTACGAGCTATCTAACGATTACATATACTTGAGGTGACCGACACTTTAACTACTCGATTTTCCAAATCCTAACAATCTCCCCCTAAGGGAGGTCACCTCAAACATACATTAAAATTACATAGACTACAAACAGATATTTCATTGAGACAGTTCTTGAATTCTTGTTTATGTTCTTTGTTCTGTAGCTCGTAGTCTTTGATTCTTCATTTTTGCATGCTTAGATAATCTGAGTGGAGGTCTTTAACTGATCCATGTGATAATGAGTTTTAAGCCAGCTTTGAGATCATTAGCCACATTAATCTCTGACTCATCCATTGTGGTGTTGGTATTATGTGATGTTGTGACTTTTGGACCGACATGCTCACATTCTGGATCATGATATATACTTATCAGAGTAGCAGAAGCTTTCGTTGATTCATGATATTGGCAGCAGCGTAGCAGAAGCATGGAGTGAAAATATCAGAGTCATTGATGCACTAATCATGATTTCTTTAGGACTGAATATGTAGTGTGAGCATGCGGCTATGGATTGACCGCTCCATTCTGATCAGCTGCAAACATCGGGCGTACCTGCATACAACAGTTAGCAATAAAGCGCACGAAAGTGTCTTTGATCACTTTCGTTGAATTGAGGTACACGGCCCACGGTTCCCCGTTGATCAGTACAAGTACTACCTGTGATCAGGTATAATTCCGAAGAATTACCTTAACAGGGTTTCGCAGCTGCTCTAGCTGTTCTCAAACCGGAACGTCTCAAAGAAGACAACACGGAGTGAGTGAACCAGCGAAATGAGATTCACTGATTGATGAAAAGAGATTTGAAAAACAATCGTGTATTGCTCAATAGAAATTGTTTTTGCAATACAACGAAGGTTTTAATGAAAATCAATTATCAATCATAAACACCTTTTATTTTGAGAAATAAGTACACAGTCGATGTGCAAAAGAAAAGAGTTTTTGGGCACAACGACCGGTTTTTCAAAGGTATCCGTCAATCCATAACCTGAACCAGGATTGATTAAATATATTGAATTGCTCCATTGTTTCTGTTCAGTTGTCACATGGTTGATCTATTGGATAGATCTCACATGCCACCTACCAGGAGCTTGTTTGATGTTGGCTCCAGAAGGCTTTCCATCTTCATTGTGAATATGTATGCATATCACTCAGATGTTCTGGCAATACCACAAGGATAATGCGTAGGACTTGTTGGAATCACTCCTAAACCTTTATCAAGTGTTAGTAAATCATATGTAATAGTTAGCTTAATTATGGCCTTTATGTTTGTTATTAGCCTTAAGCTTATGTAGAAGGCCCATGAGCTTAGGCCCAAGCCCATAGGAGAAAGGATGGGAACTAGGAGTGTTGCCCTAGCTTCCCTCCTATAAATACTCTTGTATAACCCTCACTTGAGGGTTGGTTGTTCAATTTATTTCTTTCACACATATCTACGCATACCCGGTCTACTATTTCGTGTGTGTGTGTTTGGTTTATTGTTCAATCGCCTCTATCTCTTTCTATTAAGCTTGTGTTGTAAAACTAGTGACCTAACAGTGGTATTAGAGACCAAATAGTTGGGTTAACACTTTTGTTTTTGAAGTTTTTTGCTTTCGGTCATACGCGTAGACGTGGTTCAAACTTTGGTTCGCTTAAAAACGTATTTTTTACACTTTTGAATCCAAGATTCTTGTCCTTTCAACGTTTTAAGGTGTTAAAATAACTGTTTTTGGCAAAAAGTTTCAAACTTTATGCGTGGATCATTGTTTTTAAACTAGTTTTTATACGAGGGTTTCATCCTACGCGTAACAGTTTTAGAAGTTTTGGATCATCAAGTTTCACACTTTTGTGCTATTTTGGTGATATTGAAGCTATTTCATCACAAAAATCTAGTTTAGAAACATCTTTGGGCAAAAGTCATCTTACGAGTAGAACTACGCGTATCAAAACCCTAGTTCTACGCGTAACTTTATCCGTGGTTTGATCTTCAGTTTCGTGGTTTACTCCGTGTTTTCTTGCTTCGATAAGCCTGCAAATACGTCGACTTTGGATATCTTTTACACTATTATAGTGTAAAAGATCACTTGGGATAAAACCCTAAAATTACGCATAAGCATAAAGCTTACGCGTAGAAAATCCTACGCATCAGATTCATCTTATGCCTAAGCCCAATCTTACGCATAAGGTAATCCAACGCCTAAGTTTCTACGCCTAACTTTGTATCTATGCATAACTTTAGTATCTTTTCCCTACTTACGCGAAAGCTAAACCTACGCGTAACTCTTGATTGTTACGCGTAACTTTGGTGTTTTTACGCTTAAGTGCTACTTGGCTATTGTGATTTCTACACCTAAGGATACTTCATCAACAAAGGTTCATTCGACTACAAAGATCCATTTTTACCAACATAAGTTTTCAACATGTCACAACCACCATACTCTAACTATTTCCCTTACACTTATTCTCAACGACAACAACAACATACTCCACAACTTGGAGCAATTCCTCCACCACAAATGGTTCAAACACCGCCAAGTCTTCAAGTTCAACCCTACACAAACGATTTCAATCAACATCCATCAAGGAACACTATGAAGGAACCTACTTGGTTTGCAAAGATGTGTGAAGCTTTAAGCAGTCAACAATCAATTCATGAGGCTGGATCACTTGATAGACCTCCAATGCTCACTCCAGGAAACTACAATCAATGGGTAATTAGGTTCTTTAGGTTTTGTGATCTGAAAAAGCCACATGGAAAGTTCCTAAAGAAGGTTATCTTGGAAGGTCCATTTCAGATGCCTACTGTCATTGTACCCGGAGATCCAAATGCTAATCCACCAAGGGATGAACAATCAAACATTGCTACTGTTGCAGACCTGAATCCAGAAGAACTTCTACACTATGAAGCTGATGAGCTTGCAATGCAATATATCCTTTTAGGATTACCAAACCCAATTCTTCGAAGTGTTGATGCTCAAAAGACTGCAAAGGCAATGTGGGAACACATTCATCTACTTATGGAAGGATCTGCACTCAATCAGGAGGATATGGAATCCAAAATTTACTTGGCTTATGAACACTTCTTGATTGAACCTGGAGAGACACTAGAGTCTTATCATCATCGATTCTCAGACATCATCAATGATTTGGATAAACACAACATCATCATGCAAAGAATTGCAGTTAATACTAAGTTCTTGAGTAGTCTTGGTCCTGAATGGGAGAAGTATGTCATTTTTCTCCGTCAAGCGAAGAACATGCATCATTCTACATACGGATTATTGTACGATTACTTGAAGCCTCATGAAAAGGAAGTTGATAGGGAAAGGATTCTCCGTGCTCAAATTGCTTCACCTTCACATCCGGAAAATCAACAACTTGCCTTGTATGCTCAAAACAATTATCCTCCTCAACCAGCAACTCAACCAACTGCCAATAACAGACCAAATGATCAATCACAACAATCTCAACATAATCAATTGGTTCCATACAACAACAATGCTCAAGCCTTTGTCAGTGAAGCTAATGAGGAATCCGATCCGTTCGAAGCATTGCAACAAGGATTTGTTATGATTGCTAATGCTTTTAGCCGTTATACCAACAAATCCAACAATCGTATTCGTTCCTTATCTAATACACGAAATTAGGTTGTTGTGAACAATGGACGAGTTAAAGTTCAGAATCGTGGTTATGGTCGTCGGATGGGCGGTGGTCAAGGGTTTAATGTTGTGGGTAGGAATAACAACAGAGCTCAAGTGGTGGAACAGGGAAATGCTCAGAATGGGTTGAATGGTCTTCGATGCTACAACTGCAATGAGAAGGGACACCTGGCTAATGCATGCCCAAAGCAGAGGACTAAGGGCAGTGCTTATTTCAAACAGGCTCTTCTTTTGGCTCTTAAAGATGAAGTTGGTGGATCTCTCACAGACAAAGAACAGATTTTTATGGCAGATGCAAACTCCGATGATGATATGGAGGACTTGCAGGCCAATGCAGCGGTTATGTTGATGGCTAATATGCATGAGTTACACATGAGTAACACAGCCCCAATGTATGACACTGATGGCTTGTCTCAAGTACCCGAACAAACCATATTTATCTCTGATCTAATATCTCCGCCAACATCTGAATCCGACAAGGCTCAGAATGTTCAAAATGAGTCATCTACATCTCATTCCGACGATTTTCAATTAGACCCCGTAGTTACATTTGACGATCAAGACGACCTTATGGTTTCCTTTGATAATCAAATTGACTCCGTGGTTTTACTTGAGGATCTAAATAATGATCATGTTGTGACTCCCGTTGAACAAACCGAACTTTTGCCTCATCCAGATCTTGCTCTTTTACTTAAAGACTAGCAATCCCAAATTGAAGAATGTTGTGCATTAAATCAGGACTTAAAAAGTAAAAATGCACTGTTAACCAAGGATTTTGAATGTTTAAAAATGCAACTCAACTTTTTCAAAACTCAAGAAAACCGTGAAAAAGGTTTTGAAGCCGCTTTTGCTAAATCTCATCAAAACGAAAAATATTTAGAGAGACAGATGCGTGATCTAGCCGCTTCGAAGAATGCTTTGTTGTCTGAAATAGAACAACTGAAACATGAACATAAAAAGTAAATTAACGCTCTCACCTTGGAAAATCAAAAAGCTAAGGCTGAGCTGTTAACTTGCCAAAAACAGTTCTCTGCATACAAAAAGCATTCCACGAAATGAATAGATGATCATCTTGAAGAAATTATCGGCTTGCAACGCAAACTTAAAGAGTTTAAAACTGTTGTTTACAAACATGGTGAGTCAGTAACTGCTATTGAAAAGTTTACTTTAAAACCCAATCCAAATGGATATGGACCAAATCTTGCTGACTACAAACCTAAGCTTTCAACCAAAACATTCAAACCAAATCCTGAAGTTTCCAGTGCAGAATATAAAATTGATAATTCTGTTATGAGTGTTGTTGAATATCATCATCAAGAGGAATTAGATGCAGAAGACGAGAGTCGATCAAAATTAGAAACTGTTGTTTACAACAAACCTTTTAATTACTCAAAACCGGTCACTTTCGTCACACCAACGGATTCTTCTAACACACCAAGGGTTATCATCAAAACGTCTGAGTCTTCTAATGTTAATCCCCAACAAGATTATGCACAAATTTATGGTCCTTTACATTCCATCAGTGAAGTAAACTCAAAACCTGAAAATCGCAAAATTCTTAGATATTTTGACATTTTCATGGCTGACCTCAAAACTTTACAACATGAGATAGAATATCATTCTGAAATCAAAGTTCAACATTTTCAATCGCCTCTGGCGCGAGAACAAAGAGACATCTTTCAGAAAAATCTTTTACCAAATGTTAAAAATTTGAAAAATTATGCATTGTCTTGGGAACGGGACTTTCATAAGGAACTTGGATTGATGAAGGTCGTTTTCGAGAAAACAGAAAAATCTATTTCTAATACTAAACGTAAAAAGAAAATGTTAAGAAAAGATGTTGATCGACTCTTGAATGATGTTATCTGTGCTGATATCCATAATATTGTGTTATTGAATTCTGTGCCATATGCATCTGATTATATCTCTGCTGATACTGTTGACTCTGTGGTAACTATTGAGAATACTGATAATGTGCTTCAGATCGAGTCTTTAAAAGCTAAAAATGAACGATTGCTTAACGAACTTTCCAATGCAAAACGTCGTCTTAATTGGTGTCAAAAAGATATTCACAATCAACAACTTGTTTTTCAAAACAAAATCGCTCAGTTGCGTGCAAAATCTTCTGATCCTAAAATTGAGCAACTAGATGATCAAAACGTGTCTTTGAAAAGTCAAATCTCAAAATATGAACAAGAACTTGTAAAAGTTAAATAGGAATATGGTGTCATATTTGATTTACTCAATAAGACTCGTCATGAAGCATCAAACGAACTTGATCACTATCTTACACACACTAGAGAAGTAATGCATTTTGCTGGTAATATTCGTTCTAAAAATCAAGATTTGATTCACACTATCTTTAAGTTAAGAGAAATGTTAGGAAAGTATGAACTACTTCCGCCTACCGTGATTAAGAGAATAGCACCAGTAACACTTAGTAATCATGAACCTAGAATTCCTACTGCCAAAACACAAGTTGCTAACATGCTTCCTTCTACTGAAACAGGAATAGCTGCGTCTTTTCCAAACGTCCGCACTTCACAGCCTAGGAGCACTACATCGAAGAATAGGAAGTTGCGACCTAAGAAAAGATCAATAAGGAATGCTAAAGTAGAAGAACACCCTAAGACAATGAATAAGACTCACGTTGCTTCCACTATAGATATTGCGTCTGCCAAATGTAATAGAAATAGTGATGTAACGAATGCTAAACCTTTAAGTATTTTTGATATTCAGTCTGATGCACCTTGTGTTATTTGTCGTAAAAGTCTGAATTCTGATTGTCATGACAAATGTGTTGCTAAAGCTATAATCTCTCGTTTACGAAATCCTAAGAATCGGAATACCTCTAGGCCCACTAATCATTCTAAGTCTGTGCTTGGTAGACCACCTTCTTTAGATTATATGGCAACCATTGTTGTCCCTGTAGCTCCAGTTTCACCTCCAAAGAATGTAGTACCACCTAGTGCATTCACTAAGACTAAAGCAAATAGTAGTTATAGATGGCAGAAATGGATATATAACACACTAGGATTTAAATGGATTCCTAAAGTTATTGATGTGTGTATGTCTACTATAACTGCTCAGGAACCCTCTAACATTTCGGGTTCCACATCTACTTCTATTCCATCTGTGTCGTCTGTGTGTAATGCACAGGTGATACAGATCATTCTCTGGATTGTTGATAGCGAATGTTCCCGACACATGACAGGCAATCTTAAACTGTTATCAAAATTTATTGCAAAGTTCATTGGCACTGTCAGATTCGGGAATGATCACTTCGCAGCTATCATGGGCTACGGAGACTATATCAATGGGAACATCGAAATTAGCAGGGTTTATTATGTGGAAGACCTCGGTCACAATCTGTTTTCAGTAGGTCAGTTCTGTGATGGAGATTTGGAGGTTGCTTTCAGGGAGAAATCTTGTTTCATTCGTGATCTACAAGGAAAGTCTGGCTCTCGTAACTCAAGTCTTTACACTATCTCTATGCAAGACATGGTTGCTTCATCTCCCATCTGCTTACTTTCAAAGGCAACATCAACAAAATCCTTGCTATGGCACCGTCGTCTCTCACATTTAAACTTTCAAACTATAACCAATCTTGCTCGACACAAACTAGTTGAAGGTCTCCCACGATTCTGGTATTCTAAAGATCACCTTTGCTCAGCATGTGAACAAGGGAAAAGCACTCGTGCTCATTTTCCTTCAAAGGTGGAACACAGCTCTCAGCATGTGCTTCATCTTCTTCACACGGATTTATGTGGCCCGATGCGCGTGCAAACGATTAATGGCAAACGCTACATCTTGGTAATAGTTGATGACTACTCACGCTGGACTTGGGTCTACTTTCTTCGAAGTAAAGACCAAGCTCCAAAGATGATCATCACCTTTCTCACAAAAATACAAGTTCAGCTCCGCAACACCGTCAGACTAATCCGAACAGACAAAGGAACTGAATTTGTTAACCAAACCCTTCGTGAATTTTATGAGAAAGTGGGAATTCAGCATCAAACATCTATTGCACGTACAACAGAACAAAACAGAGTTGTTGAAAGACGATACTGAACGTTAGTGGAAGCTGCAAGAAGAATGTTAATCAATGCTAAACTTCCAGATTACTTGTGGGCAGAAGCTGTATCTACTGCATGCTACACTCAAAATCGTTCTATGATTACAAAACGCCACAACAAAACACCTTTCGAGCTTGTCCACAACCATAAACCGAATCTCAAACACTTTCATATATTTGGATCCCTTTGCTATCCGAATAATGATCGTGATGATTTTGGAAAGCTCAAAGCCAAAGCTGACATTGGACACTTTATTGGATATTGTGAGAATTCTAAAGGTTACCGAATTTGGAATCGTCGTACAAAGCAGGTTATGGAAACGATTCATGCTCATTTTGATGAACTTACGGATATGGCTTCTGAGTATAACAGCTTGGAACCCGGTCACAACCGCTTAAACTTCCCTCAACCCCCATCATCAGCTGAACAAAGCCCCCAGCTCACTCGTCAACAAATGGAAAGGTTATTTGCTCCTCTGTTCAGTGACGATATTGATGAATGTGCTCCAGGTGTATCCGTTGTTTCCGCTGCTCAACCTGATACTACTCTTATACCTGATACACCTGCTACAACAACTCCTGTTGAAGACGCACCACCAGTTGACTCCACCACAACAGTTGAACAACAGTTGACCCCCACCTGCAGATTTTGATCCAAATGCGTTCTTTAACCTGTTTGCTAATGACACTGCTGCACCTGATGTCGCGGAATCATCAACAAACCATTTGAATCCTCAGAATCTGCACAATGTATACCAACATCAACCCTCTACACATCGATGGACAAAAGACCATCCTCTGGCAAATATTATTGGCAACCCGAATCAACCAGTCGTTACAAGACAACGTCTTCACACAGATGGTGAACATTGCATTTATGCACTCACTGTCTGCCAATATGAGCCTAAAAACATTAAAGACGCAATGACAAAAGACAACTGGATCGAATCCATGCAAGAAGAACTCAACCAATTTAAACGTCTTGAAGTATGGGAACTGGTTGAAAGACCAACAGGGGTCTATGTCATTGGTCTCAAATGGATTTGGAAAAACAAATTGGATGTTGAAGGGAACGTCATCCGAAACAAGTCACGTCTAGTTGCTAAGGGTTATCGTTAGGAAGAGGGAATAGACTTTGAAGAATCTTTTGCTCCGGTTGCTCGTCTTGAGGCTGTTCGGATATTTCTCGCGTTCGCCAACCAGAAGGATTCGTTGATCCCGAGTTCCCGAACCATGTCTACAAACTGAACAAAGCTCTTTATGGTCTCAAACAAGCTCCTCGGGCATGGTACGATAAGCTATCATCTTTCCTCATTGCTAATAATTTCACCAAAGGTTCGGTCGACCCTACTCTTTTTATACAATATCACGGGCACATATCTTAATTGTTCAAATTTACGTGGATGACATCATTTTTGGGTCTACACATAAAAAGTACTCAATCGCTTTTGCAAAACTAATGAAGAAAAATTTTGAAATGTCCATGATGGGTGAACTTACGTTCTTTATAGGACTACAAGTTCATCAATCACCCCGTGGTATTTTCTTGAGTCAGTCCAAATATGCCCTTGAATTGTTAAACAAATTTGGAATGAAAACCTGTGACACTTATGCCACACCAATGACTCATACCAAGAAGCTAGACACTGATTTACATGGGAAATTAGTGGACCCTACCAAATACCAAAGTATTATTGGGTCTCTCATGTATCTAACAGCTAGCAGACCTGATATTGTCTTTGCCGTATATCTTTGCTCCCGTTATCAGTCGCGACCAACTGGAACCCACCTCTCTGAGGATAAAAGAATCCTCCGATACATCAAGGGAACCATTAACTTGGGGATCTGGTATCCGAAGGATTCTGGTTTTGAACTAATCGCTTTTTCAGACGCTGACCACGCAGGATTCTTAGATTCACGGAAAAGTACTTCAGGAGCACTACAATTTCTTGGTGATAAACTGGTGTCCTGGCAATCAAAGAAGCAGGATTGTACATCGCTGTCATCAACCGAAGCAGAACATGTAGCCATGTCGGCGCGTTGTGCTCAAGTCATCTAGATAAGAACACAACTCAAAGACTATGGTTACGTATTTGACAGAATCCCGATGTACTGCGACAATCGGAGTGCCATTGCGATCTCGTGCAACTCAGTTCAGTACTCGAAATCAAAGCACATCGATCTTCGCTATCATTTCATCAAGGACCACGTGGAACAGCGTACAGTTGAATTATACTTCGTGGGTACAGAATACCAATTGGTAGATCTACTCACCAAAGCCTTGCCTCCCGCTAGGTTTAATGAGTTGGTCCACCGGATTGGTATGAGGTGTTTGACTCAAGAGGAATTGGATGATCTCCTAAAACAGTCTTAAAAACCTGTCAAACACCAAAATCTCTTTTGTAAATATTTTTCAAAAACAAAATACAAAAATATAAAACCTGATAAAACAACAAAAATATTCTTCTATCTAATTTTCTTTAAATATGTCAAGTACATCTCTTCTTTCAACACTCAAATCTTTCAAAATTCAGTATTTTTTCCGATCAAGTGTTGAGGGGGAGAAAATAAGTATCTGTGTACTTGCATGTTATCCTATCCCGGTTGTTTCTTTTATCAATGGTGGTAAATTTTCTGGTTCATTGACACTCCTCGGACTAAAATTTATAACCTTTCATTATTTTCTTAAGTCAAGGGGGAGTGTCGTCATGTTTCTTTCTTAAAATCTTTTGTTTGGTAACCAAAATGGAAGTTAAATGGCTTTGGATGAAAAAGGAAAAGGTGGAGGGACCAAAACTGCCAAAAGGTTAAAGTCATTTTAATAAAAACACCCCACCTAACTTTTCACTTCACATTTAATACTCAAACCAAACTTCATCCTACGCTTAATAATCGTTCAAGAAATCTGTGTTTTGGATCATCAATTTGTAAGTGTTTTTGTGTTTATAACAAGTTTTTAAACAATGGTTTTGAATTTTTCATGAATCCAACGGTTTAATCTTGAGATAATGTGACTTTTGTGGTTTACGCGTAAGCGCAAGAACACCTAATCATGAATGGGAGTTTGTGGTTTAAAGGGTTGTGTCAAAACGTTCTTAAAACATCAATGATACCATTTTAATCCTCAAAACTTACCCAGAAATACGAATTGATGGAATCTGGAAAACTAGGGTTTATGCGTAGTTTTGGGTGTTTTAAAATGTGATTGTATTTGGTCAAAAAGATTGTTGTGTGATGTTAATATCATGATGAATTGATGTTATCTAAGCTCTAAAACAACCCAGAAACACTAATTAAGTTAGAATTAGAAATTAGGGTTTAATGTTCTTGAGTTTTGGGTACTTTTGATTCACCACGAATTGGGTGTTAAAACTTGGTTATTACACTCTCACAGCATCTAAGACTTGCCAGAAAACGTTTTGTGCAATTCCTATGGCTAGAAATCATATGCGTAATTCATAAACTTTAGGGTTTTGACTTACGCGTATGACTTTCTACGCTTAAACTGTTTAACAAGTTTTCATGCCATGAACTGTTATAAGATGAATGTATGGGTTAATATTGATGATATGATGAATTTATTTCAGGTTTGTTACAAGTGAGAATTCAGAATCAAGGTTCTAAGCAAACTACGCATAAGGATCACCTTACGCGTAGCATGTTATGCGTAAGAGTAATCTTACGCTTAGCGTCTACGCATAAGGTTCTACAATGGGACTATGCGTATCCTGTGAAGGATATGCGTAAACAGTGACCTCTACGCATAAGGCCTACTCTTACGAGTAAGCCTTATGCATTAGGTTTTTATACGCCTACGCGTAAGCTCTACGCATAAGGTCCCCTGTTCCTACGCGTAATACTTCTTACGCGTAAGTCAGGATCCTACGCATAAGCTTTCGTCTACGCATATAACACTTCTGTTTACGCATAACTTTTCCACTTTTACGCCTAAGCCTTGATTGACCTTAATCATGAATTGTTACGCGTGCAAACTTGTAAATAAACAAATCATAACGTCACGAAACCAATTATGTTACTAATAAGCCTAAATGTTTAAAATGTTGTGTAAAATAAGTGATAACATAAACTTTAAAAGGTAAAGTTAACTAACTCACGAAACTTATCACAACGTCATTGGAATATTGAACACAAAAGTGACTTTGGACTCGTAACAATCATTGACATTGTACATTCAATAATTAGACAATAAAACCTTCTGTTGACTAACATTATGTCTTTCGATATGTTGGTTCTTTTGGCTAATGTTATTTCAGAACAAGACATGGCTGCTCAAATGAATGTGGATGCACAAGATGTTCTCACAATGGCCGATATCTTCCCTAACGGCTATCCGAGGAAGATTGGAAAGAACAACCTTCGGGTTGACTTTGAAACCCTCACCTGTTCAGAATCTTCCTGTTTGATTGCTATGGATATTCTCAAGAATCATCCCTACCAGAACATGCTCTCACATTCTGCTACAGTACCGGAGATCTACATGCAACAGTTCTGGAATTCTATGCAGAGGATCAAAGGTCAAAGTGCAGTGACAGTGACGCTCAATCACAAACAAGTCACCATCACACATGCAGACTTACAGGCTATCCTTCTCATCCCTGACATCGAGCCAACCGACTTTTATGCCACACCTGCTGAAGAGAGTTCTAAAATTCTTAATTGATATTGGCTATGATGAAGCTTCAGGAATTATTACCAAGCATTCTCACGTGGAGCTTAAGAACATTCCTCAACCGTGGAGAACCCTCTACATCATCATCACTAAGTCTGTCTCTGGTCGTGACAGTGGCTATGAGCATCCCAAGCTCATGGAACTACAAATCTTCTGGTCACTGATCAATAAGAAGGACATCGAGATTGAAGCACTGATATGGGATGACATGATGTCATTTCTCAAAAAGCTTGGCTCAAAGATTCCCTATGTCAGATACACAAAACTGTTGATCCAGAGAGCACTTGGACTTCATCCTGATATCCCCAAGAGGCTCAATGACCCCGACAATCACGACATGTTGACTGAGCATATCCTATCTGTCAGAATCAAGGAATCATCAACAAAGAAACAGGGTGCTGTGTGACCTGATCACCTACTGACTGACGAAATCAAAAATCTTGAAACGTACAAAAGGTATCGGGTAGTAGTGAAAGAAGGAAAAGTTGGTCATCTCGATGAGAAGTCTTCTGGAACACCTACACGGAGAACCAGAAGAGGCAGTACAGCGAGTGCTGCAAGTACTGAAAGTCAAAGGAAGTTTCCCAAAAGGAATCCTCCTCGTAAAAGGATTGTTTCCGTTAAGGAAGCTGGACCTATTCCCAAATCTGAACCGCAAAGAGAGCTGGTGGATGAAAGCTCTGAAGATACACAATCAGACGAAGAGGTCTTTCACTCTGAAACTGCAACCGACACTAATCCTTAAGTAGCCAAACCTCCCAGTCCTCCAGCTGACCTAGGAAAAGGGAAGACTCCAGTGCTTGTGCCTTATGATGAAAGTTCAAGCTCAGAAGAAGAGCAACTGGATACATCCTACAGGAAGAAGTTTAAAATCGTTAGACACCTACAAAAAGCTAAAGAATTTGAACAAGATCAAATGCGTGGCCCCGGAGGGTCGAGTGGGGGTGTCCACTCTTCACCAGATCCTGATGCGGTTAATCGACCCGATAAGGGAACTGGTGCCACCACTTTTGTGCAACAGCAAAAGCTTGTGGAAGACTCTATTGATTATAACCTTGAGGAACCAGAAAAGGATAAGTATGAGAAAGAAAAGACTGATGAAGAGGCCCGAGCTCAGACGGAAGTAAAAGCTAAATCTGGACAAGATAACGAAGAGAATTATGATGATTATCTTCTCAACAGTCCAATTCGTTCCAAGGAGGATACTTCTGCACCTCCAAAGGACTCTGAGCCTCCTCATGTCTCCTCATCATCAGATTCATCATCTCATTCTTCACCACCACCATCTAAAAGATCAACCAAATCAACATCCAAATCAGTGAAGAAGCCAACTAGATCTTGGATTTCTCATACTCATAAAAGAATTGTGAATGCTGTCAAACAAGTCAGAAAGAAAGACATACTCTACAGGAAGATGAATTTCTTTGCTGATCAAATACAATATCTTCATGACGAGAATGACGAGATGAAAGTTGATAGGGAGTATGTCCAGAAGCTCATGAAAGATGATCTCTAAGGGAAAATGGACGAGATGATCAAAGGATACACTCACAAGTTCCTTCTTGACGTCGTTCCTAAACTGACAAAGGAGATGTATACCAAACAACTTTATCCGAATCTATTACATCTGGCCAAGCAAACCGTGAAATCAACTCCAATGAATGTGAACATCAATCCAGTTGAACCCACAGTCTTTTCAGTTGATGAATTGGTGAACCAGCTAGTAGCTCAAATGTCAAAACGCTCTGCAACGTTTGCCTCCCGTGAAGCTAAATTGTTTGAAGCATTGCTGGAATACCAACTTCGGTCAGCATACAGAGAAGAAGTTGTAAGGCCTAAACGTTCAAGAGACGACGAAGACAAAGATCAGGATAAGGATATCGAGCCTAAACGCCCGAAGAAGTCTGGTGAATCATCTTCTATGTAACCTCCACCCCAACGGACTACAGCACAACAAAGGTCTCCTCCTCGTTCTTCTACTGATAAACCTCAGGATTCTTCTGAATTACCACCCGAGACTCAGAAAACCGGTGATCACTTTGAGTATACGGGTGGTGACGATGAGGAATTCCATGAGCCCAACAACAACCCACCTCTCCCGACAAAGGTAAGAAACCGGAATCCTCATCCAGGCCTAAGAAAAAGAAAAAGAAGGCGCCCAAAGCGGACGTCGTATAATGGCTAGATGAAGATGGCACAGAGGAATTTGAATGGTTTTCTACACTTGTTAATTCCACCCCCTATCCACCTGAAGGTCAAAATCTGGAAGACGGTAGTACATTGGAGCATGCTAAGTTCTTGCAAGAGAAATTCCGTGTGAAAAAGATGACGAAATCCGAGTTGAAGCGAATCAAGAATGAAGCATTTCAACTGCTCAAGGACAGTTCAGAAAGTGCTATTAAGGTTAAGTATCACCTTGATAACATAGCACGAGCCATGTCTAACAATATGGATTGGCTCAACCCAGAAGCAAACATCGACTTCACCAAACGGGACAATCCTCCATATTACACCGACTGGTCTAAACCTCTACCGAAAATTGGCCAACCAGATCAGCCTAAGATTCCATTTCGCTATTTCTTCAACCGAGACTTGGAATTTCTTCTACACGGCAGTGATGATTCAAGGAAATATGCTACATCTCTGACACTTCCGTTCACAGCAGCCATATACTCAAACTGCATAGTCATCGAGGAAAAGGCTACCCACATGTTTTCTAATAATGTGGAATTGTATGACCGTGATGCAATATATGGGATTCACCATTGGCCAGAACGCCGACGAATCTACTACAGAAGCTGTCAAGTTCAGAAGTCTCAAAATGAAGTGTTCAGTACTAAAGGAATCGTTGCTGTTAAACATGTTGATCTTTCGTCTAAATGGGACTACACTTTTCTCAAGAATATCGTGGTCAAAAGACAAGACGAAAGAGATTATGCATTCAGTGAAGCGGACTTTCAGAATTTGTCTCTAAACGACATTGAAGATCTGTATCTTGCCAAAGTACAGGGACGCATGAGACAATTCTCGACTGAAGTACAACGTGAATACATCAAGTCCTTGCTAATATTCATCAGAAGCATAGTCATACAGGAACGTGTAGAAGATCTCCAGCTTGCAGTTGAATCATATCAGACCCGTGTCAACTTCACTCCACCTCAGCTAGATCTTCCCGACATCAACCAGCTTCCACAATATACGCTCATCAGCAAACCATTCAGCGTCGTTTATCGCAGTGAACTTCAACGAAATTTCTTGATGGCGTGTAGAGATCTTCACAAGTTTGGGGATCACACTTTGAAGAAGGTTAGGGACGGACTGGCTTATCGGTTGAAGGCGATATATGAAGGCATAGGGTCTCAAAAGCGATGGAACTCTCAGGACAGAAGGGATGTGCAGAGGATCATCAAATTGATTGATGAAAGGTTGTATCGAAGGGATCAGTTCAGAACATTGGAAAGCTTTGTTGGTGGTCGACCCAGGATTAACATCACCGGCTATCAACGCCCTGTTCGCATTCCTGGCAACATCACTGGACTTCCTGGTACCCCTTGAACTGCTTCTTTCATTATATTTTGGATGTATGGTTTATTATCACTATGGCTTGTGCACACATAACAGTGTACAACCCATAATTGTCAAGAAAGGACCCTGTGGTACGCTTCAGTGCCACAATCCTTATAAAAGGAGCGAAAGCTTCTTACTTTTGAGTAAAACCTATCAAACCTTTCATTTTTCAAGGTCTTGCTCAAAAGAACAAGTACTTACCCGTATGATTTTCAAAACCTCAACCGTTCATATCACTTGTTGAGGGGGAGTATTTGAATTTAAACTTTGTTCACAAATTGTTCATAGTGGTCATCTTCCCACAACACTCGAAATGGTCATATTTATTCTCAACTTTTCAAAAATAACATTTATATATGCCATTTTTTAGGGGGAGAAAATTTTGTGATAAGAAATATGTTGTGTTAATTCAAATGAATCTTTGTGCTATAGACTTAACCAACGAATTGACGGTACTTAACTGTTAGTAACTCGAAAAGACTTGTCCAGGACGGGTAATAATTTCAAGCTAGTTCGCTAGTAATGTAAACGTGTCTCGTAAAGGACTTGTCCGAGTAGGAAGTACCATTCGAGAAACTCTTGGTAGACATGAACTCTAACGGGTTTGACAACCTTTCGAGGTTTGTCTACACCTTCAAGGTAGTTATTAGAGCTAGTTGTCACCTAAAAGCTGACAATGTAACTCTTTAACTATGTAACGTAACCATGTCTCGCGGGGGATTGTCTATCTTGAGTTGATCAATTCATAAAGTGCGCACACTTTCCTCACTGTGCAGATTTCCGTAAAAACTCTTTAGCACATGTGGAGGGGGAGTATTTCTGAAAATCTAAAACTCTTGAATTGTTCAAACATGTTTTTCATTCACAAATGCTTCGAGAGATTTTCATGAAAAATGGTTTTATGGCAATGGAGTTATAAGGTGATTAAGGTTAGGAATAACCGTCCTATGATCCGCCAGAGCCGGAGGGATGCACCCAAGGACATCACAAATAGTTAGTACTTAGAAGTCCTTAGGTATGATTATAAAAAGGAGAAAATGAGAATCGGAGAAAGAAGGAGTTGAAGAATTAAAAAGAAATGCAAAGAAAAGGGTGAAAAGAAATAGCCCTCCAAATTATTCAACTTAGGGCAGACACCGGGTTCAATTCATATGCTACTGGTTGTCACTTAGTGACGCCGGTATTGAAGATTAAAAGTCTTCATGGACCCAGTGACGCATGCACTAAACCTTCTTAACCACTCAAGTTTCTCTCAACAGAAGCTTGTCTCATTCTCACAGGGAACCCTACGTAAACTATTGGCTTTCTCTTAGAGATCGTTGGTATTGAAGAAGGAGACCCTCTCCCTAGTCTCCGCTCAGGAAAACCAAAACGCACTATTGAGTCTAGAGCCACGAGATTCATCAAAAGATCTCTTAGGTACACTTGACATTTCATCACTTGGTGTTCAACAATAAGAACATTAGTGGTACGTTATCGAGTCCTTCACAGATCTTAGCAATCTGTCGAGAACATTTATGAGAGGTTCACATCTGTGATCCTCAGTGATTGAATGGAAACTCCTGCCAGGGTCAATATCAAACAGCCCTGACAGCAGGTCACTTCGGTAACTCCCCGTGGATTACGCTTAGTGTGTCTCAAACGGTCTACAGTCGTGAGGTGATGCTTCGGTGTACCTCAGCGACTCATCTGAACTGTAGATGTACTTCGGTACATCGTGTTATCTCACTTGTGGGACTCCAGTTCAGGAACGGCCTTTGTAAGAATTAGAGTTGTGTTTTCAAACTATGTTGTTAACACTCTCGAAGTTCAAACTTGTAAGTGCCAGAATCCGTTTATTACTAACTGTTTGAATGGCTTTCTTCTTATGGAAGCTCTAGAGCGGAATGATCGTGCAGATTCTTCTCATGCTCACGCCAACATCATCACTAATGGAAGTTCTATCTTAATGCAACACAAAAGTCAGAATGATTCTTCGCCAAATCAAAGAATCTACAAAGTTAAAGACTTAAAGAACTTCATCAGTACTGAAATCCAACGTCAAAGAGCGTGTGAGCATGTTGAAGAATGACGTGGAGACACTGTAGCAGTGAAGCAGACCTGAGGCAAACTTGATGCAGATAACAACGACATACTATCACTTTCATCACAAAGAACAAAGAACAAAGCTAAAGATGACGTCAAAGCAAAACTGTTTGAAGAAAATAATTTCTCCACACTAGGGAGATTGTTCGAATCAAGGCATTTCTTCTCACAAGAAAGAAGAATGTCAGAAGACGTCAAAGCTACTATTACATCAACGCCTTCACCGTTCATATTCATTCATCACTAACACTTAGGGGGAGATTATTGGAATCACTCCTAAACCTTAATCAAGTGTTAGTAAATCATATGTAATAGTTAGCTTAATTATGGCCTTTATGTTTGTTATTAGCCTTAAGCTTATGTAGAAGGCCCATGAGCTTAGGCCCAAGCCCATAGGAGAAAGGATGGGAACTAGGAGTGTTGCCCTAGCTTCCCTCCTATAAATACTTTTGTATAACCCTCACTTGAGGGTTGGTTGTTCAATTTATTTCTTTCACACATATCTACGCATAACCGGTCTACTATTTCGTGTGTGTGTGCTTGGTTTATTGTTCAATCGCCTCTATCTCTTTCTATTAAGCTTGTGTTGTAAAACTAGTGACCTAACAGGACTCATAAGATATAATCTCTCTTTCCACATTATGTGAAACAGAGAGTCTTCATTGAAAGTGTCCTAATGAGATTTATTGATGATCTCGTGGCTCTAGACTCAATTGTGCATATTTGGTTCCTATGCCGGAGACTAGGGAGAGGGTCTCCTTCTTCAATATCAACCATCTCTAATAGAGAGTCGATAGATTATGTTGGTTCCCCGTGAGAATGAAACAAGACCTTTTAAGAGGAACTTGAGTGGTTTGAAAAGTAGAAGTGCAGTGCGTCACTGGGTCCATGACGTCTTGTCTTCAATACTGATGTTACCTTGGTAACCACCAGTAGTATATGAATTGAACCCGGTTTCTGCCTTAAGGTTGAATTATTGGAGGGCTATTTCTTTTCACCCTTTTTCATATTCAATTCTTTTTCATTCTTTAACCCCTTCAGTGCTTACGAGACTTCATAACTAGAACCTTGTTGGGTTTATTCCAGTACTAGCTCAGTCTCAGTCCGCACTCTTCCCATATCTCACTTTTCTCCTTTTTTCATCATACCTAAGGACTTCTACACTATCTAGTGGATTATCCCGGGGGTAGATCCCTCCGGTTTCGGCGGATCATGGGACCTCAACCTAACCTTATCATCCTTATATCACCATACATAAAGTAAAGTTGGTCGGTCTTTTGGGTATTGTTCATCTGCCATTGGAACCATTTGAAAATCAATCAAGATACTTGTGATATAGAATCAAAGCATTTTTTATCTTAATTGTTTTGATATTTTAGAAATGCTCCCCCTCAACATATGCATAAAAATTCAGAAATTGTTTAGCACATTGAGGCAAGAGATCTTTGAAATCGTTAGATTAAGAGTGAAAGGTCCAATCTTTTGATTAACATTTTCTAAAATGATCATCATCACTTCCCAATCAATTTGAGTAGATAAAATATTTTGAGGAAGGATGAGGTTTCAAAAGTTTGCTCCCCCTCAATATGTGCCTCGAAGTTTGAAAGAGTTTTGCACATATTAGAGGGAACCTGCACTTAGAGACAATTCAATCACGTTTCAATAATTTGAGGTTTAAAGTAGATGCTCCCCCTCAACATGTGCATGGAAAATTTGAAATCGTTTGTCACATGCGGGGAGGAAAACATGCTAAACACTTATGAAACCATTTATCAAATTATCAGTTTAAATCCAATTTAAATCACAAATTCTCCCCCAATCACAATTATCAAATCATTTGAGATTTGTGGTCTCTGTAGATTTAAATTGATTTTGAAAGCTTTTAAGGAGAATTGTGACTTGATTATGAAAATGTTTTAACTGATAAGGATCGGATTTTGAGACTTTAAACTACATTGATTGAACATGCATAATTATCTTTTGAAAACATAATAATAACCAAGGTCTGGAACCAATTGTGTAAAATATTGTAAAACATTTTAGAGTAGACCTTGCTCATTTAAGTGCAAATTGTTTGAAAAGAACACTTTTTGATTTAATTGAAAAATCATTCTCCCCCTCAATCAATGACGAAAGTTGTTGATTGATGGATTGAGATTTTGACACTTGATAAGTTCTTTTGATTTTCAAAAATAGAGTCCGAAGTGTATTCAAAACAATTGAGTTTTCATAAGATTGCAAATATATTTCAGAAGAATCATTTAGAAGGAAAAATATTTGAAATTAAACATTTGTCTTGTTAATGACAAACATTTGTTTTTTTTTTAAATCAGAGCATTAGGTTTGAAATATGAGATAAAGCATGGCTCTATTCTTTCTTTGAAAAGCGGGTTACTGCCTGAAATGACAATAAACCATTTATTTCACTTTCTCCCAAAGATATTTTTTGATTTTTTGAATTTTTTTTTAATAAACGAATATATACATTCGACCAACATCTAAAGACCCGTGTCACTCTTTGACTGACAGCACAAAGACCGTAGATATTAATCAAATCAAGAAAGATATGACAAAAAGACAATATTTTTTGAGATTTTATGAAAGATTTTATATTTTTCTATTTGCTTTTTGTAGGTTTTGTAATTTTGTATTTTGCTTTTTGAATAAATATTTACAAGAAGATAAATTAGTTTAAGAGGATGATGAAATGAGTACCGAGATAAGGATATCATTCAGCACGTTGTAGAAGAAAGAAATCAACATCTCTTAAACTTTAACCACCAAAGCATTCGAGGCTTCTAACAAAATCGTCGTCTGAACATGAGCCTTCTAAATAAGAATCTTTGGTAGCTTCCCCCAAAACCGAGAATCTTCGAATTAAGACCATTTCCCCCAAGAAGTAGAATGTGAAGAAAAACATTCTCATTTAATGAAGCTCAACAACCCAAAGAACATGATAACAACGAAGTAACAAGTTAACACGAATCATCTCTGCGGTTATCAAACTCGGAATACATGATTAATCTCGATCACGTGAACCTGTTGTGCGTCCCTGATGTACACATTACTCTTCGAGTTTGAGCAGTTGTCTATTCGGGAGAACAATATATCAACACCTTCATTTCACCGGATGCATTCCAGTTATCTTACATATAACCAATCAGCCCATAATGTACACATGTACCCAACAAGAGAAGAGACGATGACATCCAAGTAACATGTTGAGTCACTGATCATTTCTGAGGATATCAATTCTGGAATAACTGATTAAGCTCTATCAAGTGAACATGTTGTGCATCCCTGATGTACACATATCTCTCCCCTGATGGTTGCTATCTCATTGGAATTATCGTTGCATTGTGTACATGAAGCAACAACAGGAAGCACTACCATAAATCATATAGAAGATATCGATAAGCAATATCATCTCACGCTCCACATGTTCTTCTCATATTTCTTCCTACTGAAAGCTGAGTTAACACATAACAAAAGTATCCAGAGACCACTTCCCCCCAAATGGTTGGAATAATGCATCTTTCCCCCAAACAATTGGAATAATAAATCCTTCCCCCAAATGGTTGGAATAATACATCCTTCCACCAAATAGTTGGAATAACACACCAAAGGCTACGAGTTAAACACTGAGTTTCTCTGCGGTTATGACATTTGTCTTTCCCAAGATTACTTCAATAGAGAAGAAGTATAAAGTTCATCATGTGTACTCGTTGTGTGTTTAGATGTATATCTCCTTCCCCCTTGCTGGTTTTGATAAACTCAGAATCAGCAACACGTTATACATGCCAAAAAATTTTGAAATAGAGAAGAACAAACAATTAGCTCAACTGAATCCTGTGAGAATCAACTGCTACAGAAACTCTCTCTGACTATCTTTATCAACCCATATGTAGACAACTTGAAGTGACCACTAAAGAAGAAAAACCCAATATACCAAACTTGAAACTGAAGTCGAATTCCCCACACTTGTATCTTAAGCTTGCACTTAATGATGGAAGAACGGTGTTGAGAATTTATGCACCTAGCAAGTCTTTAAGTGCTCGATACTCAACCAAAGTATGAGACATTAACACCTCTTGCGATTATCCACAACGAAATCTGCGTGTGACACTGAGTAAAACACCGTAACTCCTTAAAGTGATAGTCAACCAGGTCTTCAATACATCCCGACTGCTGGTAACTAGATAAACCAAGTCTTCAACTCAAATTCTTAAGCCCGAGCAAGTTTATCAAATAAGAACACGCCTTAGTGAAAGTCAACTTCAATCTCAAATAGGTGATAAATGATTAACTCTGAAGTAATCAACTTATGTCAAATGTCCAACACGTGAATAAACATACAATCGGATGTATATTGATCCACTGAATGAACCCGAACAAATGATTCCTCAACATCAATGCCTTCTTCCTAAAAGTATTCATGTAGAGACTAATCTGGAAGACTCACCAATAGTATCTTTGAGCGGATGAGGTAGTCATTTTCCTTAATGTTCATGTGGTTGATTTATAGAGTGCACAATAATCCTTGAAGATTTGGCAAAAGGATACCAAAGAGCGGATCATTATTCATGAACAATAATCCGTGAAGATTTGGCAAACGAATACCAAAAAGCGGATCATTATTCATGACTGCAACTATAATGATAGTCATTATCAACGCCTTGTGAAGTAACTAGAGATAAGGTTTCTAGAGATAAGGTTTCTTAAGAATTCCGAGAAGTACTTCTTAGATGGTGAACCAGTTGAGTCAGTAGGAACCGGAGCATGAGCTTCAGAAACTAGATGATCAACATTCGTTGGAGGTTAGAAGTACTTATCAAACATATCTTGAACCAATGAATCCCAAGTTATCCTTAGTAAGTGAAGCATTAGGCGCTGAAGGAGAGTCATATGACCATAAATCAAGCATCCATCAACATGTAGTATATGCACTCTTCTCCCCCTCAAAAATCGCATCCGAAGTTGCCATTTTTGATTTGAACAAGTGAATAAGAATATACACCAATGAGCGTAGATCCACTTCAGAGTAGAAAGAGCGTGGAAAAACATGAAGCTTGTTGATGAAGAATGTCAATGAGAATGGTCATACACATGAAGATTTATCTTCTTTTGAAGATAAAGTGCACTGAAGCGTACACCTTTCTTTTCTTTGAGGAACGGGGCCTGAAGTGTTATCTGCAGACGCCATAATGATGAAGTACGAGGCCTGAACTGATGTGAACAGACGTCATTGTTTAGAGCCCAGTTATATGTTTAGAGCCGTCCGAATCCAAATACCAAGGGACGATTTGTACGACCTGCTTTGGACAACAGACGAAGACAGAGAATTGGAAACATTGGATCCCCACGTGCTCATGGGGTCCTTTTGGTTAGCATAAACAATCTTTGAATCAGCAGAAACCCTAGGTGCAATGCCATTGTCACTAGGAGTTGAACTAGTAGAAGCATGAGACTTAGTTGAGAGACATTTTTTGCTTAATGGGATTATTCTACCAGTTGGCTTCCAAACCTTAACAGGCACTACTCTAGGCATAGTGGATCTAGTTAAGGGGCAAGGTTTGCCATTCGTGAATATTCGACCTGTTGGCTTCCACTAAAATCCTACATTGGTAAAAACCTTCCCTGTAGGTTTCCAGGATTGTTTAATCTGTTTCGCTTTCCAAACTTTCTTAACTGGGGTATGATTCTTAGATCTCAGAAATAACACAACACATTTATCATGATTACCAGAAGATAGACATTCTTTACAGGTTTTGCAGACAGCATAAGACTTCGAATTAATTTCAGTAAGCTTAGAGTTAATACTAGAACCAACACGCTTCTTTTTGTTCAAGTCAAACTTATTTTCCCTATGGTGTTCTTTCACTTTCTTCTTATGATCACTTTTATTCAGCGAAATTATGTCCTTCTTTGTATTGCTACAAGGTTTTGACCTGCTAACTTTAGTGTCAATATTAACATCAATAGAAGTGATGACGGGAGCCTTAGTTTGTTTTACTGCCAGTGTTGGGTTCTGAGGCTTTCAGAGGCACATTAAGAGTCACATTCTTATCCTTAGGCAAAGAACTGGGTGCAACTATTCTATCTCGCCTATTAGTCGCTTTCGGACTTGTGACAATTACATACTCTAAGAGTTCCTGAGATCGTTTGGCATCCATGCAAGCATAAGTGATTGCACTATCAAAAGGCTTATCTAATCTATCATCCTCTACTATCTCACGGAGGCCCTTTAAACTATCCTTAAGTTGTGTTAGATATGTTTTATGTTCCAGTTCATTATTCCTAAGAAGGGGAGGAATATATAACATATCAAATAGGATACTTATCACAAGCAGGAACCTTTGGAACAAAATATTTGCAATTAGGGATTGGCAATTTTCCATTCACCTCACGCTTCAGATTCTCAATATCGTTAAGCAAAGAAGTTACCTTTTCAATGTGTTTATCATGATTAACTTTGAATGAATAACATAACTCTTTGTTTTGATCATTAACTTTTGAAATTTCAGCTTTAAAACATTCATTTTCCTTTTTCAATTTATCAATAATGTTTTGAAGTTGGAAATTCTGAGAATCTAAAGGTGGAGGTATTCGGGAGCCAGTCACTTCATTCCTTTCATCTTTCAATTGTGAAATCTGGAATTTCAATCTTTTGATCGTGTGGCAATGCGCTCGAATCTGTTCATCACGTTTGTTGATTTCAAAAACTGCATCAAACTCGGGAGCATTCGAAGATGTCTTGATATTTGAAGTTTTAACATTTTCTTTCAGATGTTGATATTTTAATTGTAAACCAAGATATTCAACTTCTAATTTAGAATAATGTTTGACCAAGTTATCATGATCGTCATTTTCGATTTTATCATTCAATTTTGAATTTTTTGTCTCAAGCTCAATGACACGATCCTGGGATACTTTCAATGCAACAGACATTTCATGAAATTGAGAAGCAGTGATAGAAAGCTTAGTAACAGTGTAAAACACATCTTGAGCAACACAACTCAAAATTAAGTTCTCATTTAAGATATGCAAATTCTTCCTTTCAATTTCATTATATTTGAGTTCCCGTTCATAATCATTGACCTCAACTATCATTGCATTAAATTCCTTTTCCATTTCTTTAATATCTGAGTTTATGCCATCTTTAAGACTCTCAAATTGACTTTTTAATTGCTTAAAGAAAGGCATGACTTCAGTTAAATAGCATTCTTTAGTTTGCTCAAAACCCCTTTCCCCTTCAGTTATCCCAGTAGGTGTGATTCTCTTTTTACACGTTTTCTCAAAATCAACAAATAGTTGGTAAACTACATAAAGGCTGATTAAAGTTTTGCTATTAGTGGCAATAGATCTAGGCACTAAATGCATTGGTGTATTTGGAGGATACACAGTGGCTGGAGGGAATTTCCTAAGGGGAGGATTATTTTTAACAAGTTCATCTGCCATTTTTTTCCATATCTAATTTCCAGAACACTTGTTCAGGGGTTAACTGAGTTTGAGGTCTAAACTTGTTTAAGGCAATCCAATTATCCTTAGTGTAATTTGGAGTTTTGAACATTATATTATGATCTATACACCAAGGATCTTTTAGTTTCTTTTCCATTTTCTCTCTAGAGGCATCTTCTAACTCTCTATCTTCTTCAGTGCATTCTAAACAAGTAGGCATTTGTCTAGGCTTAAGGATTTCATTACCATCATAGATCACTTTTTAAGCAGCTTTTGCTTTCTTACCATACTCAGGATTGGGTTCTTCTACAAGGCCAGTACTATGCTTATCGCTTAATACTCTATGCTTAGTGATCATGTGAGCAGTCTGAATGGTGTTGCCTTGTACATACAACTTGTTTTCAAGTTTGTTCTTTAAAGTTTTAAGGTTGGAAAAATCATTTAAAAGTTTTGATTCCTTTTGTTTGAACTCCTGCTTAAGCACTTTTACATTTTCTTGAAGTTCTTGTTTTTGCTTAGCAGTTTTATTAAGTTTCTCTTGTGAGGAATTTAACTCTTGTTTTAATGTTTCTTCCCTTAAGTTACTTTTTCTGATTAATGTATGCATTTGGCAATCCATTTCCTGCTCACGTATGGTCAGCTCAAATTTAGCACGCTGTTCATAGATGGCAACTTGATCCTTATATATGTTAAGCTTAGTGGTAAGGGAGTCCTCAGGGATAAATGTAGAGTACTCATGCAACTCATAATCATCATTTTGAGTAGAAGATGCACAGTTAGGTATACCAGAAACTTCCATGCAGCTTTCCTCTGCATTAACGTGCATAGGTTGTGGCTGGTGTACCTATATCTTGGGTAAATCTGAAGCTTCCATGGAGCATTCCTTTGCATTAACATGCACAGGTTGTGGCTGGTGCACCTCTTTCTCTTGTAAATTTGAGCACGAAGATTCCAGTTTATCATTATCTGACTCAAACACGATAGTCTGTAGTACATTGTTGGGTATCTTCTGTTCATTGGTCACGTTGTATAAACTGAGTATCTTAGATACAACTGAATCAGAATCGTTAGGCATGATGTTGACGTGCACGAGATTTTACAAGTCTATGATTTAAACCGGGAAATAGAATCTTTCGGGGGATTTTACTAAAATCAAGACCAAACCGTTAAGCAATGCCAATAGAACGTGTTAAGATAACTGATGGATAGACACAATGATAGACAATTGTGTGTTAGGACTTATGTAGGATTAGCAGAGATGTTGTTTGGTTGTGATTTGGGTTGTTTGATGCACGATTTTACGGAGAAATTTAGGTCTAAAAACTTAAAAACCTCAATAACTTCTGTTCGGAGCGGATTTAGGCCTCGAGGGTTGACCCAAAAGAACTTTCGGCATGCCATTATCCTCGTTCTCATGGTCGTTTTGATGGGTAGAACGCTGAAAACGGAGTTACGAATCAAAAGTTATAGCCGTTTGAAGTTTTGTCGGGAAAAGTCAACAAGTCGCTAGAGACAAGTCGCTATAAACCTTGAGAACAAGTCGCTAAGTCACTAAGTCGCTAAGCACAAGTCGCTATGAACCAAGTCGCTAAACACAAGTCGCTAAAGAGCAACTCGCTAAGTATCCAAGTCGCTAGTATCAAGTCGCTAACAATTTATACTACAACTCGCTAACAATTTCTGAAGCAAATCGCTAACCTCACCAAGTCGCTAGCCGTAGTGGAGAATCCACTAAGTGTACTGTTTGTCGGCTTGTCTCAAAAGGCAAGTCGCTATGACCAAGTCGCTACCAAAACTCACTACAACTCGCTACCTTTTACTGAAGCAAGTCGCTACCAAGAAATTCACTCCGAGAGCCAAGTCGCTACCAAGAAAACCTTTAAAAACACACTTTTCAATCCAAAGCAAACACAACCACAGTGATTCAAGCTTACCAAATCAAAACCCAAGCACATACAATGATTCTAAACACAAAAGTACACCCAAAATTCAAACTTTAACACTAGAAATGAACCAAATGATGCAAAAACCACTAAACTTTTTCAAACTCAAAAACCATCTAAAAACCACTAGAAATCCAAGGATATCTAAGAGATGATCTAACCATGGCTCTTGATACCATTTGTAACATATTGGATTTAACATACACATCAAACCATAAACACAAAGAGGCGTATAAGATGATGTTTTAGAGAGAGAAAGAGTTAGAGGTTGGGAACTTTAGTGAGAGAAAGAAAAATCTTATTATGAGCTCCAACTCTCTACCTTGGGAGGTAGAGAGTATTAATAGTCATACAATAAAACGCCACCTGACGGGCTGTGGATCAGGCATACAGTGGGTAAAGACCCATCCGTCCTCCACGGTGTTACTTAACTAAATACTACATAACATTAAATAACTATGACTACGAGCTATCTAACGATTACATATACTTGAGGTGACCGACACTTTAACTACTGTATTTTCCGAATCCTAACACACATATTTGATGATCTTTGAGCTTTCATTGAGATCATCAGCCACAGCAAATCTCTCTGGATCATCCATAGTTGTGTTGCCTTCATGTGATGTTGTGACTTTTGGACCGTCATGCTCACACTTTTGGATCATGACATCTTTCATCAGAGTAGCGGAAGCTTTACTGGTTCATGATATTTGCAGCAGCGTAGCAGAAGTATAGTATAAAAATATCAGAGCCAGGTTATGTAGATATGCACCAGTCATGATTTCTTCTATTAAGTGTGGATGTTGTGAGCATGCGGCTTTGGATTGACTACTCAATTCTGATCAGCTGCAACCGTCCAAATGTACCTACAAACAACAGTTAGCAATAAAGCATACAAAAGTGTCTTTGATCACTTTCGTTGAATTGAGGTACACGGCCCACGGTTCCCCGTTGATCAGTAGAAGTACTGCCTGTGATCAGGTAAAATTCCGAAGAATCTCCTTGACAGGGTTTCGCAGCTGCTCTAGCTGTTCTCAAACCGGAATGTCTCAAAAAAGACAACACGGAGTGAGTGAACCAGCAAATTGAGATTTACTGATTGATTCAAAATGATTTGAAAACAGTCACGTATTGCTTGAAGAAAGAGTTTTGCAATACGACGAAGGTTTTATAAGAAAAATCAATTTTCAATCATAAATACCGTTTTAATTTTGAAAGATTAATACACAGTCGATGTGCTAGAGAAAAGACTTTTTGAGCACAACGACCGGTTTTTCAAAGGTATCCATCAATCCATTTCATGGACCAAGGTTGATTCAAGAATGAATCGCCCCATCGTTTCTATCCAGGTGTCACAAGTTTGATCTTTTGAAAAGATCTCACATGTCACCCACCAAGAGCTTGTTTGATGTTGGCTCTAGAAGGATTTACATCTTCATCGTGAGTACTTACATATCACTCGGATGTTCTGGCAATACCACAAGGATAATGCGTAGGAGTCTTAATATATTCTTACTTTCCACATTGTGTGAAACAGCAAGTCTTCATTAATTTTGTGTCCTAATGAGATATTTTGGATGATCTCTTGGCTCTAGACTCAATAGTGCACATTTGGTTCCTATGCCGGAGACTAGGGAGAGGGTCTCCTTCTTCAATATCAACAATCTCTAAGAGAAATTTGATAGATAATGTCGGTTCCCCGTGAGAATGAAACAAGCCCTTTTAAGAGGAACTTGAGTAGCTTGGAAAGTTTAGTGTAGTGCATCACTGGGTCCATGACGTCTTGTCTTCAATACCAGTGTTACCTTAGTAAACACCAGTAGCACTTGTGTACCTCTTTTATCACCAGAAACTAACTTTATCATCTCTTCCCCCACATAGTTGGAAAAAGAACACTAAACGCCATGAGTCAAACCTTGAGTTTCTCTACGGTAATGACATATGTCTTCCCGAGATTTCTTCAATCACTTAGAAGTATTAAGCTCATCAAGTTTACTCGCGTTTAGATACGTGTCTCCTTCCCCCTTGCTGGTTTTGATACTTCAGAATCAGCAACTCTTTGAAAGCCCATATACTCGAAATCTTTTGAGAAGAATACCATTAGCACAAATATATCTGTGAGAATCAACTTCCTGAAGAACAGAATGAGCAAGTCTAATTGGGGATTAAATCTGACATATCACTCTCCCCCAATTAGTGCTCTCCCCTAAACCGACAATATGTTTGATAAATGTCCGAATTAAGAAGAAGTCTTTAGATCGATAAATGCAACTCGTCTTTAGTCTTCTACCATTTAGCAGAAAATGTAGAACTGACTGTAGACTCGACCTTCTTCAAGATTTTCCGTTTGGGGATCAGAAAGTTAACATCTTCAACTCACCAAATGCATTCCCGTTTACTTTGAAATAGCAAATCTCCTTAACTAAAATCCCTCCCAATCAAACAAGAACAAAAAGATGACCCATGTGAAGATGTCAACCAACGACTCTTAGAAGAAACAACGACTCTTAGAAGAAACGACTCTTGAAATAGCAAATCTCCTTAACTAAAATCCCTCCCAATCAGCCCATGTGAAGATGTCAACCAACGACTCTTAGAAGAAACAACATGTAAAGATGACCCGATAAGAAGAAGATCGGTTCTTACATGAGTTAGGAGTCGTATGACCATATATTCTCAGATATCGATCAACCATGCAGTAAGTTCACACTTCTTGTCCCCCTCAAGAATTGCATACGGAGTTGCAATTCTTGATTAAACAAGTGATTATCATCCAAATGTATTCTATTCACACTTCTCCCCCGCAAAATTAGCACATGATGTCGCCATCTTCATTATATTGAGCAAGTGGAATAAGAGTAATTATCAGTAGTCTGGTTCACTTGTTGACTGAAGCGCATGGAAAAAGCATGAAGCATGTTGATGAGAATGGTCATTAATGAGAAGATTTCTCTTCTTCCAAAGATAATGCGTACTGAAACGTACACATTTCTTTTCTTTAGAGAACGAGGCTTGAACAGTTGTGTTCAAACGTCATAAGAAGATTTCTCTTCTTCAGAATATAAAGCGCACTAAAACGTACACTTTTCTTTTCTTTAGAGTACGAGGCATGAACTGTTGTGTTCATACGTCAGCATCTCTCTCTTTTTAGCTCTCTTGGCAAAACTTGTAATCAACCCCATTATCATTCAGTAGGCTCTTTGTCGTGACAGCTGATGGAGAAAACCCAATATGATGAATTTGACCCTGAAGTAAAACAACCCGAACTCGTGACTTAAGCTTCCACATATGTAACAAAGAGCGATGCCGAGAATTCATCGTCCATTGAATCTCTAAGTACTCTATACTCTTCATCCAACCAACCATCAAGTATAAGACGTACATCACCTCTTGAAAATCCACAATTGAATGTGACACTGAGCACTACAACGTAACTCCTTAAAGTGATAGTTATTTTGAGATGATAAGAGCCCAATTCCCCCAAGTGGTAAAAGAAAAGGAAAAAGTCACCCAACAATAACTAGATTTCTAAGTCTTCGTTTTTTATAATAAGCTTGAACAAGGATAATGAAGAATCTTCATCCAACCATCCCCGATACCTTCAGATACTAAGTACACTCGCCCGTGATATTTCACTTCAACCTTAAATAGATAATACTGAATTAACCCCGTTGTCACATCTTCTGGTTAAAAGCTCAACTCTAGCCTCCTTTGACGTTTTAAGTGAACTCTGATAATGGTTCCATCCCGACCATGGTTAAAAGCACATAACCCCGTAAAACCATGTAATAACCAAACTGCCATGACGATATCCAATCACACATCCAATTCATGAAGTACACCCTTTTATCTCTTCTTTGAAATAGAAACCATAGCACCAGCATCAAAAGAGATCTCGAAATACAATTTCCTTTCTCCAAGATGGTTCCATCATTACGGGATTTTACAATTCTATGGTTTAAACCGAGAAATAGTTTCTTTCGCGGGATTTTACAAAACAAAGAATAAACCGTAAGATAGATCCAGAAATGCACATTACAACTACCAGGATGTTTGCATTGTCACGGGATTTTACAAGTCTATGATTTAAACCGAGAAATAGACTCTGTCGCGGGATTTTACAAAATCAAGACAAAACCGTAAACAATGTCAGCTTGAATGAGTTATAACAACTTTGGTTCCGGTGAATATCTGTTTTACGGGAACATGCAGTGGTTCATCAGCGGTTCACTTACAATCATCAAATCTTATACATATGATCCAATTTTGAGAAGCCCATATGTCCATCACATATACAACTCAAGCCCGTTCCAATGACTAAAATGCACCATATGATCCAAATAAAATTCCACTATGTTCATCACACAAAAACGAACACCGGATTCAATTCAAGCTCATATCTGGTCATAATTCAATCCAAGTCCTGTCCATTACTTAAAAATATGACCCACGAACGAAATTGACACAACGCCTTTGAAAATTACAAATCCAAGTTCATACAACCCGATTCATATTCACTTCACTAAATATCTCATATTGTGCACAACCCGATCCAAACTCAAAATCTGTAAATAACACAACGTAAGTTCGGCCCTCACTATATCAAAATCTATTAAAATAAGTTAGACAATATCAAAATCTGTTGTCCAAGTCCAATCGTCCAAGTCCAAGGGCCCAAGTCTGATCCAATACCATTCATACCCTAATTTCGTGGATATAAAGCGCACACTCTCTCACAGTCAATCCCTAATTTTTCTATCACCAAACCCTAATTTATCTCTCATAAGTCCACCCCCTCCTCCATATTATCATACCGGTAAAAAGAAAACCGATTGTATCTCCCACATATATTGCATCACATATCATATCACTCACATAACTGCTGCTCCAATCACATGTCGTGCGTATTGACAACACAGAATATTGTTGTACAACATGACCTAGCCACAGGGATGGCACGAGCAGTGGTGGTTCGACATAGCCACAGGGATGGTTAAGTTATTGAGGCAGCCTTTGACATCATACAAAAGGTTCAAGGTAGGTTTGTTCAATCTTGTTTCAGTTTAGTATAAGCGAACGAATGAAAAATGAGTTAACATGAATTGTTAAACTCACTTCATGGTTTCGAATATGTTCGATAATAGACTTAACGAATCAAGGATTTGATTTAACATGGTTGTTAAAATCATTTCTTTAACTTCAGACATAAGCAAACAAGATCAATGATGATTAACTTTAGAGATTGTTTGGGTCTTTGAGATTTCTAAACACCTTGAGAAGAATCTAAGATCACTCTTGTAGAGTTAATATCACTTTTAAGTCATGGCTTTCCCTTTTATTTTCTTATTCGAAGAGATTGAGGTAGCATAATTGTTAGATTCATTCCTTCATGATTCGTATATTCAAGGAAGTGAATACTTCAATAGAGTGGTCAATGATATAACTTTTTTGCTTGATTGTATCCAAAAGAATCATTGAGAAATCTTAACCATGAAACAAAAACTGAGATCCTTTTGATTTTACCTTTTGATACTTGATTGTTTGAGAGATGAGGAGTGGGTGATGGTCCTTTGGGTTGAGTCTAGATTAGGATTAATACTTTGTTAGGATTTGATTGTCGGAACTGTTAAAGCATTGGGTCTTCACGTTTTTATTTTTCTAGGACCAATGATGGCTAATGACTGAGGTCGAGATGAATATTGATATTTGGTATATGTTCAGATCTGTTTTGATGTTAAGGTTGTGAGGTCATGGTTAAACTCTTCTTCTTCCTTTCTGTTGTTTTATTCTTATCAGACAAGTCGCTAGTTGAAATCAGTCAAGTCGCTAACATGAGTCAAGTCGCTAACATGAGTCAAGTCGCTACCATGAGTCAAGTTGCTATTGACCAATGTCAAGTCGCTATTGACCAATGTCAAGTCGCTACCAGTATTTGTGAGTCAAGTCGCTAATATTTTTCAAAAAAACTCGCTAACTTGTAAAGACAAGTCACTAACATTTTTCAAAACAACTCGCTAACTTGTAAAGACAAGTCGCTATCAAGATTATAACTTTTTCCGGCGAGTTATTCCGACCACTTTTCAGACCATCTTCATACAAACCCAGAAAACTGTATATGAATATCATTTTGACCCTTTTGACCACAGTTTGACCTTGTTAAAATAAGCAGATATGTTCAGATGACCAACTTAGACTTCACGTTTGGTACAAACAAGGTTACAGAAATACTGACTTGGACTGAGAAAAGACAGATTATGTAAACTTTGATGGACCATGAGACATATTGACCAAAAAGATGCATAATATTGTTAAAACTGTTGTACCACAATATCATAAAAATAAATTTCCGACCAGAATAAATGCAAAAACAGTTATAACAAAGTACACAAGAGCCACCATGAATCGACACAACACAAAAACCTAGTACGAACCACACAACTAAAAGAAAACACAATAACCATGGCTCTGATACCAATTGTTAGGATCTTAATAATATTGTGTTTGATGATTCGGGTGGTCTTGGATGGTGGTGATACAAGAAAGCCATGTTTTAGAGAGAGAAAGAGTGAGAGGGTGTTCTACTTAGAGACTTGCTTTGTAAAATATGAAATGTTAGATTAAGAAGCACCACCCCTTCCAAGGATGGAAGGGGTATTTATAGTTATAGACATAACGACCTCCTGACGGCCTGTGGATCAGGTATACAGTGAGTAAAGACTCGTCCTTCCTCCACGGTGTTACACTAAACTATTCTACGCTACAAACTAACTAATAAACTACTAAATAACGTAAATAACAGCACGTCTCTGAGCTAACATATGCTAGACCATAATTGGAGTGACCGACACTTTAACATGGAATTTCCAATTCCTAACATTTTTAAACAAACTGTGAAACGGGAACAACATCTTCAATCTGAGCTCTTAATTGTGAGATATTAATTTCCGAAAACTGCTATAGAAAAGGTAAAGTTTTTTGAATTTTAGGGTTTATTCATAATTGTTTTTGTCGTGATTAATTGCATGCTTATTGTCATATACTGATTAGTGCTTGTGAAGTTGTGATATCTTGTGTCAAATGCTTATCTAATTCAGTATCCAAGATATATGAGATCAGTTAAAACCCTAACTTCATATAAGTCAAACTCATGCTAGTTTGTATTCGAATCTGGTTTGCTACTGTTTGTGGTTATCAGTTAAAATTAGGGTTTGAAGAATGTTTTGAAGGTTGAATAGAGTGTTATTTGTAGGATCTTGGTTTGTTACACAAGTTGGGCGCCGCCATTTGGTTAAGAGTTTAGAGAGGGAAAGTGGGAGAGGATTGGAACCCTAGAGAGACAAAGAAAAATATATTATGAAGGTCTAACCCTTTGCCTTGGAGGGCAAAGGGTATTTATAGGGTACAAGCTTAGATGCCTCTAAAAGGCTGTGGATCAAGCATACAGTGGGTAAAGACCCATCCGTCCTCCACAGTGTTACAAAGTAATCTAAATACTAACACTGAATTACTACGACTACGAGCTTTCTAACGAGTATACATACTTGAGGTGACCGACACTTTAAGTACTGGATTTACTAAATCCCAACAATCTCCCCCTAAGGGAGGTCACCTCAACTTACAATGATTACAAACTGATGTAACATTTCGTTTTTCTTGGTTTCTTTGATTAAGCACTTTTGTTCTTTAGCTCGTAGTCTTTGATTCATCATGTTCTGCATGTTTTGAAAAATCAAGTGGAGGTCTTAAACTGATCCACGTGATGATAGAGTATTTGAACCAGCTTTGAGATTATCAGCAACCATAAATCTCTAACTCTTACTTTGTAGTGTTGATAGTATGTGATGTTGTGACAATTGGACCGACATGCTCACATTCTGGATCATGATATCTTCTTATCAGAGTAGCGGAAGCTTTAGCTGATTCATGATATTTGCAGCAGCGTAGCAGAAGCATGGAGTGAAAATATCAGAGTCATTGATGCACTTATCATGATTTCCGTAGAGATGAATGTATTGAGTGAGCATGTGGCTATGGATTGACCGCTTCATTCTGATCAGCTGCAAACGTCGGGCGTACCTGCATACAATAGTTAGCAATAAAGCACACGAAAGTGTCTTTGACCACTTTCGTTGAATTGAGGTACACGGTCCATGGTTCCCCGTTGATCAGTACAAGTACTGCCTGTGATCAGGTATAATTCCGAAGAATTTCCTTGACAGGGTTTCGCAGCTGTTCTAGCTGTTCTCAAACCGGAGCGTCTCAAAGAAGACAACACAGAGTGAGTGAACCAGCGAATAGAGATTCACTGATTGATGAAAAGTGATTTGAGAACAATCATGTATTGCTTTATAGAAAGTGTTTTGCAATACCACGAAGGTTTTATGGAAAATCAATTATCAATCATAAATACCCTTTAATTTTGAAACATTAATACACAGTCGATGTGCTATGAAAAAGAACTTTTAAGCACAACGACTGGTTTTTCAAAGGTATCCGTCAATCCATAACCTGAACCAGGATTGATTCAAAAGATTGAATTGCCCCATTTTTTCTGTTCAGTTGTCACATGGTTGATCTATAGAATAGATCTCACATGCCACCTACCAGGAGCTTGTTTGATGTTGGCTCCAAAAGGCTTTCCATCTTCATTGTGAATATGTATGCATATCACTCAGATGTTCTGGCAATACCACAAGGATAATGCGTAGGACTCAATATATAATCTCTCTTTCCACATTGTGTGAAACAGAGAGTCTTCATTGAAGTGTCCTAAGGAGATTTATTGATGATCTCGTGGCTCTAGACTCAATTTGTGCATATTTTGATCCTGTATCGGAGACAAGGGAGAGGGTCTCCTTCTTTAATATCAACAATCTCTAAGAGAAAGTTGATAGATAATGTCGGTTCCTTGTGAGAATTAAACAAGTCCTTTTAAGAGGAACTTGAGTGGTTTGGGAAGTTAAAGTGCAGTGCATCACTGGGTCCATGACGTCTTGTCTTCAATACCGATGTTACCTTGGTAACCACCAGTAGCAAGTGAATTAAACCCGGTTTCTGCCCTTCAGTGCTTACCGAGACATCATAGCTAGAACCTTGTTGGGTTTATTCCAGTACTAGCTCTGACTCAGTCCGCACTCTTCCCATATCTCATTTTTCTCCTTTTATCATCATACCTAAGGACTTCTACACTAACTAGTGGATTGTCCCTGGGTAGATCCCTCTGGTTCTGGCGGATCATGGGAACAAAAACCTAACCTTGTCATCCTTATATCACCATACATAAAGTAAAGTTGGTCGGTCTATTTGGTATTGTTCATCTGCCATTGGAACCAATTAAAAACCATTTGAAAATCAATCCAGATACTTGTGATATATTATCAAAGCATTTTGTAACTGAATTGTTTTTGATATTTTTTGAACAAGAGCTCCCCCTCAACATGTGCATCAAATGTTTGAAATCGTTTTGCACACGGAGGCAAGAGAAAGAATTAACTTCTTTGATTACCATTTTCTAAAAGATATCAACATCACTTCCCTTATCAAAACAAGTAGATAAAGCATTTTAGGGAAGGATGAGGTTTTCATAATATTGCTCCCCCTCAATATGTGCCTCATATTTGAAAATGTTTTGCACATATTAGGAAAAGACTGCACATTGAGATAAATTGATCACGTTTCAACTATTTGTGGTTTAAAATATATGCTCCCCCTCAACATGTGTATGGAAAATTTGAAATCGTTTGGCACATGTGGGATGGAGAGCTTGTACATCCTTATAAAACCATTTACTGAATTATCAGATTAAATCCAATTTAAATCACAAATTCTCCCCCGATCACAATTATCAAATCCTTTGAGATTTGTGATCTCTTGTAGATTTAAATTGATTTTGAAAGCTTTTAAGGAGAATTGTGACTTGATTATGAAAATGTTTTAACTGATAAGGATCAGATTTTAAGACTTTAAACTCCATTGATTAAACATGCATGATTATCTTTTGAAAACAATTTTATGACAAATAACCTTTTGATTTAATTGAAATCATTCTCCCCCTCAATCAACGACATATGTTGTTGATTGAGAGATAGATATTTTGACAAACTATTAGGTCCAGATGATTTTCAAACTTGAGTCCGAGTTATATTACAAAGCAATTAGTTTTCATTAGATAGCAGATAAATGTTTATAGAATCAGAGCATAAGATTTGAAAAACATAATAAAGCATGGCTCTGTTCTTTCTTTGAAAAGCGGGTTACTGCCTGAAATGACAATAAACCAATATATTTTTTTTTTAAGATTCGAACTTCATCTAGAGACCCATGCCATTCTTTGAGTGACAACTCAAAGTCCGTAGATGTTATCGAACCGACAAGAAAAACAAGATAAATAAACAATATTTTTTGAAGATTTTCAAGATTTTCTGATTTTTATGGATTTTGAAAAGTTTTATATTTTTCTATTTTCGTTTTGTTGGTTTTATATTTTTGTATTTGGTTTTTGGTTTTTGTTTTTTTTTTGAAAAGATATTTACAAAGAATAGATAGAGTCGAACACCTTTACTCCTCGACGTCTTCCTGAAGACGTTTGAGCGTTTCTGGTTGAAGGCTCTTTAAGCCTAGTCGTGGAAGAATAAACTCAAATCATTCTCGAGGAAGAGCTTTGGTGAAGATGTATGCTAGTTGATATTCAGTCCTTACAAAGTATAGTTCAACTACACCATTTTCCACTTGTTCCCTGATGAAGTGATGTCGAATGTCGATGTGCTTTGCTCTAGAGTGTTGAACATTTTTGCAGCAGAGAGCAATGGCACTTTTGTTATCACAGTACATAGGAACTTTGTTGAATACAAAGCTATAGTCAGATAGTTGGGATCTCATCCATAAGATTTGAGCACAACACGATGACATGGCTATGTATTCAGCCTCTGTAGAGGATATGGAAGTGCTCATCTGTTTCTTTGAAGATCAGCTTACAAGTTTATCACCCAAAAATTGAGCACCACCTGACGTACTTCGACGAGTATCTTGACATCCTGCATGGTCAGCATCTGCATAGGCTGTTAGTGACATACCAGAGTCCTTCGAATACCAAAGTCCCATATTAATGGTTCCTTGGAGATACCGAAAGACCCATTTAACCGCTTCAAGGTGCTTTTTGGTAGGCTTAGCCTGGTATCTAGCACACATGCATACAGCGAACAAAATGTCTGGTCTGCTGGCTGTGAGGTACATCAGGGATCCAATCATACTTCGATATTTTGTTTGATCTACTATGATCCCTGAGTGGTCCTCATCCAGTTTTGTGCGCTCCACCATAGGAGTGTCAACAGGGTCACTGGAGGTAAATCCAAATTTCTTTAATATTTCATTAGCGTATTTTGATTGATTTATAAAAATGCCTCCGGGACTTTGTAAAATTTGTAATCCCAAGAAAAATGACATTTTTCCCATCATAGACATTTGAAATTTGGAGCCCATCTCCATAGAAAAATGATCACATTCATTAGGGTCAGTCGAGGCAAAGATAATGTCATCAACGTAAATTTGAACGTGAATTAAGTGTTTGCCTGACTTTCTGGTGAACAATGTAGGATCAACTGCTCCTTTGCTGAATCCGGTGGATAGAAGAAACTTTGATAGCGTATCATACCATTCCCTGGGAGCTTGCTTCAAACCATAAAGGGCTTTTTTCAAGCGATAGACATGAGTAGGATGCTCTGGATTCACAAAACCTTCTGGTTGGCTGACGTATACGACTTCTTTAAGATCTCCGTTGAGAAAAGCCGTCTTTACATCCATCTGATAGACAATCATATTCTTACTTGTAGCATTAGCCAGGAAGATTCTGATTGCTTCGATGCGTGCAACAGGAGCAAAATATTCCTCAAAGTCGATACCTTCTTCTTGACGATAACCTTTAGCAACTAACCGTGCCTTATTTTTCAGAACATCACCGTGCTCATCAAGCTTCACTTTGAGGATCCACTTGAGAGCAATGATCATTGTACAATCTGGAACTGGTACTAATTCCCATACATCTAGATGATCGAACTCATGAATTTCTTCTTGCATTGCATTAAACCAGCTGTCCTTAGACATTGCAGTTTTAACATCTTTTGGTTCGATCTTGGAGAGTACTGAGTTGAAGAAGCACCATAAGGTATCAATAGCTAATTGTTTTCGAGTTGATATGGAACGAGAAGGATTCCTAATGATGTTATCCAATGGATGGTCATGTGTCCATTTTCGAAGATGTTCGTGTGGTTGTTGTTGAAAGACTGATGTAGCAGAGTTTATATCCCCTAATGAAGATGGTTTAGGTGTTGGTTCATGGGCAAAGATGTTTTCAAATGGAGCATCTTCGGGAGTAGCAAAGGGATTAACTTCATCATTGGATCCAGAGACAATTCCATGATGTACATTCGATGATCGATGATTTGTTGATGAGACAGAGTGATCAGTAGCAGGCGCTTCTTGACTTAATGATATTGAGACTGTAGGATTGACTTCATTCTTAGGGATATGAGCAGCCTCTGTTGTGGGAATTGACAGTTCAACAACACTTGGCTCATAGAGTTCATCAAACATAGGATCAAACAATTTCTTTAAATCATCTTCAGATGGAAGTACATATGGAGTTGCTGGAGAGGAATTTGGTACAAGGGATGAACCAATAGGACTGTTTTGAAGTGCGGGTCCTGAACTGAATTGTCCAGGAGCCATTTGACCGGTCAGCTCATCGAACGTAACGTGAATTGTTTCCATGATATTTCGGGTTCTCTTGTTGTAGATTCTGTAACCCTTCTTGTTTGGTGCATAACCAACAAAAACTCCAATATCTGCCTTTGCTCTTAATTTTCCTAAATCTTGACCGTCATTCGTTGGATAGCACAAGGCACCAAACACACGAAGGTAGGAGTGATCAGGTTTTCGTTTATGAACTAGTTCATATGGAGTTTTTTCATGAGAGGTGTGTATAAGGGAACGATTTTGGGTGTAGCAGGCAATGGCAATGGCTTCAGCTCATAGAAACATTGGAACCATCGAATAAATTAGCATTGTTCTTGCGGCTTCCACAAGAGTTCGATTTCGTCTTTCAACTACACCGTTCTGTTGAGGAGTTCGTGGAACACTTCTTTGATGACTGATTCCAATACTCTCATAAAATTGACTTAAGTCTCGGTTAACGAACTCTGTGCCATTGTCAGTTTGAAAAATTCTAACCGTGTTGTTAAGACGAACCTGAAGTTGCTTGATAAGTTTGATGATGACGGCTGGAGTTTCATCCTTAGTCCTCAAGAACTTTACCCAAGTAAATCTAGAGTAGTCATCAACAACGACTAAAATATATCTCTTCCCATTAATCGTTTGCACTCTCATTGGTCCGCACAGATCCATATGAAGGGTATGAAGAACTTCCATTACAAAGTTTGTGGGTTTTGGTTTGTGGGCATATTTCGTGCTTTTTCCCAATTGACAAGCTGAGTAAAGATGATCTTTCTCATATTTTAATCTGGGTAAGCCTCTGACAAGATCCTTTCTGGAAAGATTGTTTATGGTGCTGAAGTTCAAGTGATTGAGACGACGATGCCATAACCAAGATTTTGTTTTAGAAGCCTTTGACAGCAAGCAAATTGGAGAGGACTTCATCATGTCATCGATAGAGATGGTGTATAAGTTAGAACCTCGAGTGCCTCTTAATAATTCTACACCATCAAGTTCTCTAACGAAGCAAGTATGTTTCCGAAAAGCCACTTCAAGATCGGAACCACAGAATTGACCAACAGAAAACAAGTTATGACCAAGACCTTCCACATAGTATACCCGAGAAATTACACTATCTCCAACCACATAATCTTCATAACCCATAATAGCTCCAAAATGGTCGTTTCCGAATCTAACTGTCCCGATGAATTTGTTCACGAAGTTCATGAGCTGCGACCGATCTCCAGTCATATGCTTGGAACAGCCTGAGTCCAGGTACCACAGAACTATTTGAACGATCTGCAGTTGAACACAGAAAAGAATGGATATCTGGATAATTGGGATCCCCATGTAAGAATGGGTTCTATTTGGTTAGTAGCAGTGATTGGATCACCCACATCAGACATAGAATTATTCATATCAGAAATTGAGGCAATGGAATCATTATGAGTAGATGCAGTACTAGTGTTCGTATTTGCCCTATTCAAAGTATGTCCACTTCTTAAAGGAACAGTTCTACCAGTAGGCATCCATTTTCTAGTGGGCATTGCCTGATTATCCTTATGGCCAATAAGTATCCATTGATAACCTATCTTTCTAAATGTTCTTCCTGTGGACTTCCACTATTTTCTAACTTTCTTTTGCCTTTACCTTTTTGCCTTCTTAGCATGATATTTTGCATTAATAATGTTAACTAGAGATTTGACAGCATTAGACAAAGCTTTCACACCGCATTCATGATTAGAAACAGAATTCAAGCAGACATCATTACAAGGTTTGCAAATAGTGTTAGAATTCGAATTAATTACAGTATGCCTATGGCTAATACTAGAATCAACACGATTCGTTTTATTCAACTCAAACATAGTGTTCCTAGGGTGATCTTCTACTCTTTTCCAATGCACATTCTTAGCTTGCAAGGTCCTATCATTCCTTGTATTGCCTTGAGACTTTGACCTGCTCACTTTAATGTCACTGATTACTCCTGTAGAGGGAATGGGAACATTAGTTGGTTTTGCTACTTTTTGCATTTCCTGTTTAGATGTGCTGGGTTCTGAACTACTTGAAGGCATACTAGAGTTCACATTCATGGTATTGGGCATTGAATGAGTTGTATGCTTGGCACTAGGCATAAAACATGGTATCAAGGAATTGACTTGCTCACATAAGGTTTTGGGGCATATTGTAATTAAGCATTCTAAAAGTTCTTGAGATCGTTTGGCATATAAGCATGCATGGCCAATTGCATTATCAAGTGGTTTCTCTAACTTATCCTCTTCTACAATCTCACGGAGACATTCTAGGCTGTCTTTAAGGTATGAGAAATATGTTTGAATAGCAAGTTTATTATTCCTAAGATGAGGAGGAACATATTTCATAGTTAAAGCATATTTATTACAGACATGCACCTTTCAAGCACCATTCTCCCCATTTGTCATTGGCATTTTCCCTTTTACCTGACTCTTCAGATTCTCAATTTCCTTTTGCAACGAGGTTATCTTTTCATTATTTTTGTTACGAGTGACTTTTATTGACTCAAATAATTCATTGAAATGACGTTTAACCTTTTCATTTTCTTCAAGAAAACTCTCATTTTCCTTTTGTAAAGAGTTAACCAAGTTTTGAAGATGAAAATTTTGAGAATTCCGAGAATCTAAAGGAGGAGGCATTTGGGAGCCATTCACATTAGTCTTTTCACCCTTTAATTGAGAGATTTGGGCTTTCAACTTTCTGATCGTGTTACTATGAGCTTGAATCTGTTCATCACGTTTGTTAATTTGAAAAACTGCATCAAACTCTGGAGCATCTGAGGATGTCTTGATATTTGAAGTTTTGACATTTTCTTTAAGATGTTGATATTTTAGTTGTAAATTAAAATGCTCAACCTCTAGTTTAGAAAAATGTTTAATCAAATTGTCGTGATCATCCAGTTCAATCTTCTCATTTAGTTTAGAATTAGTTTTTTCAAGCTCAATGACACGATCATGGGAGACTTTCAGAGCAACAGATAATTCATGAAATTGAGAAACATTAATGGAACAATTTGTAGCAGTGTAAAACACATCTTGAGCAATACATTAAGAAATAAGATTCTCATTCAAGGTATGCAAGTTCTTCCTCTCAATCTCATTATATTTTAGTTTTCGCTCATAGTCACTGACCTCAACAATCATCGCATCAAATTCCTTTTCCATTTCTTTAATATCATAATTAATTCCAATTTTAAGACTCTCAAATTGACCTTTTAATTGTTTGAAGAAAGGCATGACCTCGGTTAAATAACATTCTTTGGTTTGCTCAAAACCCCTTTCCCCCTCAGTTATTCCTGTAGGTGTGATTCTCTTCTTACACGTTTTCTCAAAATCAACAAACAGCTGATAAACAACATATAGGCTGATTTAGGTCCTGCTATTAGTGGCAATAGATCTAGGAACTAGGTGCATTTGTGTATTAGGAGGATACACAGTTGCTTTTGGCAATTTCCTAAGGGGAGGGTTAGAAACAACAAGATTCTCTGCTTTTTGCTTATCTAAATCTATTTTCCAGAACACTTGTTTAGGAGTTAGAAGTGTCTGAGTCTTAAACTTGTTTAAGGAGATCCAGTCTTCCTTAGTGTAATCATGAGGTTTGATCGTAATGTTATTCTTTTTACACTCAGGATTTTCAAGCTTTTTGTTCATTTTCTCCCTAGTGACTTCATCTGATTTCTTATCTTCCTCAGTGCACTCAACGCAACTAGGTTTCTGCCTAGGCTTAAGGATTTCATTACCATCATAAAGTATCTTATGAGCAGCTCTAGCCTTTTTAATAACCTCAGGACTTGGTTCATCAACAAGGGGAACGCTATGCTTATCGCTTATTCTATGCTTAGTGATCATGTGAGCAGTCTGAAGGGTATTCCCTTGTACGTACAACTTATTCTCAAGTTTGTTTTTCAAAGTTTTTAGATTGGAAAAATCATTCAAAAGTTTTGATTCCTTAGCATTGAATTCTTGCTTAAGCATTTTCACATTTTCTTGAAGTTCTTGTTTCTGCTTAGCAGTTTTAGAAAGCTTTTCTTGTAAGGAGTTTAACTCTTGTTTTAATACTTCTTCTCTAAAATTACTTTTTCTGATAATTGTACGCATTTGGTTATCCATATCCTGCTCACGGGTAGTTAACTCAAACTTAGCACGCTGTTCATAAATAGCAACTTGTTCCTTATAGGTATTGAGCTCAGTGGTTAAGGAATCATCAGGCACAAATGCAGTGTATTCATCATGCATGCATTCATTGTTAATTGCAGAAGATTCATCACTAGGTACAACAAGACTGTCATCTTGTTTCACATATTGTTCATATGGGATAACATTGTTATTTCCCATATTTTCAATATCTGACTCAATGACTTTAGTAGATTGTACTTCATGGTGAATCCTTTGCTCATCAACCACATCATATAGTTTAAGTACCTCTTTAATGATGGATTCCTTGGATGGACTGGCTTGTTGAGATGAAGAGGTCATTGGAGAGATATTAGCCATGAATATAGTTTATGCACATGGTTCATCATCAACGTCCGAGTCAAATGCATCGCGGTCTGCAACTTGAAAGGCGTTGGGATTGTTCTGAGCAGCATGCACTGGTTGTTCGTCCACATCTCCATCATATGTTCTAGCATTCCCATCAGACAAGAACAACAGCTCCTCTTCATTCAACATTACACCATTATCTTTTGCTTGAACCAACAACATCTTGTCCCTGAAGTATTCTGCGTTTTGAGGGCGTTTTGGTTGAGTACAGTTCCTAGCAATGTGCCCTTCTTCACCACAGTTGTAGCACTTGATTGGCTTTGCTTGACCCTGGTTTCCATTCCTTCCCCAATTCTGATTTGCAGCATAGCCTCTACCAGCTCCACCTCTTCCTTGTTCGTACTGCCTTTCTTGAACTGGTTGAACTGTAACTTTTCCATCTCTGACCAAAGCATGGATATGTAGATTGTATGCAGTCCTGATCTCATTGTTAGTGTAAAGTCTGTTGGTATGTGGTGAGAAGGTTAAGTTTTGTTTAACCATAAAAGCCAATTTATTGATAAAGTGCTCCATGACTTCTTCAGAGTTAGGTTGCTTATATCCCGAATCAGGAACGGGCTTGTGATTATCATTTCCAGTGGGTGTGACTTGTGATGCTTTGGTGAAGAATGCAGTTGTATCATTTGATGAGCTTGTTTCTCCTGGTTGAGATTTGAACTGTTCTAGAATCCTTTTTTCAAACATAGCATGTTTCTCATTCCGGAGAAGGAAGGCATACAATTGCTCATAGTTGGTGTTCTTTAGTCCTTTTGTAAGCTTCACAGAAGTGACAAACTTGTGCCATTCGGGATTCATAATGTTTACGAATTTTGAGTTCAGCTGAATGTTTGGCATAGTCATCTTGATATTCCTCATATCATTCACTAGCTTGTGGAATCTCACATAATATTCATAAACACCTTCTTCAGGTTTCATCTTAAAGTGCTCAAATTCATCATACAGTTGTGATTCTCTGTCTTCGATAGTCAATTCAGAACCCGAGAGAAGCATCTTGACATTATCCCAAACTACCTTGGCTTTTGTGTTGTGATTGATAAGCTTGTAGATATCTTTTGGAAGACCTTGAAGAATAATATTTGAAGCCCTGATATCAGCATCGAATCTCTTTTTCTCCTTATCAGTGAGTTCATCATACATCTTAGGTCTATCCATTCCATAAACTATTGTTCCATCTGCAGCAGTATCAATCATGTCTCTAGTAGTCTCAATCTGATACGGTCTTTCATCAATAGACTTAAGGATGTTAACCTCATTCTCCTTTCCTAAGCAGTACAGCCTGATTCTTTGTGACAAAGACTCATACTCAGTTCTATCAAGCATGGGAGGACGAGTATCAGATCCTGCAGCTTGCACATCATCAGCAACGGAAGACATGTTTAAATTCTACGGGATTTTACAAATCTTTGACTTAACCGGGAAATAGATTCTTTCACGGGATTTTACAAAATCAAGAAACAAACTGTAAAACTTATACACTTATGCGTAGACAGCAAAGTAATGCGTAGGAACTTATGCATAGATGAGAGCTTACGCGTAGACAGTAGTTTACGCATAACTTACAACTTACGAGTAGACACAAGCTTACGCGTAGACAGAGTTTACGCGTAGACTAGAGCTTACGCGTAGAGTTTTAGGGTAAGAAGCTTAAGTTTATCCGTAAACCAAAGCTTAGGCGTAAAAACCTTATGCGTAAGTTTCCCTTAGGCGTAAGACAAGCTTATGCGTAAGAAAAAGCTTATGCGTAAGAATTGTTACGCGTAAGTTTTATACTTATGCGTAAAATTAGGGTTTTACCCAAAACGATCTCTTACACTTCACAGTGTACGAGATATCCAAAGTCGAAGTGTTTTTCAGGCTTATCCAAGCAAGAAGAACACTGAGTAACCACCAGAAATGAGGATCAAGTGAAAAATTTCTTACGCGTAGGATTAGGGTTTCGTTATGCGTAGGAAGTACAAATTTTGCCAAACACGTTTTTATGATCAAAAACGTTAAGACAACCAGATAAAGATGATAACACAACCTTAAAAACACCAAAACAACAAGTCTCGAAGATCAAAACCACTGTTCACTCTTACGCGTAGATCCATACACCCTTATCCAAACACTCTTAAAAACCAAGAAAAACTTGTAAAGTTTGAAACTTTTTGCAAGAAACTGAAAGTTTAATACACAATAAACATTAATCCACAAGAATCTTGAATTTAAACATGAAAAATTAGAAGCTTTAAAGATCCAAAACTACCATATACGAGACATCAAATTTACGCGTAAAACAACCTTAACCCAAACAATAACAATCAAACCAAGAACATGATCAAACCATGGCTCTTGATACCATTTGTAGGATCTTGGTTTGTTACACAAGTTGGGCGGCGCCGTTTGGTTAAGACTTTAGAGAGAGAAAGTGGGAGAGGATTGGAACCCTAGAGAGACAAAGAAAAATATATTATGAAGTTCCAACCCTTTGCCTTGGAGGGCAAAGGGTATTTATAGGGTACAAGCTTAGACGCCTCTAAAAGGCTGTGGATCAGGCATACAGTGGGTAAAGACCCGTTCGTCCTCCACGGTGTTACAAAGTAATCTAAATACTAACACTGAATTACTACGACTACGAGCTTTCTAACGAGTATACATACTTGAGGTGACCGACACTTTAAGTACTGGATTTACTAAATCCCAACATTATTGTTCGATCTCCTTTAGCTTAAAGATTATTTGATTATGGATTACGATTGAAAGAGATATGGGAGGAGGAGCAATGAAGCACATAGGTCGGTATAAAGATTGTAACAGATTATTACTATATGATATCAAGCTACTACTGTTCCATGTAGTATTACTGTTGTTTGTTTGGTTCGGTTAAGGATTTGCGTATTTGGTTGTTGTTTGTCGAGTGGTTAATCCTATTCATTGGAATTTGATGTTGCTAGCATGTACTTACTACTACCTTTGAAACGTTAATGATGCTAGTAGGATTTTAGTACTGCTGATCGATTAATGCTGCTCCCTAAGGTTAATATTGTCGATCGATACTTAGTGATGCTCGTTTGACTTACTAATGCTCCTTCAAGTTACATCTGCTCGACACAATTTATGCTGTGTTATCTTATAAAGCTGTTCGTGAAACATTCTACTAGGGTGTCGAGATACTTCATGGAAAGATAACTTGATGAGTTGATTCGATGTATATTGGCTAGTTATTGGACTTAATGATGCATGGTATGGAAATGTCGGACAACACACACAGAAGATTGATTTTGGTTTAAATGTTCTTAAATGTTTAAAAGGCTTGTTTATTGGATTTATTTAGATTAGTTGATTACAGAGATAATTATTTATCACTTATTTGAAGTTGAAGTGGAGTTTCACGGATGTGTGTTCTTACTATATCTTTTAGCATGAGATAACTTTTTCGTGCTTATAATGTTGTGACCAAGACTTGTCAAATCTAGCAATTGGTCTTTGCTATCACATAAAGGAGTTACATTGTAGTACTCAGTGTCTCATAGAAGATGATGATTTTGTCAAAATGTTGCAATCTACTTATACTTTTGGTGTTGGGAATTGTAAATTCCATGTTAAAGTGTCGGTCACCCCAATTATAGTCTAGCATATGTTAGCTCGTAGATTTGTAGTTATTTACGTTGTTAAGTAGTTAATTAGTTATTTAGTAACGTAGAATAGTTTAGAGTAACACCGTGGAGGAAGGACGGGTCTTTACCCACTGTATACCTGATCCACAGGCCGATAGGAGGTCGTGTAAGTTGTAACTATAAATACCCCTTCCATCCATGGAAGGGGTGGTGCTTCATTTCATCTAACATTTTACATTTGAGAACCAAGTCTCTAGCAAGAACACCCTTTCTATCTTTCTCTCTCTAAATATGGCAAACATGTATTTTGATCATCCAAGACCACCCGAATCATCAACACAATAAATATATCGATCCTACAATTGGTATCAAGAGCCAAGGTTTTTTTTGTGTTGTATTGATTTGTGTGGTTTCATATCATGGTTATGTTTTTTTTATGATTTATGTGGGTTTTTGGTACGTGTTTGTTAACTGTTTTTTGATATTATTTTGTGGTCGGAAAATGTTTCTTCCATTACTTTGGTAAAACAGTTTCACTTGTTGTTGATATACTGGTTTTAACAAGTTTGAGTATCTTTTGGTCAAAAAGAGAGAAGTCATTGGGTATAATCATTTTTTTCAACATCTGTCTTGGTCATTATCTACTTGTCAAACTGCAAGTCTTACATGGGTCAAAACAGAAGCAGTTTTTCTGGGTTTTGTTATAGGTCAAAAAATGTAGTCTTGGTCGTTTTTCTGGGTTTAAGCACGAAAATAGGTTGATATTCATGCTAGCGAGTTGGCTGTTTATGTTGTCCGGATTCATTGTTTCTATGTAGCGAGTTGTGCTGTACAACTGGTATAGCGACTTGTGGTGACTCTTGTAGCGACTTGTAAAAGATGTCCAGATACATGGTTTTCAAAGCATGTTGACTATTGAGTCAACTGCTGCTAGCGACTTGTCTAAGACTAGCGATTTGTACATGCTACCGACTTGTTATGCTAGCGACTTGTCGTTGACATAGCGACTTGACAGATAATATGTGATGAAAAAGAAAGTCAGCTAGCGACTTGACACTATACAAATGGCTAGCGATTTGTCTTCAAGTCTAGCGACTTGTGACCTTAACCATCGGGACAGAAATGTAGAATGAGAAGTATGACCGTGACCACAACAAGACTCAACCTCAAGCAACCATATACCAAAGACCATAATAACATAAACCAACATCATGACTCACGACTCAAACACCATATTTAACCATTACAAGATCTCATATCTCATCAAGGGTTTGTAAACATTTCTCAAGACCTTTATTAGATCCAAACAACCCTTAATGATTTCATCATCGATCTCGACCCATTACAAACCAAACTGATAACTAAAGTATCAATATCATTCGAATAAGGATCCGTTGAGTTATCTCAGGAACTTTTGTGTTTGGCTAATATTTCATCAAGACCATCTAGGGTCCATTCACAAAACACTACAATGATCTCAAAAAGTTTGAGGATGCAATTGTTTATTACGACCATGAGGTCTTTCCCTCGAACACTTTCATCATTGACCAAATTGTTGTTTGATAATTTTCGAATATACAGAAGTGATGTTAACAACTATGTTAAATCATGACATTGATTCAGTCATTCATTAACTCTAATTAAACAAAAATCAAACAAGTTAAAACCTACCTGTGACCTTAAGGCCGACTCATGAATATTAAACTATCCCTGTGGCTTAAAACGATTCTTGTTCTCAAAGCCATCCCTGTGGCTGAGATTTATCTTAACCGATTCATAATTTGATGAAAATATGAGGATAGTGGCTGTTTGTGTTCTTAAAGAAAAGATTTAGAATAAGATTGAGTCTACAGGATGTAGAAAGTGGCTGAAGTTGTTTTTGGTGTGAGAGCATTTTTGAGATGGGGGCGGATAATACTGAGTCAAGGGATTAGGGTTTCGTTTTTCTGTGTTTGTGATAAGAGAGGCGGATTTGATTAAAGATATTAGGGTTAATGTAATGATCTAATATTTAGGGCATTATGTTTTTATACCGGTTTGATGAGGTGAGTGGATCAGGCAACAACTTTTGATGTGGGCTTTTGACCCGATTTTCCTATTGGAACTAGGCTGACATTGGATATTTGTGTAGGATCTGGTATTGTTATTTGAAATGGTCCGTGTACCTAACTGATATGGGTCTTGTGATTTTTGGACATGTTTGGACCCCGAGTAATATGTTGGACGCACGCAGGTTTTGATTGAATTTCAACAAATGGTGTAATTTTGATAATGGGTTATAAATTGGATCTAACATTCTACTTGATCGATCCAAAGATGACTGTGAATGATCGACCGTACGAGTTTCATGGTTGTTTGGGCCTCGTGAATTTTTGTTTGACCTCGTGGATATTAACGAAGTGAATGGGCTTCAGAGTTTGTTAAATCACGGTTTATCACATAAAATAATTTTATCACATGGTTTATGCTAAATCAAATTTTGATAAAATGTGATATTAATCACGAGTGCCTCATTGAGAATTCATGCGTTTGATGGTTTCGAGATAATTGTGTGTCAAGTGATTCTGATATATTTGTGCTAATATTATATCATTATGGGATGCGAGTTGTAATTTAATCGTGCGATTTGGAGATACGATTTGAGAGTTGATGAGAGTTGATTATGAGATTTGTTGTGATTGATACCTTGGTGCATACATTTTCACGAATAATATTATGTCACGGCTTGAATTGATGGTTGAACAAAGTTGACTACAGGGTTGTTTGTACGGTATTTCTTATTTGGATTTGAAGTGAGGTTTTTCGGGCGCGTTTACTTATTTCGTCTTCTTTCTTTCTACCATTCCGCGAAGATGACTTGTTTGGGCGTTTATTGAGGGTGATAAAGGCTTGGCTATTTAGTTACGGTTGTGAGTCTTTCTCGCTTAACCCACAACGTAGCTATCACTTCGGTGTCTCACGCAGTTGAGGATACGTCAAGAGGTTTTGTACATTGGGTACACCGTTTCTTTCTCACGAGGATTAGTACAAGTTTAAGTAACAAATCTGGGGAATTCTACTTCATGATCAAGTTTGGTATATCGGGTTTACTTCTCCATGTGGTCACTATAATAGCCGACAGAATGCGTGAATGATGTGTTTACCAAAGTGTTGATTGGATTGTTGATGATGTTGGATATTGAACCGTTGATGAACTACTGCATGTTCTCCTAAAAACAGATATTCACTTAAACCAAAGTTGTCATAACATATTCAAGCTGACATTGTTTACGGTTTTGTCTTGATTTTGTAAAATCCCGCGAAAGAACCTATTTCTCGGTTTAAATCATAGACTTGTAAAATCCCGTAACAATGGAAACATCCTGATAATAGTAAGGTGCAATTCCGGATCTATATAACGGTTTATTCTTGGTTCTTTTAAAATCCCGCGAAAGAAACTATTTTTCGGTTTAAACCATAGAGTTGTAAAATCCCGTAATGATGGATTCATCCTGGAGAAAGGAAAGTGTATTTCTGGATCTTATCTGATGCTGGTGCTACGATTTCTACTTCGAAGAAAGGATAAAAGGGGTACTTTATGAATTGGATGTGTGTTTGGATTATCGTCATGGAAGTTTGATTATTATATGGTTTTACGGGGTTATGTGCTTTTAACCATGGTCGGGATGAAAACCATTATCATAGTTCACTTAAAACGTCAAAGGAGGCTAGAATTGAGTTTTTACTAGAAGATGTGACAACGGGGTTAATTCACTATTATTTATTTGAGGTTGAAGTGAAATATCACGAGCAAGTGTACTTAGTATCTGAAGGTATCGGGGATGGATGGATGAAGATTCTTCAAGATCCTTGTTCGAGCTTATTATCAAAAAAACAAAGACTTGGAAATCTAGTTATTGTTGGGTGACTTTTACCTTTTGTTTTACCACTTGGGGGAATTGGGCTCTTATCATCTCAAAATAACTATCACTTTAAGGAGTTACGTTGTACTGCTCAGTGTCACATTCAATTGTGGATTTTCAAGAGGTAATGTACGTCTATTACTTGATGGTTGGTTGGTTGAAGAGTATAGAGTACATAGAGAGTACTTAGAGATGCTAATGGAAATCGGCACCGCTCTTTGTTTCATATGTGCAAGTTTAAGTCACGAGTTCGGGGTAGTTTACTTCAGGGTCAAATTCATCATATTGGGTTATCTCGATCAGTTGTCACTTCAAAGAGCCTACTGAATGATAATGGTGACAGTTACATGTTTTGCCACGAGATGATGAAAAGAGAGAGATAATGACGTATGAACACAATAGTTCATGCCTCGTACTCTAAAGAAAAGAAAAGTGTACGCTTCAGTGCGCTTTATCTTCTGAAGAAGAGAAATCTTCTTATTATGACCATTCTCATCAACATGCTTCATACTTTTTCCATGCGCTTCAGTCATCAAGTGAACCGGGCTACCACTGATTGTTTTCTCATTCCACTTGCTCGATTATAATTAAGATGGCGACATCATGTGCTGATTTTGCGGGAGAGAAGTGTGAATAAAACATTCGGATGATTTCACTTATTTAGTCAAGAATGGCAACTTCGTCTGTAATTCTTGAGGGGGAGAAGAAGTATGATAATTCTGCATGGTTGATTGTTATCTGAGAATAAATGGTCAAACGGCTCCAAACTCATGTAAGAACCGAGCTTCTTCTTATCGGGTCATCTTTACATGGAGTTTCTTCTAAGAGTCGTTGGTTGACATCTTCACTCGAATTGATGAGTTTATCGACAAAGTGCTTCCGGTTAATGCTTCACGTATACATCAACATGGTGATTCTGAACAATCTCTCTGTTCTTGTTTGATGTGATTGGTAGTTTGGTATTACCATCTTGTGTGTTCGTTGCGGCCTGATTGCTAATTTCCTTGATGAACATCTTTCTGTTCTTGTTTGATTGGGAGGGATTTTAGTTAAGGGGATTTGCAAGATGTAAGTTAATCGGGATGCTTTTTGGTGGGATGCTTTTTGGTGTGAGTTGAAGATGTTAACTATCTATTCCCCAACTGCACAATCTTGAAGAAGGTCGAGTCTACAATCCGTTCTACATTTTATGCTGCATGTTAGAAGACTAAAGACGAGTTGCATTTGATTATCCAAAGACTTCTTCATATTCCGGGCATTGTCAGTTTAGGGGAGAGCACTAATTGGGGGAGGGTGAAATGTCAGATTTAATCCTCAATTAGACTTGCTCACATTATTCAGCATGTTGATTCTCACAAAGACTTCAAGCGTTCTTCTCAAAAGATTTCTAGTATTTAGGCTTTCAAAGAGTTGCTGATTCTGAATTGTCAAAACCAGCAAGGGGGAAGGAGACAAGCATCTAAACGCGAGTAAACTTGATGAACTTAATTCTTCTAAGTGATTGAAGATAACCCGGGAAGACAAATGTTACTACCGCAGAGAAACTCAAGGTTTGACTCATGGCGAGTAAACTTGATGAACTTAACTCTTCTAAGTGATTGAAGATATCCCGGGAAAAACAAATGTCATGACCGCAGAGAAACTCAAGGTTTTACTCATCAAGGCGTTTAGTGTTCTTATTCCAAATATGTGGGGGAAGAGATGGAAGAGTTAGTTTTTGAAGATGAAAGAGGTACACAAATGTGTGTTTATTTTGATGTTATCACAATCATCAAGGGAGAGAGATTGTGTACATTGGGGATGCTCAGCTGTTTTACTTCAGGGCTTAATATGTGATTCAGTAATCACTTATTCCGGTGTTGACATCCGCAAAGATTGTCACCCGCAGAGATAATCAGTGATTCGGCCTGCTTCTTCAATGATATCGGTTATTCTCTCTTTGGGCATTCGGGTACGTGGGGTTCTTGAGCTTCATACACTTTCTTCATTGGGATAGAAAAGTATACATCGGGGTTATTCTTTCTATTGGACTTAATCTGCTACTTCGATGGTATAAGTTTCTTTGTCTTCGGGTATGTGTATTCGGGTTCGTGAGCTCTAGTCTAAGAGACTGACTGCATCAATTCAACTACTTGGGGGAATTGTTCTCTTGACACCTTTTGGAATGGATCGCTTCAGACTTCAGTGGAAAAGGAATTTGAGAAGATTATTTATGTGTGGGATGAAACGTTGTTGTTCTTCTATTGGATGATATAACCTCGAACGAAGAATCACGGTGATTATTCTTAAAAGGAGCAGCAAGATTGATGATAATGGTGTGCTTCTTTGTGCACTTGGCTAATGGAAGCTTGTAAGAAAGCTTTGAATCTGCTCATCTTATGGATTTTCGGTTTGGGGGAAGCTGCCAAAGTCTCACTTTCAGATGGCTCAATTTCTCTCTTCGATTCAAGAGCCTTGGAAGCTTTGGTGGTGAATGTTTAAGAGATGATGACTTCTATCTTCTACAACGGGTCTTCTTGATATCCTTATCTCGGTACTCGTATCATCATCTTCTTTTACTATATCATCTAAGCTATATCTTTGTAAATATTTATTAAAAAAACCAAATACAAAAATATAAAACCAGCAAAACAAAATAAAAAAATATAAAACCTTCAAAAATCCATAAAAAATCAGAAAATTTAAAACTACGAAAAATATGTTTTCTCAAGACATGTCTTCTGGTATCGATAACATCTACGATCTTAGAAATGTCATTCAATAATGGCACGGGACTTTAGATGAAGTTCGAGCAGGAGGTGTAAATATTTCTTTCTAAACATGTCTCAAAATATGGCTTACAGTTATTTCAGATTGTAACCCGGGCTTCAAGCATGGCTTACAGTGATTTCAGACTGTAACCCGTGCTTAAACTATGGCTTGCTATTATTTCAGATAGGAACCTGTTCTTTTAAAGGAAGGAAAGTGATGCGGTAAACCTATTTTCAAAATATTTCGTGCACTTATCCTAAATACTAAACAAGGAAAGTATGTCGAAGGACTGCTGTTCCTACACAAATGTTTTTCCGTCTAAAATTCTTCAGAAAAATATTTGGTGTTTTCAAAAATGGTGGTAAATGAGTTGCTTTAAAACCAATCAGATTCAGAGTTTTTTTTTTTTGTAAAATTGAAAACTCAATCAATGACTTCAGCGCTTTTAAACCTTTCATAAAATGAGTCATGGATTGAGGGGGATAATGTTTTTCAAATCTACATCATCTAACGGGCTTTCTTAATTATCCTAATATGCTTAATTAAAAATGATGTTAACGTATGTTGAAGGACTAGGTGCCTAGGATATGATTGCTAGGATTAGATAATTAGAGTTTGATGAACACATTATTCCCATACATTTATATGATCTGATTGATATGTTGCATTGACTTTTATTAGTCGTTTGCTGTTATGGGTGATGTCGACCACCATATATCTGTATGTGTGTTCACTAACGTATGCAGGTATATTGGTTATAAGAATGTTCCCGGTCCAGATCCCAAAATTGAAGATGATTGGATGCCGAAAGGAAAGGGTAACTATATCTTGGGTTGACAAATGAAGAAACGGAGCTTAATTGGACTTCAATGGAGAGTTGGCATAAATGCAACGTAAGAGGTGTCACTGCTTCAGCAGATGGTTTTCTTCTAAGTGATTGAAGAAACGGAGCTTAATTTGACCTCAGTTGGCATTAAAATGCAACGTAAAGAAGTCTCACTGCATCTGCAGACGTTTCTTCCAAGCCCTACAGCAACAACAGAAGTTTCTCAACCACCTAACGTATCTTTGTGCAGGATACCATTTTTAAACAATTTTTGAAATAATCTGATTAAATTGTTTTGAAAATGGAAAATATTGTTTTGAAAATTAATTGGACTTAATTTTAAAAATCATCGGACTTCATTTTATCAAAACCTAAGTCACTCAATCATCGACTACTGTCATCGATTGAGGGGGAGAGTGATTTAAAATAAAATATTTTCAAACGATATTTCTTCATAAAAGTCCGTTTGTACAATAATAAGTGGTGATCTAAAGATTTAATGTTATGTCATGGTATGATTTTTCTTTAGAATCAAGATCTTTCAAAATGAAATCTTTTATGTTCTTGTTTGATTGTGAAATTGTTTTATTTTACTTAAAGGTCTCTTAAAACAATCATACCTGACACTAACAATCTTTAATGTCTTAATCTGTTCCTTATCTGTCATTTTTCAAAATTAAATTATGCCACGTCTTTCCCCTAAAATTTTCTAAATGATTTAAATCAGATGGGATCACAAATCTCAAATGGTTTGATATTTTTGATCGGCGGAGAGATCGTGATTTAAATCTCAAATCTGTTTAAATGAAATTGGTTTTAGTCCTTTAAAGGCACTCCTGCCTCCATGTGCCAAATGACTTCAAATATACAATGCACATGTTGAGGAGGAGGATTTATCCATAAACAAGATGAGTTTTTAAATCAGGCACATTTTCTCCCATGTTTTTCTAAACCTTATTAAATCACTTGGGATCCAAAATCTCAAAGGGTTTGATATTTTTGATCGGGGTAGAATTTGTGATTTAATAATGAAATTTGATAAAAGGTGATCGTTTTGATTCAAATGTGCAAGCTGCTCTCTCATATGTGCTAAACGCTTTCGAATCTCGAAGCACATATTGAGGGGGAGCGAATGGTTTCTTAAATGTATTTTGTGTCCGTGGATGTGCTTCAAAAGAACTCTTGCCTCTATGTGTTAAATGATTTCTCTTATCCTATGCACATATTGAGGGGGAGAATTTACCAAGAAAATCAAATGGCTTTTTCTATGAAAATTGTGATCAAAGAAAATATTTCAAAGTCCTCTTGCCTCCATGTGATAAACAATTTCTAAATCATATGCACATGTTGAGGGGGAGGTTTTCTAAATGATCAAAACTATTAAGGTACAAAATACTTTGATCTCGTATCACAAGTACCTTGATTGTTTTTCCAAATGATTTTTCAATTGGTTTCAAGGAAGAATGAACTGTACCAAAAGACCGACCATTTTACTTTATGTATGGAGTTATAAGGATGGTGAGGTTAGGTATTAGTTCCCACGATCCGCCAGAACCGGAGGGATCTACCCAGGGACAATCCACTAGATAGTGTAGAGTCCTTAGGTATATTGAAAAAAGGAGAAAAATGAGAATATGGGAAGAGTGCCGACTGAGATAGAGCTAGTACTGGAATAAACCCAACAAGGTTCTAGTAATGAAGTCTCGGTAAGCACTGAAGGGGTTGAAGAATGAAAAAGAAATTAATGTGAAAAGGGTGAAAAGAAATAGCCCTCCAATAATTCAACCTTAGGGCAGAAACCGGGTTCAATACATATGCTACTGGTTGTTACCAAGGTAACACTGGTATTGAAGACAAGACGTCATGGACCCAGTGACGCACTGCACTACAACTTCCCAAACCACTCAAGTTCCTCTTAAAAGGGCTTGTTTCATTCTCACGAGGAACCTACATAATCTATCGACTTTCTCTTAGAGACTGTTGATATTGAAGAAGGAGACCCTCTCCCTAGTCTCCGGCACAGGAACCAAATGAGCACTATTGAGTCTAGGGCCAAGAGATCATCCACAATATCTCATTAGGACACAAAATTAATGAAGACTTGCTATTTCACACAATGTGGAAAGTAAGAATATATTAAGAGTCCTACGCTTTATCCTTGTGGTATTGCCAGAACATCCAAGTGATATGAAAATATTCACGATGAAGATGGAAATCCTTCTAGAGCCAACATCAAACAAGCTCTTGGTGGGTGACATGTGAGATCTTCTCGTAAGATCAAACTTGTGACAACTGGATAGAAACAATGGGGCGATTCAGTCTTGAATCAACCTTGGTCCAGGAATGGAATTGACGAATACTTTTGGAAAAACCATTCGATGTGCAAACCTTCTTTTCTCTAGTACGTCAAATGTGTATTCATGTTTCAAACTCAAAAAGTATCTCTGATTGAAAAAAATACTTTTGGAAAAACCGTTCGGTGTGCAAATCTTCTTTTCTCTAGCACATCGAATGTGTACTCATTTTCTAATACAAAAAGTATTTTGATTGAAAATTGATCTTTCTCATAAAACCTTCGTCGTATTGCAAAACTCTTTCTTCTAAGCAATACGCGATTGTTTTCAAATCATTTTTCATCAATCAGTGAATCTCAATTCGCTAGTTCACTCACTCTGTGTTGTCTTCTTTGAGACGTTCCGGTTTGAGAACAGCTAGAACAGCTGCGAAACCCTGTCAAGGAGATTCTTAGGAATCCTACCTGATCACAGGCAGTACTTGCACTGATCAACGGGGAATCGTGGGCCGTGTACCTCAATTCAATGAAAGTGATCAAAGACACTTTCGTGCGCTTTATTGCTAACTGTTGTTTGCAGGTACATTTGGACGGTTGCAGCTGATCAGAATCGAGGAGTCAATCCAAAGCCGCATGCTCACAGCATCCACACTTAATTTGAAGAAATCATGACTGGTGCATATCTACATAACCTGGCTCTGATATTTCATACTATGCTTCTGCTTCGCTGCTGCAAATATCATGAACCAGTAATGCTTCCGCTACTCTGATGGAAAGATGTCATGATTCAAAAGTGTGAGCATGTCGGTCTGAAAGTCACAACATCACATGATGGCAACACAATAAAGGGTGATCCAGAGATTTTTTTGTGGCTGATGATCTCAAAGAAAGCTCAAAGATAATCAAAGATGTGGATCAGTTCAAAGACCTCCACTGAAAGTACAAAACTATGCGGACTTTGAAGATTCGCTAACTAATGCACAAAGATCGTGGAAATGAAGAATTCAAGTCTACGAGCTCAAGAATGAAGTCAAAGATAGAATGCTAGGAAGCAAAATGTATTTCATGGGGTGACCTCCCTTAGGGGGAGATTGTTGGGAATTGTAAATTCCATGTTAAAGTGTCGGTCACCCCAATTATAGTCTAGCATATGTTAGCTCGTAGATTTGTAGTTATTTACGTTGTTAAGTAGGTAATTAGTTATTTAGTAGCGTAGAATAGTTTAGAGTAACACCGTGGAGGAAGGACGGGTCTTTACCCACTGTATACCTGATCCACAGGCCGATAGGAGGTCGTGTAAGTTGTAACTATAAATACCCCTTCCATCCATGGAAGGGGTGGTGCTTCATTTAATCTAACCTTTTACATTTGAGAACCAAGTCTCTAGCAAGAACACCCTCTCTATCTTTCTCTCTCTAAATATGGCAAACATGTATTTTAATCATCCAAGACCACCCGAATCATCAACACAATAAATATATTGATCCTACATTTGGTGTATGTATAAGTTCAAAGTCACGTGGATAGTACAAGACATAAGACATAAGTTTTGGTTGTTCTACTTCAGCATCAAGTTCGTTATACTTAGTTTTCTTCAATAGTAATCATTACAAGAAGCCTACAGATTTCGAGATTCAAGAAATGGTTAACATATGGATTTCAGGGGAAGCATGTTGTAGAGTGTTTAATCATTTACATGTACCACATGAGGTGTCGTTATTACTACTGCTAGTTTAAGTTTCTACTGTCTTGAATTCATTATTATTATTATGCGTCATGGAGGGTAATTTGAGGCATTGGAAGGCTGGATTAGAAGTGTGATATTGGTTTGTGGTTGTAAAAATCAAAGTTGCATCTACTTAGCATCTCCTAGTTGATAATGACAAAAAGGGGAAGAAATTTTACATATAAGTTTTGCAACTTATATATCCTTGGTGGTACAGCATGTTATGTAAGTTCACATGAGTTGAGCTTAAGGGGAAGATTGTTTCATTCCTGGAAGATCAAGAAGAATGTTTTGTTATTATCAACTAGGGAAAGATTTTTGGGAATTATACTGAGTTGATAATACAAAACAATAAAAGAAAAATGAAGCAAATACAAAACAAGGAGGACTTAAAAGACAAAGAATGAATTCTATAAAAGATGAAAGATTATAGAAGATTCTTTAGAAGATAATGATTAAATTTATGAAGATTTACATTCCTAATACAGTTATAGGTCCTTTTTAAAGCTAGATATCTCTATTATATAAAGATATATAGGTTGTAGGTTTTATGTGTGCACAACAAAAAGATGTAGTCGACTAAATAGTGTGTGTTCTAGGCGTGAGTTTGTTAAGTAGATGCCTAGATTAGTTGTATTTAGCCTCAAGGATCTTTGATTCCTTGTTATAGTTTAGATAACACGTTCTACTATTGATCACAGTAGAATTGGGGCTAGTTGTCAATGTTATGAATGATAATGATGAAAAACCTTGTTAATAACATTGATTTTTTGTTTGAATATTCCGCCTTTGTTATTATTCATCCTAGATTACATCTAAACAATCTAGAGCTTAAACGATCTCAGAATCTATCACGTTATTAGGCTCTTTCAAACCTAAATTTAATTTGTGCTCACATTTTACTATTGTTAGTGATATTTCTAGGTTTTATCTAGACGAGAGGAAAAGTCTTGTAAATTATTTAAGCAAAAATTCCACCACGGTCCATTTAACCGCCGATACGTGGACTTCTAGTTGTAAAAGAATGAACTATAAGGTTTTAACCGCCCACTTTATAGATGATGATTGGGTAATGCATACAAGAATAATCAATTTTAGACTAATCCATAGCCATAGAGGGGTGGATATTGGTAGGGCACTTTTGGAATGCATAACCGAATGGGATATAAAGAATGTTATGACCATGACGGTTGATAACATCTCTTCAATGAAAAATCTCTTGAATACTTGTTATAGATTTCACTAACCAACTATGATGATGGTAAACACTTTCACATAAGATGTATGGCCCATATTTTGAACCTAGTTGTCAAAGATGGTTTAAAAACACACAAAAAGCAAGTAGATACCATAGCTTTGGCTGTAAAATACATAAAACATTTGAGCCAAAGAGTTACTAACTTTAAAGAAAGTGTTGGGAAGGCTTGTACTGCAAATAAGTTTTTGATTTTCGAATACACTACAAGATGGAATTCTATACATGATATGTTGAAAACCGCTATTGAGTTAAAAGATGCAAATTTTTATTATGATTTTAATAACTCTTGTTTTGCTCGAGACCTTGAGGATATAGCTAAGCAGGCTGATTTTGAGGTTTCTAAGAAGGTGGTTGCATTTTTAGAAAAGTTTAAGGAAACAACAGAACGTGTGTCAAACCTATTAAGTCTCGTTGCTCATTTGTCGTTTAGAGAAATACTTGATATTGATAAACATCTTTGTGAGTGGCAAGAAAATGCTTCCTTTAACGAAATGATTTCTAAAATGAGAACAAATTATAAAAAATATAGGGGGGATTACAAAAACATCAACCATTATATGTACTTTGCTGTTATCTTAGATCTGACAATGAATTTGGAGATAATTGGCTATAGGTTTAGACATTAGATAGAAAATTGTTGTATACCCACGGAAGTTGATGAATAAATTTCTGAGACACCAATTCAGTTTTTAAGCGAAGAAGAATTATGTAACAAATTGATTAAAAAGGTTGAGAAAGATATGGTAGTATTTTCTATAAAGAAAAATATGGCACAAAAATATCAAGTTGCATACCGAAATTAACGTCAAGTCAAAGTACTACCACAAGTCATCATTTTGGTAATGCGTTCTTAAATGCGTATAAAGATGAAGTTGGAAATAAGTTGAGTGAGGTGAAGATGAGTTGACAAAATATATTAAAGAACCACGTCTTGAGCTAGTGGATGATGTGGAAAACTAGAAGGGGGGTTGAATAGTTTTACCGATTAAAACTTTGTTTTAAAGTATTTAGATCGACTTATGTCAATCTATTTACTGTGTGTGTTGGATAATGATAGATAAGCACATAAGTAAGTAATGCAAAAGATACAGAGTAAGGAACACAAAACTACAACACGAGTATTTATAGTGGTTCGGCTACAAGGACACCTTCCTTGCCCTACTCCACTCCCCGAGTACCCCACTTGAGAGTTTGTAAGAACTACACAACACAAGCTCCTTAATGTGGTGGAGAAGCCTTCACAACGTCGCCTACTCTTTATTCGGTACAAGGATAGACACCGAATTCTTCCACGAGGTAAAACCAAACCTAACACAACGTCTCCTACACTTTATCCGGTACAGGGCTAGATACCGAGTTCCATTACAAAGGAGGAACTACTACCCAACACTACACCACAACACAACTACCCCAAAAGAGACATACTCCTTGTTACAACACTAGAAGGATATCAATATCCTTTAACCCAAACTATCTAACTTGTACATCGATGCACCATATCGAATGTACACCCTAGGCACCTTTCACTAATTCCTTCGACACGACCCTTCGGCACCTTTCACTAATGCCTTCAACACGACCCTTCGGCACCTTTCACTAATGCCTTCAACACAACACTTCTATGGAGGGAGGAAAGAAATATCAACAAGATACACTTCAGTGGTCTTGATGATGACGAAGCTTAGCAACTCATGACCTTTAGCTTGCACGTCTTCAAGAGGTGTTGATTTTGTAACCACCCGCATTTTTAGGTTACTTATCATTTTCGAGAATTTACTATTCACTTTTACTATTCACATTTACTATTCACTTTCACTATTCATCCGTAAAACTTTTATTTCACATTCTCGTAAGATAAATTATTTTAGTAATGACCTGAGAGTTCGACCATCGTTAGATCATTTTCGCAAAAGTTATTATGTAAACATCGTTTTAAAGTTTCGTTTTAGACGGTCCACCGTTTAAACATCACGCGCTTAACGAAAATCAAACCTGATAATTTTCCTCGCATCAGATAAATTTTTAGATCATTCATGATTAATTTGAGAATTTTTAAGAATTATTATTTTTAATATTACCAAATAAGCCCAGCGCAGAACAAAACTAAACTTACGTTTTAAACAATTCTACTTACATCCAGACTTAACGATTCCTGCACTGTGTTTCTAATATGTTTTTGACACTTTTACATTTTTGGAAAAGTCAAACATATTTCCCTCATCCTTTGACCATAAAGGAATTAACCTTGCACGTTCTACATTTTTGCTTAAATCGCGTAACTTTTAAACTTCACGAATAACTGTAAAGTTATCCCGCGTATGAAGAAAACCACATTTTGATATCTCATATCACTTTTAGACTAATTTTAGTCTACTCTAAATAAATTCACGGTCGTTTCCTGATGAGTGTGTAAATACTCTTCATTTTTGGGTCAATCTGAACTGCAAAACGTTTAAAAATGCTCAGAAATGCATCAAAATACTGAAAATATCTCAAAATTGCATTTTATATGTTTCAGATGCAAAATTTTTAAAATCAGATGAAAAACGAGCTAAGTTTGCATAATTGGCAGTTTCAGTCCCCCAACTTTCAAAACTTGTCAAATATAGTCCCTAGGCACTTATTTCAAAAAGAAAAGTCACCAAAGGTCCTTTTAAAATCATAAGTTGTCAAAATTAGTCCTTTGGTGAAAAATGTCAAAAGTTTTGAGAAATTACAAGTTTGGTCCTCCAAGTTTCAAAATTGGCAAAAATGGTCCTTGGAAATTTGAAAATGTCTATTTTGGTACTTGTACTATTGAAGCTTGTCACTTTTGGTCCCTTGAAATAACTTTGATAAATTGGCAGCTTTAGTCCTTGTATTTTCAAAAATGGCAAAACAAGTCCTTGTATTAATTCAAGCCCTTTGGACCTTGTCATAACTCCTTTGTGACCCCCTGCCATATTAACTTTGTGACCTCCTTCAATTTGACCATCCCTTCAATATTAACCCCAAGTCAAACCCGGTCAAATAAAACCACCCCGCCCACAATGTTTCCCTCCAAAAACCACTGTCTTCCCCACTCCTCTGCAACTCCCTGCCACACACCAACCCACCTTATCACTCCACCAACACCAAACAACAAGAAGCAATTAATGCTTCCTCCCCTAAACACTCAAATCTCTCCCCACTGTCAAAATACCATTTCCCGCCAAAAAAGCCATCAATGGCAATAAACCACTCAACTCATCCAATGGCTCTAAATTAAAGTGGGATATGTTCAGAATCAAGTGGGGAAGCCTCAGAGTCAATATATATCAAGGAAGAAGAAGCAGAGGGGAGAAGTTAGTTTTAGTTAGTTCTTAGCTTTTAGTTTTAAATTAGCTTTTAGTCTTGGTCTGGAATTTTGGATGTTCAAGTACCATTTACTTCATTGTCATTTTAATTGAGTTGTACTCTTCATTTCAGTTAATGCAATCTATTTACAGTTCTAATTCCAGTTTTTAAATTTTATGATGTTATTTTTCTTACTGTCGTAAAACCTTGCTTCAAATTTGATCAAACAAGTTGTAAGTTTGTAAAAGCTCCTTTGAGCTTGTGGTTATGCTTACAAATTATTTGTCTTAAAGTTTCTTGGGTTCAAAAAAATTGTTTTCACACCTTTCTGCCCCTTAGGGAGTGTATAGTATTGGACTTTTCTGGGTTAAACCTTGGTTTCGACCCATTTTGGACCTCAATCATAGTTTTTCTTAGCATGTTTGATGTTATTGGAAGTAGTTTTAAGCTGTTTTCAGAGTTTGATAGCTGTTAGAGTAGAATCTGTTAACTTTGGTTTATGTCCAGCACTGTCCCCTCTGACCACCTTCCACAGCTCCTTAGAAGCTCTTAATTAGCTTCATTTGATCTCATTTATAGCTTTTTGCAATCCTCAATATATGTAGTCTATTTTTTTTTACCTTGTTTTAGAATTTGGAATTAGTTTAGATGCTTAATTTTACCTCAAAACAGCCCCTTGGACAGCTTTGTATAAGCTTGTGATAAGCTTATCACTATTCAAAAAGAGTTTCTTTTAACTCCTGGACACATAAGTTTTTCCTGTGATAGCCTATTTCAGGATTTGGAGTTGGTTTGGTAGCTCAACATTGCCCTCAAACAGCTCCCCTAGCCTGCTAGTCTGCTGTCTCACTACTGCAGCCATCATCCTTGGTCAGTGTTTAATTAGGACTTATTCTTAGCTTATTTATGTTTTTATCTGCTTTATAGTTTAGTTAGTTTGGGTTTATGTCACACCCTCGCCGGAGGCGGAAACACGAGGTGTAACGGAAGGGAACATAACCACAAGATAATAGAACATACCAACATTAATATAAAAAAAAAGAAATATTACACCATTACAATACTAGTTTAGCCGACATCGGCAAATATATTACAAAGTTTAGATTCCAAAATATTGAGTTTTATTACATACGACTTGTAGCGACAAGCGAAAACTTCTTTATGCAAGACTTGATAGAAAAGCTTACTAACGATCACCTGAAATGCATGAGAGAAAAACGGGTCAACTATGAAAATAGTTGGTGAGTAAACACGCTTAGCAAAATAAGAAAACTCGTAAGAAATATTCAAAGATTTCGGTCGACGAAAATAGTTTTCAAAGCAAAGGCATTGTGTATCCACTCAGTTCCAAATTCCGCCCATACAAAACTTGCAACCTGTGTGTACACAACCCATTGCACAAAAATTATAGTGCGTCAAGTAGTCAAGTGTAAGTGGTCATAATAGTTCACAATATTGCACCAAGAATATAATAATTCAGGAATGCTACCGATGAAACCAAATTAAGCTGGGTGCCACTACCCAAAGTTATACTGGGTGCCTCTTCCCAAAGACCTACTGGGTGCCTCTTCCCAAAGATACACTGGGTGCCTCTTCCCAAAGATACACTGGGTGCCTCTTCCCAAAGATATATTACGAACAAAGGTGTCTAAATAGTGATGCTCCGAACATGGGAGACTTTATAGTGATGCTCCGAACATTGGAGACTTTATAGTGATGCTCCGAACATTGGAGACTTTAGGACAAGGTCATAACACGTACGGTTCAATAAGTTCAAATAAGTCATAATTTCGTAATTAAGTTCAAGGATTGATTCGAGTTCAAATATTCAAGTCAAAAGAGTTCACAATTGTAAGGATCAATTTAATTCAAGTATGGTTCATGCATTCAGCCCCAAAATATAGTAAAACGGTAAAAAGGGGATGTGATTACTCACTTGGTAAACTGAGGCGATGACAAAAGTGAGTACACTGAGGTATAATGTGATGCGTCAACCGGGACCTATTACGAATGATATGATATGTCATGAGTTGCAATGTAATGTTATGCATGCATTTCGTATGTTATTTATACCATTTACGGGTTTTGAAAATATTACTTGTCGTCGAAAAATACTCTTTTGACGTCTCGACCCTTCAAAAATCACTTTTCAAGTTTTTACGTCAAAATGTCATCCTACAATGGTTTTATAATGATTTATAGTGAAATTTCCACTTTTCGTCGCAAAACAATGTCGTCGGAAAAATCATGAAATTAACAAAAATGGCTCCGGAAAAGTAGTCGTAAAATGGTGTACGTCGATCGTTAGAGAACGAACTCGACGGTTTTGGAAAGTTTGTATCGATATCTAAAAGTTTCAGTTCAGGAGTTTTCGTCCAAAAGGTCTCGATCATAAAGATATCAAAGGCTAAAGATGGTGGTTTTTGTTAATTGTGTGCAGAAAATAAGTTTCGGCCAAGTTTGAACTTCCGTAAATAATTTACCATAACTCCGCTTGACAAACGGCTTTTTGTTTTGAAAAATATGGCCGGTGAACTTGATTTTACTAGAAAACATTTTGTTCCAAAAAGTTTCACATCATGGTTAAAAACTGTCGCAAACATGGACGTTACAGCTACTAGAATACTTGTATCGTAAAAATAATATAGATTTTCAGAAAATAATAGTTACGGCAACTTTATAAAAACGTGCATATATTTGTCGTTTCAAATCCGTTTTCTACGTATAATATGTCCTTAGCTTCGTATCGAAGTAAACTAATATATTTTTGATAAGTCGAAATAATTTGTGAAGCTTAAGGCTCGTTTTTGACCCGAAAATACTAAAAACAGCAAAGCTGAATTTTCTGAAAAGTGTACGTTTCGTCGTCAAACTTTAAAAATTCACCACGGCTTCGTTATAACTCCGTTTTTATCCGTTCAAAAGGCCACGGATTCGTTTTAAAGTGTATTTTCTAAATATCAAGGCCAAAATGTCGTACCAACAGTAGGTTTTTCCAGAATTTCGAAATAAGGACAGAACCAAATATATAGTTATCGAAAATAGTTTTTCTCGGACAAAACCTATTCTAATCCCTTCAAATCAACTCCAAAGCTAATCTAATCCTACCATACACCTTATTAGGGTGTCATGGGTTCCTAATCACCATCAAGACCAAAGAATACCATGGGAATATTTATAGGATGACCAATATGTATATATAACTCAATAAATCATGAAAAATGGTATAAATCACATATCATGCATATAAGCTCCAAAAATGAAAAGAAACATATGAAAATGACAAGGAAACATGAAAATGATAAAAACATGCTTACAAGTGATAGTGATGAGGTGAAAGTAACAAGGATTAACTTAGATACCCTTGGTTTTTATTTCAAAACCATAAAAGAGTATAAACTAGGTTGAAAAACACTTGATTTTGCAAAACTCTTGATCCCTTTGCTCTTGAAGGTGGTGACCGGTTTGAGGAAGCCAAAAAGAAAGGAGAAAAATCTTTTCTAACACTTGTGGAAATGAGAAGTGAATGAAAATGAGTTTGATAATGCAAGTAAGACTTTTGTAGAGTATCATTAATAACAATCAAAAGAACCATACTCATTTAATGTCTCCCCCCCCCCCTAGGGGCCGGTTTTTGGGGGTTCTTGTCCACCAATAATTTTTTTTTTTTTTTTTTTTTTTTTTTTATTTGTAAGTATATGTATATATTTGTATGATTTGATAAAAGGTATAAGAAAAAGGTGTAGATAATTGTATAAGTAATGATAAATGGAGATTTTTGGTACAAGTAAGTTTTTAATAGTTCAAAATAGAATGTAATGAGATGATAAAAATTGTAAAAATACTTTCCTTGTAAAAATTGAGTGATAAAATAATTATCGTATAATTTTTAAGAAACACAACGTAATAATTAAACTTTAACGATTTAAGTACCAAATAAATTTGAAACACTGGGAAAACTAAAAATATAGTTTTTATGAACTAAATGTAAGTTTAAAAATACCTCGGGATCATTTTTGAAAGTAACGGGTTAAATATTCAAAATAAAAGCTCACGCGATAAAAATTATTAAATATAAAAATTACGCGATAAATGTGAAAATGAAATGTCGTGAATGAACTAATATGATGCATATTTAATTTAAGAAATGCCCGGAATTTGAGAATTGTGACATTCTTCCCATGTCAGCGGAATCACGTCCCCGTGATTCGATTAACGATACTATGGTCCGAACCTCGACAAGAGTTCTAAAAGTTCATGATCGTACGAACAGTCTAAATGATCATATCAATGCCCATGCGTACAGGTTCCCCATTCAACTAAGTACGTGCCCGTGATCAGATTTGATAGGGTAAACTTATCCAATATCGAACGTAGCTCTCAAAAGACCTTTAGGTAGTCGATTCTAATTTAATCTCACAACTCATCAAGCAAGAACTGTCATGAGATTAAACTAAACCGACTTGAGTAAACTTGTCTCTTAGCTTGATTTTCGCAACTCATCAAACAAGAACTGTCACTAGATCAAGCTAGGAAACAAGTTGTTAGAAAGGTAGGATGCCACATCCTTGAATGAAGTCTTTTGAAAGATTCGCTCGATATTCGATTTGATTACACAATCAAATCCAATCAACAAAATATATAACAACTAAGGTCGATATTAATAGGTCTCAAATTAATCAATGTCGTGAACGTGTAAAGATTGGAAGGAAGTTATGCACTCAAAATTATGTCGTACAGAAATAAGGTAGTTGTTTGAAAGAATGTACCCGTTAAGCGTTGCGGGCTTCCTCGGTACCCAGATAGAATGCTCGACCACGTGCGGGAGGAATTTCAATGTTCTGATCTTGTGGGCCTTCTATTGCCAACGCCAGGTTTGGACGATTTCCTCCTTGATTGGGAGTTCTTTTCAGCTTTGGACAGGTATTGCGAAGGTGATCTAGACTTCCACACTCGTAACATGCTTTTCTCTGTCCTTGATTCCCAGTTCTGTTTGAGCAATTTCGAGCGAAGTGGCCCGTCTGTCCACATTTGTCGCACCTTCGGCAGTCTCCTGAGTGATGATAATTACATCGAGTACACAAAGGATGTGGACCTGCATATCCTTTGCGCTCCTGGGTGGTCGCCCCATAGTTCTGGGTTATTCGCTGCCTCTTGTTTTGCTGATTCTGGTCTCGGTTTCCCTGGTGATCCTCCTGTCGCTTTCGTCCATTGTCGTTTGCTTTTGTTAGTTCTCCAGACCTGATCACATCATTTGTCAAGCGATACGCCATACTCACAGCGGCTTGCAGAGTGGTTGGTTTCGAAGAGGTGACATCCCTCCTAATTTCTGGTATCAATCCCCATATATATCGGTCAATCAACTTCTCCACAGTGGAAACCATGTGAGGAACCATCCTAGTTAGCTCGTGGAACCGGATCGTGTACTTGTCGATCTCTACTCCTACCATCAAGTGATTCCAAAATTCTTCTTCCAGTTTCTGCACTTCATCTTTTCTGCAGTACTCATCAGTTAGTAGTTTCTTGAATGCTTCCCAAGATAATGCATTTGCAGCCCCTCTTCCTCTAGTCTGTAGTTGGTTGTTCCACCAGGTCAATGCTCGACCCTGTAGTAGACCAGCAGAGAACTCAACCTTGTTTCCTTCAGCACATTTCGTGATACTAAGCTTCGACTCAACATTCTCGAACCAGGTTAGCAGTCCAATGGCACCCTCAGTACCATGAAATTCCATTGGCTTGCATGTCATGAAAGTTTTGTAGCTGCATCCTTGACCAGCGTTCGAAGTACCTTCTCCGTTGTTGGTTCGTCTAGCATCGAGATGGGTTATAATTTGAGTGAGTAGATCCGCTATTCCAACAGCGTTGTTGTCTGGATTGTCATTGTTGTTTGGGTTGCCGTTGTTGTTACCTCCTGAGCGTGTGTTTCTTGCAGCCATGATCCTACAGAGGACCAAAACATCGGGTTGAGTAAACGACATTCTAACGAAGTTAGATGAGGTGCAGAACGGTGGTAATGTGTGTTATAGTGAATCGAAATATGACAGGATCGGAATCATGATATGTCTAACAAGTCGAAAGATGGAAAAGAGAGGGTGTAAATAAGATACGGTAATGTAGACGTGAACGTAAAAACATGCCATGCATACCCACCCGACCAATGCAACTTCAGGTGACCAGACTCTAAAGACTCGACTAAACATGATTTAAAACTACCACTCTTATCATTGCATGGTTCTTCATAAATTAGACATAGTTGATCAGGCTATGTATAATTTATGAGTAACGATGCAACGATAGGACTAGTTGACTCGAATGGTGTTCAATGTTTAATAAAATAATATACAAAAAAAAAATTTATTCCGGTTATAGCTGTGATTTTTATTTTTGAAAAATCGGCATTCTCTATAACCTTTGGCTCTGATACCAATCTGTCCCACCCTCGCCGGAGGCGGAAACACGAGGTGTAACGGAAGGGAACATAAGCACAAGATAATAGAACATACCAACATTAATATAAAAAAAAAGAAATATTACACCATTACAATACTAGTTTAGCCGACATCGGCAAATATATTACAAAGTTTAGATTCCAAAATATTGAGTTTTATTACATACGACTTGTAGCGACAAGCGAAAACTTCTTTATGCAAGACTTGATAGAAAAGCTTACTAACGATCACCTGAAATGCATGAGAGAAAAACGGGTCAACTATGAAAATAGTTGGTGAGTAAACACGCTTAGCAAAATAAGAAAACTCGTAAGAAATATTCAAAGATTTCGGTCGACGAAAATAGTTTTCAAAGCAAAGGCATTGTGTATCCACTCAGTTCCAAATTCCGCCCATACAAAACTTGCAACCTGTGTGTACACAACCCATTGCACAAAAATTATAGTGCGTCAAGTAGTCAAGTGTAAGTGGTCATAATAGTTCACAATATTGCACCAAGAATATAATAATTCAGGAATGCTACCGATGAAACCAAATTAAGCTGGGTGCCACTACCCAAAGTTATACTGGGTGCCTCTTCCCAAAGACCTACTGGGTGCCTCTTCCCAAAGATACACTGGGTGCCTCTTCCCAAAGATACACTGGGTGCCTCTTCCCAAAGATATATTACGAACAAAGGTGTCTAAATAGTGATGCTCCGAACATGGGAGACTTTATAGTGATGCTCCGAACATTGGAGACTTTATAGTGATGCTCCGAACATTGGAGACTTTAGGACAAGGTCATAACACGTACGGTTCAATAAGTTCAAATAAGTCATAATTTCGTAATTAAGTTCAAGGATTGATTCGAGTTCAAATATTCAAGTCAAAAGAGTTCACAATTGTAAGGATCAATTTAATTCAAGTATGGTTCATGCATTCAGCCCCAAAATATAGTAAAACGGTAAAAAGGGGATGTGATTACTCACTTGGTAAACTGAGGCGATGACAAAAGTGAGTACACTGAGGTATAATGTGATGCGTCAACCGGGACCTATTACGAATGATATGATATGTCATGAGTTGCAATGTAATGTTATGCATGCATTTCGTATGTTATTTATACCATTTACGGGTTTTGAAAATATTACTCGTCGTCGAAAAATACTCTTTTGACGTCTCGACCCTTCAAAAATCACTTTTCAAGTTTTTACGTCAAAATGTCATCCTACAATGGTTTTATAATGATTTATAGTGAAATTTCCACTTTTCGTCGCAAAACAATGTCGTCGGAAAAATCATGAAATTAACAAAAATGGCTCCGGAAAAGTAGTCGTAAAATGGTGTACGTCGATCGTTAGAGAACGAACTCGGCGGTTTTGGAAAGTTTGTATCTATATCTAAAAGTTTCAGTTCAGGAGTTTTCGTCCAAAAGGTCTCGATCATAAAGATATCAAAGGCTAAAGATGGTGGTTTTTGTTAATTGTGTGCAGAAAATAAGTTTCGGCCAAGTTTGAACTTCCGTAAATAATTTACCATAACTCCGCTTGACAAACGGCTTTTTGTTTTGAAAAATATGGCCGGTGAACTTGATTTTACTAGAAGACATTTTGTTCCAAAAAGTTTCACATCATGGTTAAAAACTGTCGCAAACATGGACGTTACAGCTACTAGAATACTTGTATCGTAAAAATAATATAGATTTTCAGAAAATAATAGTTACGGCAACTTTATAAAAACGTGCATATATTTGTCGTTTCAAATCCGTTTTCTACGTATAATATGTCCTTAGCTTCGTATCGAAGTAAACTAATATATTTTTGATAAGTCGAAATAATTTGTGAAGCTTAAGGCTCGTTTTTGACCCGAAAATACTAAAAACAGCAAAGCTGAATTTTCTGAAAAGTGTACGTTTCGTCGTCAAACTTTAAAAATTCACCACGGCTTCGTTATAACTCCGTTTTTATCCGTTCAAAAGGCCACGGATTCGTTTTAAAGTGTATTTTCTAAATATCAAGGCCAAAATGTCGTACCAACAGTAGGTTTTTCCAGAATTTCGAAATAAGGACAGAACCAAATATATAGTTATCGAAAATAGTTTTTCTCGGACAAAACCTATTCTAATCCCTTCAAATCAACTCCAAAGCTAATCTAATCCTACCATACACCTTATTAGGGTGTCATGGGTTCCTAATCACCATCAAGACCAAAGAATACCATGGGAATATTTATAGGATGACCAATATGTATATATAACTCAATAAATCATGAAAAATGGTATAAATCACATATCATGCATATAAGCTCCAAAAATGAAAAGAAACATATGAAAATGACAAGGAAACATGAAAATGATAAAAACATGCTTACAAGTGATAGTGATGAGGTGAAAGTAACAAGGATTAACTTAGATACCCTTGGTTTTTATTTCAAAACCATAAAAGAGTATAAACTAGGTTGAAAAACACTTGATTTTGCAAAACTCTTGATCCCTTTGCTCTTGAAGGTGGTGACCGGTTTGAGGAAGCCAAAAAGAAAGGAGAAAAATCTTTTCTAACACTTGTGGAAATGAGAAGTGAATGAAAATGAGTTTGATAATGCAAGTAAGACTTTTGTAGAGTATCATTAATAACAATCAAAAGAACCATACTCATTTAATGTCTCCCCCCCCCCTAGGGGCCGGTTTTTGGGGGTTCTTGTCCAACAATAATTTTTTTTTTTTTTTTTTTTTTTTTTATTTGTAAGTATATGTATATATTTGTATGATTTGATAAAAGGTATAAGAAAAAGGTGTAGATAATTGTATAAGTAATGATAAATGGAGATTTTTGGTACAAGTAAGTTTTTAATAGTTCAAAATAGAATGTAATGAGATGATAAAAATTGTAAAAATACTTTCCTTGTAAAAATTGAGTGATAAAATAATTATCGTATAATTTTTAAGAAACACAACGTAATAATTAAACTTTAACGATTTAAGTACCAAATAAATTTGAAACACTGGGAAAACTAAAAATATAGTTTTTATGAACTAAATGTAAGTTTAAAAATACCTCGGGATCATTTTTGAAAGTAACGGGTTAAATATTCAAAATAAAAGCTCACGCGATAAAAATTATTAAATATAAAAATTACGCGATAAATGTGAAAATGAAATGTCGTGAATGAACTAATATGATGCATATTTAATTTAAGAAATGCCCGGAATTTGAGAATTGTGACAGTTTAGTGTAATCTTAGCCTATCTCAGCTTATTTGAATCATTCGAGTGCTTATTTCACCACTTTTAGCTTAAGATCTCCCTAGTTTAGAACATTTGCCTAAATACTTATTTCCCATTTTAAAGTGATATTCTTTGCTGTTCCTTTAGCTTAGTGTAGTTCTCCAGTTTAAATGTTAGCTTAACTCTCACTCGTAACTGCTTATACTTGCCCTTAAGAAACAAAAAGGAGTGTTTGGCATTAGAGATTGTTTTTGGCCAAAATCCGTTTTTGTCCCAAGTTCGAATTTGTATTAGCCTTAATTTAGTTTATTAACTAGTTTAGAAATAAAATTTAGTGGTTTCAATTAGTTTAAACCATTTTTAGTGAGTTCTCGAAAAACCTTAGCGCTTAACTGTTTAGATTAGCATAACAGGTTAGCAGTTAGTTTAGGCCCATTCTAGTGATAGCGTCACTTTAAGTTAGTTCCATTTAGGCTAGTTTACAAGTTATAATCTGGTGTTAAACTTCCTTTGGTCAAAATCCAAATTTTACCCATTTTGCAAAAACTTGAATCTGCCGCATAGATGTCCAAACAGCCCCTAAGGGCAAATCTTAGCCAAACAGTCCTCCACCTGTTTCTGCTGTGAATAAGCAGTTTACACAGCTTATTTTGAAGTTTTGGTAAGTTTAGTTTTTGTAAAAAGTTTTATTTTGTTCTCTTGTCTGATGTGCTAAAGCTGAAAAATCAAAAAGAAAAAATAAAGACCAAAAAGGATGTGCACAGATTCGAACCTGTGACCTCCTGGTTACCAGACCACGCACACAGCAGACTTCCCCCAACCAACTGCCCTTGGGTCTTCTTTGTGTTTAACTTTGCACAATTAATACCTTAAGGGCATTTGGCAGTTTTCATTTTAAGCACTTTTCAGCTTATTTTCAGCTTAATTTATAAAACAACCACCAAGTTTTTTATTTTTCTTAAGATCAGCACTGTTTAAAGTACTTTCTGTGAATTTTTCAGATTTTTCAAAATTAGTTTAGTATTTTTAATTATTTAATTAGTTTAAAATAGTTTTTAATTCGTAGTAATTAATTTAAAAGTCAAAAAAATATTCCGCTTTTTCCTAAAATTATTTTTAGTCAATTAGAATGTAGGAAAATTGTTTTTACGCTCGTAGGACTTTTATTTAACAAATTTTACGTTTTTACTCGCGCACTAGCGTAATTTTTACATATAACGTGTGTTTTCATTCTAGGTCACGTTTTTAGGTAATTTAGGTTTACGTTTTAATTAAAATAGTTTATTTAAGTTATTTTGTTTTATAAATCAAGAAAAACATTAGATTTTGCAAATAGTGATAGCGTTTATTTAATATAGTTTATCTTTTTAATTCTCTTTAATTTGCATTTAAGCCCCTGTAATTTATAAACTTTTCCTTTAGGTATAATTTTTCATAATCAAACCCCTTTTTCCGTTCAAATTCTCTCGATCACTATTCGTTTGGTGATTCATCGCACAGCTCGTTGGGACATAACGACCTGGGGAAACCCTATACTCTCCTGATCTTCATTGCATTTGTGTCTGAACTGTTTTAAGTTTCTTACGGTTAGCCATTCACAAGTGGCTAGCTTGTGTGAGAAAACTTGACGGTTTGGGAGCGAATTATTTCCCTGAAATTTCGTTCTTTTCTGATAAACTGCGAATTACGCGTTTTTGACCCGTATTTCCAGCTTTAAGCAGCGTTTTTGCACCCAATGAGACTTATCACCCATTTTATATTTTTAGATGGAGTATAATGATGAGTCTCATCATTCCTACAAGTTTCGTATTTTTACGATACCCGGTTTTACGTTTTATGGCTTAACGACTTACGGTTGGCATTTAACGGAACCAAAACTTACTCTAAACTCAAGATAAGATCAAAAATAACCACCTAAGTCATCTTATCATGTCTTGGCCGACTTAGGGGGGGGGGATTCATCATTTTGGTGGCATCATCCTAACCATGGTTCATTTAGATCTTTACAAGTGTCCTAACTTAACCATGGTTAATATTTAACCCAATATATGGTTAACCAAACTTACCCTCCTATAAATAGCAAGTGAATGACTTCCTAAAAACCCTAAAACTCTTCTCTTGGTCGTTCATAACTTAAAACATACATATCTTCCATAATTTGTTCCATAAACTCCAAGTTTATGCAAGGAAGTTCCAAAAGATCAAGCTACTACATCAAATCTCTAACAAGTTTAAGTGATCTTCTTGAATTTAGATCCACTCAAGTCACTTAATACTTCATCACCAACTCTTCAAGTTTTCAAGGGTGCCAAGGTGTGGAAAGCTAGCTCAATCCGAAGTCTTTCGCGATCAATCAAAGTCCTATCCTTACTAAGTTACTCCTTTCTTTATTGAAAGCCAAAAGTTGTAAGAAACTTATCACCACCATCATCTCATCTTTATTATTCATAATCTTAACTATTTCATACTATATATATAGTTACTATGTTGATTCATGATGTACATATACTCAATCACTTGTTTTAGTTCACATATTGTCATAAAAGTAACAAACTAGTAAACTAGTCATATTCTACACATGTGAGACCATTAAAAACAGTAACATAAGGAATTTCTAACTTACATAATATGATAGACAAGATTAAATGGTAAACTTAGCAATTTGAATCACCCGAAACGGACAAACGAGTCAAAAGTTATAAGCAAAAGAAGTTAGCGAAACCTAAACGCCGAAACTGCCCATAACTTTCTGTTTTGAGTTCTGCCCTTTTTAAAAATGGTACTTCTGGTCCGAATCATCAAAAAGTTAAAACACGAAAGTTGTCCGGAACGCCGTTTTCCTTTACTTTAAAGAAGCTCGAACCTTGAAAACGCATAAATATACCAAAATCTTTCAAAAACAGAAACTGCCGTAAATATAGTCTCACAACTATACTTTTTTCTCAACTACAAGCAAACCAAGAGGCCTAATGGCCATAAGCCAAGACCACGGCTACGGCTAAGGTCAAGGTTGAGTCTCAAGACCATGGTAGTCAAGACCAAAGTCACGGCAAGGCCATGGCTAAAACCTTAAGGCTTGTTTGCCCAAGACCGTTAACTATGGTAATCATATATATGAAACGACGAGAACTTGTAAAAACATGATAAACTTATTTATATAACAATCTTCACTCAAAACATATGTTATATCTACTAAGTGCTACAATAGTAGGGAGCTTCATGTGAGGGGTTCATTTGAGTAAAACGTATCGACGAGTTGCTGGATTTACGATTTAAAGTGTCCTAGCTCCTCGAACGTTTACTGCATGACCTCTGAATTATGATGGCCCGAACGGTAGTACGATATCTATAAACTAAATATGTTTTCACATATTAAAGATCTTTATATAAACATCAAATGATAATTGACTACATCATGATCAACATAGGAATATATATAGGATGGTTTATGTTTTCCTAAACATTATTCCAAACCTAAGTCGCAACATTCTATTTTAGGTTGCTCGTAGAAGTTTTCACGGCATATCCGTCATTCTCATTATACATTTGATATCATTTACTCTGAGGTGAGTTCATAGCCCCACTTTCTATTACTTAATTGTTTTACAAACCCTTGGGGGAGATACATGCTTTATTTTAAATCGAACACATTGCTTTCAAATTATACTTGAATATATTAGTTGCACTAAGTACCACTATTGCCAATCTTAAGTCCCTATTATCATGAGCCATTAATCACTTGCGAGTGAACGCGAATAATGTGGATAGATCTATCAGGAATGACAAATCACGTTTGTGTTGACCGGGTAGGCAAACAAACGCACTCTATTTGAACATCTATAGGTTTATTGGCAAATTACCTATTAGGGCATCGGTTACTATTTTATGACAGCTGTTAACGTTTTCGGTATCATGAGCTTAGTGCAATAATATCTGTTTTCAACATTATGGGTGTATAACAACTTAACCCACACAAACATTATGTGTTCAACTGATTTCAAACAAACTCTATGAATGTCACTCAACCTTTGTATTGACAGTTTTAAGCATGTATTTCAGGTCCATAATGTCGGAAGCTGGCACGGAAGAGCAAGGACTAGATCAAGAAGGCTATAAATTTTATTATCATTCGAAAACTCATTTAATGTATTTTGTAAACAATAGAACCAACTGGGACCTCGTTTTTGTAAACTCTGATATTTATATAAATCGAATGATAAATCTTTTAAAACGACTCTATTAGAGTTCGTTTTCTATTGTTATGACTGTTGTGCCATGAAGTAACACCCAGTTTGAATTCCGCTGCGTATCACGAAATTGGGGGTGTTACAGATTGGTATCAGAGCCATAGTTATAGAGAAACGAGTCTAAATTGAGACTTAAACTATAACTGCTTTTACAAACAAAAACATTTTATAGCCTTCCGTTCTCCGTGCCTTCCATCCTCCAGACGATTATGTGACTTTTAGGCATTTTAAGCTATACAAACATACTAGTATATTGATATATACACTTGACATAATTTCAATCATAAACAAAGTACTCAACATATCTGCGTATGCGTATTCTAAGGCATTACGGCACAATCATATTTTCCCAATCTCCCAATCATGCATCTACTCATGCATTTTAGGATTACGAAACTTCCTCCAAGACATTGTAACTGACTACAATGGTCTTTCCTACTTCCCAGACATTGTGAGATACAATGGTCTCATTCATTTTTCAAGACACTATGAGATACAGTGGTCTCTATTACATTCTCAGACACTGTAAATCCTACAGTGGTCTCATTTATTTCTCAAGATATTGTGGGTTACACAATGATCTCTCCATCATTTATTAGACATTGTGAGTTGCACAATGGTCTCAACTACTCCTCAGATATTGATAAGGTTTTAAAAGGTACCATTTTGAGGGGTCGTTTAAGTCCTTATTTGATCACTTTTGTATCCGTTATTGCTTAATATCGTTCCTTTTCACTTTTTAGGTCTCTTGAAGGCAAAATGCTGGAATGGCACTTATTTGGACGAAAAGGCGCGAATATATGAAGAAAATGGCCAAAGTCAGAATCGAGACACTCACAGTTGCTGAAAGTAGAAGGCGACGGTGTCAGGTGCTAAATTGCGACGCCGTCCCAAAATTATTGTGACGGTCCAGAACCCAAAACTCGTGTTTACAAATGACGACGTCCCGTTGTAAAAGAGTAGGCCGTCGCTACTCAGACGGCCTAGATGCAATCCAGACGACGTCAGGAGCTGAAGAGGACGGCGTCACGGACATAAGGTGACGCCGTCGCAAGGTTAACGTGGCCAAAACGAAACCCTAATGACAGCGACACGACGGCGTCACTAAACATAAGGTGACGCCGTCGCAATTGTAATCTTATATATAGAATCCGAATTTTTCAGTCTCTGGAGAGAGAGTCTTTTGGAGTGAAAACCTAAAACCGAACCTAAGGTGTCTTGTACAGTATTTTAGGGTTTTAAACCCTATCTTACACCAACATAAGTCTTTACTTCATTAATTCAATTATGTCTTTGATTAATTGTGTGTATGCTTGCATGTTCTCCATGTCCGGCTAATTTATTTGTGTGTTTGCTTAGGAAGTATGAAACTTAATTATTGAATATTGATTGGTTGTTTCTTATCTTAGTTGATTAATGATCTATTAATGCGATAGGTCATTCGTTGTGTACTTAATGCTTGATTCATCTTTGTGAACCTTAGAATATAATTACCTGAGTAGTTGTAGGCTAAACCATCCAAAGAGCGCCTTAGAGTAGGAGTTTATCATCCCTAGTGGGCTTGAAGACGAGACCCTTTGGTAAGTTCAAAGAGTTAGGGAGAAACGCATACCCTACAACTTTAGACACACAACGCAACTAAGAATAAGACGTGACACTCAACCACCAATAGGAGATAATTAAGGAGTAATACAAACTAAGTAAACACATCTTTAAACTATCATACGAGCACACATTAATTAGACATAGACTCCCACAACCTTAGTATAGATAATTAGATAATAGTAGAATAATCGGTAGAAATACCAACCCCCCAAATCCAATACCCGAGATTCGTACCTTTCCATTTTCTAAAAAAACATAAAAAGATAAAAAATAATCTTCCTCAACCTTAACCTTAGCGTAGTAACTCCTTACTAGCATTCCTATTCCCCTAGAGAACGATATCAATACCCGTGGCTTACCCTAATTACTACATGATGTGCTTCTTCGGGTTTTAAATTTGTAAACAAGAATTACCGGTTAACTAGGAACACAATCGGGCAAGTATACCCTAGTCAAGTTGTAGTATAGTATATGGTAAATCAAGGTCGCCCCAAGAGACTTGGTTGCACTACAAGTGTCATTTGTTTGTTTAAGCAAGTAACAAGTAACAAGTTGATGGTTATGATTGTCACGGATCAAACCAACAAGAAAAGCATTATAAGAACAAGCAAGTATCAAGACATTCATCATTATTCCAATCAAACACAAAATCTCAATAATCATATCAATAACAAACATCTTTTAATAGAAAAGTAACAAGGTTTACCCAAAGTATGAATTACAATAGGCAAAGATGAAGGATTATAGCAACCTTCAAGCCTCCAATCAACTACAATAGTTCTACCAAGCTGGAAAATGATGTCCAAACGCCTTCGACAACCCTTGAGCACACTACACGAATTTGGGAGAGGTTTGTGGTCTTTTAGGGAAGATAAGTTGGTGTAATAGGTGGAAATTCGTCCTTAAGGGTGGAGGCTTGAATTTCACACAAGTTAGGATAGGATAGTTGGTGGAAACTCGTCCTTAAGGGTGGAGGCTTGAGTTTCACACCTTTGGTGAAGGTATTGAGAGTGGTTGTGTTCTCTCAAGTTATGGTTTGCTCTCTAGGTGGAAATTCGTCCTTAAGGGTGGAGGCTAGAATTTCACACCTTTGGGGAAGGTAAGTTGAGAGAGGGATGTTGTTTTAGGTGGAAATTCGTCCTTAAGGGTGGAGGCTTGAATTTCACACCTAGAGATGGAGTGGTGGATGAAAGGGATGGGAAAGATGGAGAAGGGATTAGAATCATTTGGAACACGTTTGGAGTCTTAGTGATGGAAAAATGGCTGAAACAGGACCTCCAACCGGATCCGGTTGAGCTCCAACCGAATCGGTTGGTCTTCTGACCATTCTCCAACCGGATCCGGTTGCGGGACTCGACCGATCGGTTGGAACAAAAATCATAAAAAGTTATAAGCACAAAAGTTGTAGATCTTTCTCTTAGCTTTCCGTGGCCGCGAACCGGGGGTCAAACGGAGTCCGTATGCAAAAGTTATGGCCAAAATGGTGAAGGTGTGTCGGGAACAACGAGTCTTCCAATATGTCTTCGTTTAAGCTTCTTTTCTTCATTTCTTTCTCGTTTTCCTTCTTGAACTTTATTCTTAAGTCTTTGGACCACTAACTTGATGACTTTATCTTCTCGAATATACTCCACAAGTCTTGCTTTTGACGGGAATTCTTCGTATATGGAGAAACCTTCGTATTTTACTTCTTTTTCCGTCTTTTTCTCCACTTTCCTGTACTTGGCTACAAATGAACTAGCAAACGCACTTTTGTACTATTAAGCATCAAAAGCATATGATTATAACCAAATAACACACATAAAAGCACGGATAACGCTACTAAAAACATGCACAATTTGAGCGTTATCAAATTCCCCCACACTTAAACTTTGCTTGCCCTCAAGCAAATCTAAGAAAAGAAAAATGAAAGACAAACCTAAATGACAAAACAAAAAGAAAAATAAAAATAAAAATCTTTTTTGGCTTTTTTTTTTTTTTTTTTTTTTTTTTTTTTTTTTTTGAAATAACAAATATAAAAATAATCGAAAAATGAGCATAAACTCCCCCACACTTAAGGTTTTGCTTGCCCTCAAGCAAATCTAGAAATTAAGAAAAATAAAACCCACATGGTGCATGAAATATGATTAAAAAAATGTGATGCAAATCTACCAAGTACAAGTACAAGATATGATTCATCATTTTAAGCTTTATGAGGTGAAAAATCGAGATGTTTGACAATACCCTATGGATTCTCTTGCTTGATAACATGGCTAAGCACCTCACGAAAAAGAACGGATGTATAATTCACTCAACACTCATTTTATTTAGTTATGGATAGTATTAAGGAATAGTACACTCATATTGCTCAGTCATAATCTAAATATTACCATAGGCTTGTACAAGAAACAAAACTCCACCGACGTGGCGTAAGCACCAAGTGTAAACATCTAAAGAGGGCTTTTATTCGGGTTATAACGATTAGGCTTCGGGTGAATAAAGGGGTATGGATAAGGCATGGGATAATTTATGAAATTGGTGTTAAAAGAAAAATAAAAGTCAAGTCTAATACCCATGTTGCTAGTCACGAACAATCTGCGAACCCGAAAATGATTATAGTTACAATCTTTCTCCTCTTCATATCGATCACCAAATATATATATCACGTCTTAGCACATTGGCTAATCGATAACTCAAACATACTTCATCTTTGTCATCACATATCTTTTTTTTTTCTTTTTTTTTTTCGATGACTTATTCTTTTTTTTTCACATTTTTTTTTTCATACTTTTTTTTTTTTTTTCAACACTTCTTCTTCATACATCACATCTCCCCCACACTTCGGATAAGCATCACCACAAAAATACAAATAAGAAGGTGCACTCTTCGTCTTTGTCGGAATGGCACACACGAATAGCAAAGTGCGGCTAACTCATAATCATCAAAAACAATCCAACATTCCAAGCAACTAGCAACCAACCATTTAGACATTGACAAGGGGTAGGCTAAGGTTTAAAGTGTAAAATATTTTTGTATTTTTCTGGATGTAACAAAAAGAATGGGATGGCTCGGAGGGTGTACTAAGGGTATCTAGCGCTAAAGATGAGCGCTAACAAATGGGTCCATGTAAGGGTGGTTAACTAACCGATGTGGCTAGCTAATATATCATTAGATGTAAACGGAAGGCCATTTGGTTATTCCTAAGGTGCCTCTTTATCACACGAATACACTTATATCACACGAATGTGATCTTACTGCGGTTTGGTAATGATTTGCAAGTACAAGTTCTAGAATAAATAAAATCACCGGCACACTCATAACAAAAGATTCAAGCATAAAAGATGTATGCTTCTTATAGAACAGGTTCAAATCCTCACAATTTAGTGGAAAGGGATATAAACTGTGCTAGCAAATGTCATCGATCCCAGAATGGATTGCAATATTAATCAGGACACATCTCAAGTTTTTCAAAATTACCGATTTCACCAGTGGGTTGATCCAGTTATTCTAATATATTAACCTATACGCGTGAAAACAACTAGATCATAAGGGCAAACAAGTTAACAAAATTTAAAAATTGGCCCAAACATTTGAAATTTAAAAACTAGTTTTGCTTTCTCACAATAATATTTTCCCCCCACACTTAAGTTAAGCACACTAAAGAAAAATAACTTAAAAATCTAGTTAAGACTTTTTTTTTTCTTTTTATATATATATTTTTTTTTTTTTTTTTAATTTTTTTTTAAAAAAAAACAAACATGACTTATTCTTGTCCCACGAGTTCTCGGTAGCTCCATTGAAACGCACAAAGAAGCGGAGAAGCAGGTCAGCGCGAAGCTTATTAAAAACCAAACTTCTTTAGGGAATCAGAGAGACCCGCCTTATACCTCTCACACAGTTTGTTTACAATGGGTGAGCTTTACTTTCGAGGGACTTGAAAAAAAGTCAATTTATTAAAATAATTTACCAAACAAACCAACAAAGGAAAAATAACAAAGAAACAAAATAAAGCAATTGTGAAAACTTCAAAGCATGTAAAGATAGGGAAAATTAAAATAATAAGTCTAAGTGAAACGAAACCTCCCGGGCTAAACATCATGATCGAACTCCATACGATAAGGTGCTAAGCAAACGCTAGCATAAGCGTATGAGATCAATCAATTCCTCAACCAAACATGTCCAATCAAGAGTATAAGGTTCACGATCCAACCAATCCTTCCTCCAAGATCTTATTAAATCTGCAAAAATAAACTAAAATACAAAAACGCGTAAAATTCTAAAACTCACTTTCGTAGGCATCACGGTTGCATTTAGCGCAAGCAACAAGCCTTTAAACCCCTCGGTGGCCCGAGTGGACGAGTTATAGTCTCGTGAGGGTCTGTCTCTTATAC